>OZ007555.1:137581283-138181283 GCA_963931855.1 Philhelius festivus | reverse complement strand
AAGAGTATCTCTTGTCATGGAAAGTGCTGCTCACTAGCCGTTCGGAATCGGCAGAAAATTGTAGGTCCCCTCTGTTCCTGGTAAAACGCACACTGGAATGGTTGAGAGTTGTAAGTCACTAGGTCCTGGTTCACTCCGAGCTGTTGCACCACCAAATTTATTTTAATTTATTTATTTTATAACTTTTTTTCTGCCCCTCGTTTTGGGTTTTTCTGTATATATTTTTGCGTTAATAATCATCTTAGCAGATATTTTTAAGGTTTTTTGAATTTCCGTATAAGTTTTTCCATCAGAGAGGAGTTGGCGTATGATTTCCCGCATTTCTGGAGTGCAATGCTTATTACGACCCATACTGCTATTATTTTGACTGCACAAAAATACACTTTAAGTGAAATCAAATGACCTTTGGAAGAAAACCGTTATGTTGTGGCTTTTTTTATTCTGGAAACAAAAGATAAAATATTCTATTACAAAAATTGTACTAGAATATTTGAAAAAGTTGCCTATATCTTAGTTTGTACTAAAATATGTCAATGGTAAGATTACACTGCTATTGTTCTGACCGCAATTATATACCTTATTATTTGTGGCCCGTTGTATGTTCAGTGGAATAAAATTCTACTTATAAGGTACACTGAAAATAAAATCTAGGTATATATGATAAAAATCTAGGTTGATTTGACAAACATTTTGTCAATATACGTCCAACAAAAAGTTTTATCAAATTGACAAAAATTATAGAATTTTGTTGAGGTAACAAAAAATATTTTGTTGTATCCACAAAATTATTTTGTTATGCTAACAGATAAATTTGTTGAAATAACAAAAATATTTTGTCAATATGACAAAATTTCGTAGAATTTACAAAATTAATTTGTCATATTAACAATTCTTTTGTTGTATTAACAATTTTTTTGTTAGTGTTATTGTTTTTTTATTATTATCGGATTAACAAACTTTTTTTGTTAAATTAACAAAATAGTTTTGTTAAATTAACAAAATTGTTTTGTTACATTAACAAAATATTTTGTTAAATTAACAAAAATTACTTGTTTTATTTTATTAAATTAACAAAATATTTTGTCAATTCAACAAAATATTTTGTCAATTTTACAAATTTCTTTTGTTGAATCCACAAAAAACAAAATTAATTTTGTCAAAATAGTTTTTTTTTGGGGTTTTAAGTCCACAAAAATTGACGTTTCATCCCTACGATCTCACATGCAACCATCTGTGAGGGCGTATGGACAATACGCAATTTTTGTTAAGTTCAGCTAATCTTACATCGATGTTTTAACAAAAACCAAATGTGAACTATATCATACCCAAAAGAAATTTTTTGGTTTCCTTACAAAATAGTTTTATCTATCTGATAATATTATTTTATCAATATTACAAAATAATTCAACCCCAAAACAAAATACTTGTCATTTTAACAGAAATGTTTTCATTTTTTGTTAAATTGACAAAAAAAAATTAACAAAAACTTTGTGATATTGACAAACATTTACAAAACAGATTTTTTGTAGATACAACAAACATTTTGTTAACATCACAAAAAAGTTTGTCGATGTGACAAAAATCTCTGTTTTATTTTGTTATATTAACAAAACTTGGTTTGTTAAACTGACAATATTATTTGTAGTGCATATTTTGTTAAACTGACAAAAAATCATGCTGGATTATAAAAATTTTGTGAAATCAACAAAATCATTCTTTCGTATTGACAAAATTTTATCAAAACGATAAAATTGTTTTGTTAAAAGTCAACAAAACGTTTTTGTCAATATTACCTAGGAATTTATTTTCAGTGTAGTACCTCCCAAACGCCTCTACCTTTTAATATTTGAGATCGTGCAATATTCGAAGATAGTGGGTATTCAGAAGTAATTATTTTTTTGATGGGAGCCATGTAGGAGACCCATTCACCTTCTGCAAAGCCGACAGCGCTCCACATAGTGGCGGGATGGTTTTTGTGATAGATTGTCACGCTGAAGGTCTCGCATTAAATCCCACCAAGAAAATATAATTTTTTTTCAGGGATAGAATTTTCTGCCTAGTCAGAACGACTAAGATGGGAAAATCTTTTTGATGAAAGGAAATGTTCGGGCTAATAGGATATTTAAGTAATAAACTCCTCTTTCAAAGAATCAAAGATACCAATATATTGCTGGTTTTGTTGATTAGCACAATGCGTCGACTAGTGGACAAAAATAAAAAAAAAATAAAAATGCAAAATCTATATTTATGCTCTTAACCTGTATTCAAACATTATTCTGAGAATTATTGTTTTTTTTTTTTTTTTTTTTTTTTTTTTTTTTTGTTTTTTTTTTTGTTTCTTTTCTTTTTTTTTTTTTTTTAATTCATTTTTATTTTCATTCATCTTAAAGCTAGACAAAAGATCATAAAAACTAGCCTAATTATCCAATAACTTAAAACTAACTTACTGGCCCTATGCGGTCGCTCTAAGCTAAACTTTATCTTAATTGTAATACCTTTCGGCCTAAAAACTATATTTTATTTAAACTATATCTTTTTTTTTGTTTTCTCGAGAAAATGTAAAAAAACTCGGATTCTTTAACTTTTTCTGAGAATTATTGTTAAATTGGTATCATTCACATAAACGTCAAAACTCCTTTCTTAGGGAAATGTCTTAGTACAATGTTACACTCACATCCTTTGCTTTCTCTTGACGATTTTCGATGACATAAATGCCAGTGCCTTCTTTCAGGAGTTTTTTCGTCGTTTTTTGAAACTTGGGACAGGGGCACATCATTCATCCTATAGATATTACTAATTTTTTAAAACATACTTGGAGTTCTATAATCAAAGTCATAATTCTACTATTCCAATACAAATTAATCAAGCTTTTTATACATATGTATCTATAATTGTATTTTAATTGGATAGAAGTTTATATGACCTACTGTAATTTAAATAGTGAGCTTCAGTAGTCACTTTCGTACTAGATCGTCTATTATTTTAACATTTTTCAAACATAGTGTTTCAAATATTGAAGTGAAGTGCAAAAAGTCTAAAATCAAAATCATATCAAGTAATATAAAAAAAGGTTAAGAAATTCAAGAAAATATCAGAATTAAATTCAAATCCCCAAACAACTTAATCCTTTGTCAAAGTATAAACACAAAAAAATATGCCAAACGACAAATAAATTGAATTTGGAAATCCAATTTAAAACCCATAAAACCTTCAACAGTTTTTTCTTTTATATTTTTTTTATTTATTTCGAAAAAAACGTGCATCAAAAGTTTTGATTTACAATGCATTTAGATGGTCAATCGAATTCGAATTAGCTTTACCGTCCTCCCTATCAACAATAGGCATCAAGCTTTAAGGTTCCTATAACGAAAATATTATAATACCCTTCCCCTGTCATGTCTTGTTATCTTATGAATTTTTAGAAATATGTATGTACGTATGTTTATACATAAATCGAATTGTATTTTAACATACAAATTTGAATTTAACCTTCTTGCCATAGTTGCCACTTAACTGTAAATACGACATATAAGAAGTAATACAAATATCAGCATTACCGTCTCGAATTGCGTTTATGTAATCAGGTTTAGGTAATTTAAATCTTTTCCTTTCGTTAAGAAGAACGTTGATTCAGTAATATTTAGGTATTTTTAAAATAAGATAAGTTAAATCAAAGATAGAAGAGCTCCTTCGAAATTCAAATATGAAAACAAATTGTATAGAACAAATTCGATCGAATTGATTATAAGTTAAAAAAAAAAAAAATTAGAAAATAAAAGAAAACTATTTTTTGTAACACTCTAAAATGAAACAACCAAAAGTAAAAACAGATAACCACAAAATGAAAACATTTTAAAATTCGGATCCTTTTTGGACAGATTAACCTTTCGATTCATCTCGAGGAAACGAGTTGGAGTTGGAGATTAAATTTCTGACACTAGAACTTTGAGTTTAGAAATGGCTTAATGACCTCAATGATAACCAAAGATACTATTTTCGAATAGCCGAATGATGAAATTTATCTGTGTTTAACTTTATAGAGATAAAGAACTTTCATTCCCAACTATTCATGAATAGGAAAGAAAGATTAAAATGAATTCATTTTTGTTGCACTACGTGTAAGACTTTGACTTTATTGTGACGTCTTTTGACAAAAAATTTCATTTTCAATTGAACTTTTTAAAGTCTGCCTAAAATCTCGAAAAATAGTGTGGCAACGCTGTTTCTTATATTGCTTAGCAGTATTATGCGGTGTGGTCCGATTTCGATAGCTATAAGTGTGTGCTGAATTATATTACCTTGCCGCTGAATAAATCACTCGTGGGGCCGGACTACATTTTTGCCCACACCGCTTGGGGTCTCGTCTCGTTGTTGAAAACAATGTGGCAAACATATAAATACCCAGTCAACAGCAGAGGATAAAATCCCACGGTTAAATGCCAAACGCTTTCGGTCGTTTCAGAAAAAAAGAAAAAAAAAACTACAATAAAAGAATACATTTCTCACCGCACGCAGATAGATATCTCGAAACCTAGAATGTATTTCTTTTATTTGCTGCGCACTACCGTTTCGGGGTAAATATTTTAGGGTTACCTTCAACATATATGCCTATTGAAGAAACAACATTCCCAAAGGTACCGACCGCTAGCTTAAGCAGTGAATCAAAGCTTTCGGAACATTTTTCTGTGAAAAAGAATTAAAAAATAAAACTATATGTATGGTTGCATGTACATATTCCCTTTAAGTAAGATATCTTAACTCCGAATGCATTTCCAAAGCAAAGGTACATATGCCTACTTAAATCTTGTTTACGTTCTGCTTAGCGATTGTATATTTTCAAAAAAATAGGTATCTTATGGTGTTCAAGTTTAGTTTACAAAAAAAGAGATAAAAGCAAAGTGAGAAACAATTAATTATATCTTATCTTATCATCTTCACTGATATGCATTTTTTCGTGGGCATGGACATACTGGAAAGTTTTTTTCCTCGTATTTTTTTAAAAATGTATTCCCTGTTTCAGCTGGCCGTATCATAGTGAAGTTTAATGCAATTAAGTTGGGGGAACAACTACTGATAAGCTTTGGAGATAGATAATTCTATGTAGTGTGGGTGATTGTGCTAGTAAGCTCCACTTCTCTTATCAGAAACATCCACAAAATGCAATGATTTTAAGAATACTAAATAAGCATACATTCTATGGAATGCTAGTTAAATATTTAACGAGAAACACACACGAGATTTTGAAAAGAATTTTTTAAAGGAAAGACAGAATGAAAGCAATTGTTGCAGCAGTACAAATACGGGACAAGGGACATAACTTTTTTTCATTGTAGAGGCCCTACTGACTTTAATGTTTAAGAAAAACTCCTGTTCTCTTTTTCAGTTTTAAATTGTAGTTAAAGCTGTTGATAATGAAAGCAAACATCCCAAAAATGGTCGAAGTAAAATCACAATGTCAAACAAATTGAACAAACAAAAGAAAGGAATGTTAATGTTTGGAGCGTTTTGGGAACTTCCTTATGACGATGGTGTTCAAAATCTGGGGTGAAACCTATAGCATCAATCAAGAAACCTTTAAAGCCAACCAGATGCTGGCTAGGCTCGCTTCAATTAAGCACATTAACTGGCTGAATATAACTAAATGTGCATGTTCATACTTAGCTGTGTTTTTATGTTGAAAATCGCTCAACATCTGCTAAGCCATACTTGCTTCAGCAATGTGCTGTAAATTATCAGTCCGTTGACAGTGCTATAAGCGTGTAAATGCTGGGTTATTTAGGACAGTGAGCAGAAGTTTTCAATTTGATGCAGACCAATGAAGATTGCTATGGCGCATTACTTGTGGTCCAAAATGTAAAGGTTATGATGTGCCATTCCAAGCTCGTCGCGTGTCATCATCCTTATGTGTTAAATACTCGTAAAATACAAATGGTTCAAAATGACAAATGTGTATAATTGAATCCTGTCCATGCTTAAGGTACTAGTACGGTCTAGAACGCCAAATTTTTTTTTTAATTTTCGAATTTTGGCCGAATTATAAGGACTCATCAAAAAATACACTGTCCCATTGCGGACAGCTAATCTTGGAATTGGCTGGACTAAAACAAAAAAAAAACAAAGTGGGTTATTTAAAGGAAGGTTTCTTACGAGACAATTTACTACAATTTGTTTAAAAAGTCAAAACAAAAAAAAAATCTCGAGCTTTGAACAAAACAAATTTTTTTTTGGCAATTTTCTTGGCCATTTTTGGGTCGCTATTTTTTTTGTTCATAACCTTTTGGTCAAATTGTGGTAAATTGTCTTAGAAAATAGAATAACTCTCTTAGCTTAAGAACCAAGCTACGGCTGTTTCGATCCAACGTCGAATCCGTGTTACTTTACGGTTGCAGCACTTGGAAAGTAACAGTAGGTGTCACTAAGAAGCTGCAAACGTTCATTAATAGATGTCTACGAAACATCCTTAGGATTTTCTGGCCCAATCGTATATCAACCGAAGAGCTCCTTAGGAAAACGGGTCAGGAACCTATTGACTCTATTATACGACGTCGAAAGTGGCAGTGGATTAGACACACGCTTCGAAAAGGCGACAACTGCATTGCGGCGCATGCAATGCAGTGGAATCCGCTCACTCAAGAAGGAAGAAGAGCTGGACGACCGAGAAGCTCATGGAGAAGGACAGTCGAGGAGGAGTCAGCCCAACTAGGCAAGAGTTGGAGGGAGTTGCGACTCATATCTAGGAACCGTTGTGGACGCCCTATGCCCCATTAGGGGTCCCCCACGGACATAAAAGCTCTGAGGACCTTAGTAAGTACTCGTAAGTAAGTAATGGGAAAATGTGTTTCTTGATGAGTTGACGTTGGCGCCCTCTATAATTCGGCCAAAATTCGACAAACAAATTTTTTTTGTACTCTTGACGCATGTTTTCATTATTTAAAAAAAATATGTTATTACCTAATAAAGTTTCCGAGAAAAAAATTCGCAAAAATCGTGCGGTTTTTGGCGTTCTAGACCGTACTAGTACCTTAAGTTTATATGTGATCTAATCCCTGTAAGGCTAGCCGCGCACTAGCAATTTTTAGTTGCGAAACTGCTTGGTTCGAGCAACTAAAAAGTTTGTGTTTTGACACAAACTAAACGATTGCCTAAAATAAGTTCGCCATTTTATTGAACATATAATTATTTGCAAATTCACGGACATTCAACCAAACAGTTCATCTGTTTTCTATAAGTAACCAAACAGTTTCGCAACTAAAAATTGCTAGTGCGCGGCTAGCCTAATAATCGCAAGAACAACAATATAAGTTGAAGTTGTGCCGCCAGAAAAATTCGACACAGTTGGACAAAATGTTGGTCCGTTGTGATAATGTATAGGGCGACAACGTAGGGCAACATCAAATTCATTCCCTTAATTCTAGTTTTCGGTAAAGTCCCTTAGCTGTGCCAATGTTTGATGATGAAGAGACTAGACTTCGTTAAGTCTACTTGACCTCCATGTATTTGTTAATCTACCAACTCGCGTTATTCACTCTGATTCTTTTCGAAGAATTGCTTCGATCTATTGTACTTTGATTTCCTTATTGCGAGACCCATCCAGCTTCATTTTCGTTCTTTGATATCAACATCCAATCTTCTCTGACCAGTCCTTAATCACAAATCAGCATTTGATATACTTTGCGGCAAAAGAATCTCATAGCCCGGTCAAAATAGACATTCAAGGTTACATTAATTCGCACAAAGCTGAAAATTGGCATGAAGTTGAGAACACTATTACAAACAATTTGTCAAAAGTCCCCATCGATCCGACGTGTGCAAAAAAAATTATTCAAGGTCAAATGTTGCAAATTTCGGTTTTTTGCATTTTTCAGCTGAACGGCAAGTTTTATCATAAGATAGGTGAGACAAAAATTATTCATCATGCAATTATCTAAAGAAATTGTCTTAACACTTTTTCTCCTAAGAATCACCATTTTGGAGATATAGCGAAGCAAAAAGTTGAAAAAAAATTATTCAAGGTCAAATGTTGCAAAAATCGTTTTTTTGCATTTTTCAGCTGAACGGCAAGTTTTATCATAGATAGGTGAGACAAAAATTATTCATCATGCAATTATCTAAAGAAATCGTCTTAACACTTTTTCTCCTAAGAATCACCATTTTGGAGATACAGCGATGTTGAAAAATTTGTGTTCTTCATAATATGTATGTCAATTACCGTTATATACATTACACAACGGTAATACAAGTAAAAATATTAGTTTTCGTGGCTTATAGATACATATTATACAATTCTAAAGCCAGATATACACTGTTCAAATGCATGACAAGCACGCGCAAGTGTATTGGTGAAAAAATCACACGTATAGATTGGATTTAGGATTAAAGCAAAATGAAAATCTTTTGAGTTTCTTTCAATCTAGCGTCCTGCATTGAAGTAGTGTATATGCAAGATTGATGATTGACCATGCATTTATTGGTTCATTTGCGTATAGTTAGTTGAAGAGATGAGAACACAGTACAACATAAGCACTGATTTAAATATTAAAATAGTAAACAAAAAATGTATGATGAAATGGACATACAAAATAAAACAAATTACCTACTCGGATAAAATTGAAAAAATCTCAAAGACGTTCTTATATTCACAATTTCGCCGAAAAAAACTCACAAAGCGCAACGTCCTTTCACCACACCGTCCATGTTTAGAGTAAAATAAAAGATTGAAAACTCATGCTTGGTGTGTGTATATGCAACTTTAACCCGAATTTTTGAATGCACTTGCACGTGCTTGCTATACATTTGAACAATGTATATTTGGCTTAAGAATATAAACTCGAAAGAAAACCCAGTCCCTCATTTTAGGTGACCGTACGGCCTTGAGCAGCATCTGTCTGCGACGCTCGTATACCAGCTCCGTTTCTAAGGGCCCAAACAAAATAGTATTAGTCCCAAGCGTTCCTTCGTAGTAAGAACAAGTAGTTATTGCAAACAGAATTTGTGCAGTTTCTTGTTTGTAAGAGAAATGTATCAATTTTGCTTTATTTGTAGTAAACATTTGGCGGAAAAAGTACACTCGGAGCAAGAACAAGCTGGTACATCAATAATAAGTCCTCCTCGTACTAGAGCACGCGTAAATCAATCAGTTTTTTGTTTAGGTTACGTTACCTTGGGTTAAGGTGGCTGCTGACCGGAAAAGCCAACACACTTAGACCAATATTTGGTCCGTTATGATACTACAGGATTTCAAAAATCAATCTTACTCGTTAAACCATTTTGAGCTAACAATGAAGCATTTGAGACAGTGAATGTCAGAATTGTTTTTTGTTTAAAAGAGTGCTGTTTATTCTGTGGCAATGAATTGAATAAAGCGTTTGAAATGAAAAAAAGCACTGCAATATCGGCGTCAAATTTGTAATGTAATTAGGTGCTTAGATAAGTTTCGGTACTTATCTTTTGTAAAAAATACTCATAATCGCTTTCGTCATTTCCAATAGTAGTATTTTTCAATTAGATACAAAATTTTCAACTCAATAGGACCACAATAGATCGTTGAATAGGCCTACCGGGGAAGCCACCTTTAAAAAAACGCGCCAAGTGTACTACTTCACGGGTGGCGCGGAACCGTGTGCATATTATGAAGAATACAACTTTTTCAACTTTTTGCTTCGCTATATCTCCAAAATGGTGATTCTTAGGAGAAAAAGTGTTAAGACAATTTCTATAGATAATTGCATGATGAATAATTTTTGTCTCACGTATTTTATGATAAAACTTGCCGATCAGCTGAAAAATGCAAAAAACCGATTTTTGCAACATTTGACCTTGAATAATTTTTTTTTAACTTTTTGCTTCGCTATATCTCCAAAATGGTGATTCTTAGGAGAAAAAGTGTTAAGACAATTTCTTTAGATAATTGCATGATGAATAACTTTTGTCTCACCTATCTTATGATAAAACTTGCCGTTCAGCTGAAAAATGCAAAAAACCGATTTTTGCAACATTTGACCTTGAATAATTTTTTTTGCACACGTCGGATCGATGGGGACTTTTGACAAATTGTTTGTAATAGTGTTCTCAACATTCATGCCAATTTTCAGCTTTGTGCGAATTAATGTAACCTTACCCTTATTTTTGAAGCTAATTTGACCGGGCTATCAGGAATGTAGCGAAGTCATAGGTTAACGAAAGGTTGATCGAGATAACGGCGGAGGCATATAAAATCATGATATTCACGTTTGACTCGAAGAGTTGCATTTTAGAGCTGAGCGTTATTATGCTGGAATTTCACACAGGAGAGAGAATTCAAAATGCACTTCGAGCTTTATTTATTCTATTGCCAATGGTCAAGTCGTCCTTTTTGCAATCACGTCATACAATACTGCCTAGATAGTCGATCTGCAGAACCTCCTCTATGATTTCAGAATAATCCGCTATTGTGCGTTGGAAAACGAGATTTTAATTTTTTTAGCATTAACACACAATGAGCCACCATTACGTTTATTGGAAACAATGCATATGTCTTTATTCTATCAACATTATAGATTGCCAGCAATATCAGAATTGGTGACAGATAAACTCCTTGTCTTACTCCTTGGCGTACCGCTAATTATAAGGCAAGCTATTCATTAATTCTTTATTAATAATGATTATTTTCTCATAAGCTTAACAACTGATATACCATCCACCTTTAAGTATTTGAAATTGATGATTTTCGTCAAGATCTGCTTTCCTTGTAAGAAAAGAATTCATATACACTTGATTACGTATTTATTTATTTTAAAGAGAGTTAAACGATACAAGAAGTTATAATCTTATAATAAATATTTTGACAAAATAGAACGATAAACAAATAAAAAGAAGTCTAATTGCTGACAGGGTTGTCATGTTATATTCCTTTCGTGTACAAATTGCCATGTACGATCTTGTCTTGCGTAAGTCTCAACATTGAGTGAGCTGTGGTATACAGAGTTCTAAACACCCGTATCCGAATTACTTGCCACCATAGTGAGCATTACACCAAGTTTCTACAGCTAAACCTTAAATTAAGGAAACTGTCTCATTTTGAAATAAGGGCTGGCCACGAAGTTTCGTCTCATTCTCGTCGCCAGCCCTATTCAAAGTTTGAATTTGTATGAGAAATGAATTTGTGTTTCAGAATGTTACACAAGTTACACAAAGCTTGATATAAATAAATTAAGATCCCCATTCTGAGCTTTGAAAAAACAAGAATGAATTTCTAACTGAAAACACGATGTCAGCGTGAATTTATGATCACAAAACCCAAGAGAAACAATTATGATTATGCTGACCTTTGCAATTTGACACTGATAAAACATAAAACAGCCACTGTGAAGTTTCACAGGAATTTCAATTGTCATGGGATACTTTAAACGAACCGTATCGACCTTCATTGAGAAGATGATATTTTGTATTTCGTTATTATGATCAATTGATCATTCTGATTGCTGTTTACTAAAGTACAGTGGATTGCTCCCATGATGTTAATGACCCATGTTATTTGAGACAATAATTTATGAGTAAGAATTTTTTCTTCTATTCTACTTGAGAAAAAATAGAAGGTTGGGTTTATTAAGTAGTTTTTTACCAGCTTGATATTTGCATAGATGAAATATATTATTCTATTCATATTTGAGTTTGGTATTTGAATTTTTTTTTTGTAAGATAATTCTTATCCAATAAATGTTAAGATATTACTAAGGTCATTTCTTCGTTGAAAGATTGCCAAAAGTTATTTATCATTATTAAATATTTAGGTATCATATTAAATTGTTCTATGTTAAGTTCTGTAAATAACGGTTTAATTTTAAATTGTTGCATACCGAATTGTAGGAATAAGGTTTTCCCGAAAGCTTTTTTAACATTTTTATGTTTTTCAAAAACATTTAAGAGAGTGTTCAAAAATCATCAAGTTTCAAAAAAAACGATCATGCAATTTCAAAAATTGAAAAAAAAAAATGATAAAACTGAGGACTGCTATTGTTATTAATATTGTTTAACTCATTATGGCACATTTATTAATAGCAAGGGGCGAGTGAGAAAAATAAAAAGAAATAGGCTTAGAAAATCATAAGGATGTACATTTAACATATATACTATATACACAAATTTTTGATTTTTTGAATACATAAAATAAGGGGAAAGAACAAAGCTGCATATGTATGTATGTAAGGAATTCTACATTTTTGTAGTGGGGTTATTGAATAAAGCTCTACATATACTAGACTGTGTGCCGAAATTATTATCTAGGGATTAAGGGGAGGAATTTAAATAAAATATTAAATTTTACAATCTTTACTTACTTGCTGAAGGTGGCCTTACAGACCGGGGTAGACAAGGGCATCAACCAACAAGCTTCTCCATCAGCTTGTGTGCGCCACCTGAGTCGCAGTCTTCCTCTATTGCGCTATCCCTTGGGGTTAACTTTGACTCAACGTAGGTCTTCAGACCTTTTATTTCCGTGGGGGACCCCTAGTAGGGCATAGGACATCCACAACGCCAGCTCGCCATCGTGTTCGGTTCCTGGATATGAGTCGCAACTCCCTCCATCTCTTGCCTAGTTGGGCTGACTCCTCCTCGACTGTCCTTCTCCATGAGCTTCTCGGTCGTCCAGCTCTTCTTCCTTCTTGAGTGAGCGGATTCCACTGCATTGCATAAGCCGCAATACAGTTGTCGCCTTTTCGAGAGTGTGTCCGATCCACTGCCACTTTCGACGTCGTATAATAGAGTCTTCTTCCCGAGTTTGCTAGTGTTTTTCAAGCTGAATTAAACTGGCTATCAGGGAGGCATGCAAGGCACTCAAACAAGACCCAAACCAGAACCGAGATACGGCTAATATTACAGACAGACAAACGGCTGTTAAAGCCATTAATTCTAGTACATCATTCTTTAATTTGGTCCAGCAATGTCGGGATGAACCTGCTAGCCTCCATATTAACCACAATGTCAGTCTCATTTTGATTCCCGGTCATTAAGACATTGATGGGAATGAACGGGCGGACGAGCTGGGCAGCCCTTTATAACTAACTTACGGAAAGAGTCGACATTCCGCTCGGAGTTATGAAGGGCAAAATTCTTTAATTTTTTTTTTAGCGAATCAAACCATAGGTAGAGCACTTTAACTAACATTATATCTAGAAAGATTTGTCCTGCCTATAATAAGTCCCGAACACTTGATCTGATATGCAGACCCTGACATAGCCAGCACCGTAGCTGCCTGCAGCGGGCATTGGTCAATAGAATAGCATGCACCCAAGGTAGGCATTCCACACAACACTCAGTACCATAGCTGTGGGATCCAGCGGGAAAAGGAAACAGTCCTCCATATCCTCTGCAAATGGCATGCTCTGTCCAAATTTAGAGCACAATGATTAAGAACGACGAACTTTCGGAAATGAAGATCAATGACTTGATCTCTTTTCTCAGCGCAACCAAATGGCTCTAGGACGAACTTCGGTTACTTCTGTACCGTGCCCTCCGTTTGACACCTTAGATCCCGAGCTATCAGACTGAGAGCCTTAACGGAAGTTTACGGTGCGAGGGGCCATATGTTCACTCAATCGGATTGATTACTGTCTAGTCTGCACTAGTCAACAAGCTTCATAGCTTGGCACAGTGTTGATGGTGTAAAATGAATATGGTGGTCCGGCTGAGCGAGGTATCCAATTTCCGGATGATTGGAAAAGCAAACACACAATAAGAGACATCAAAACCTACTTAGATCCTTTCATATTTTTGAATTAATCCAAGCTGAATGACTCAATGAGACTGTCCAAAACTGTACAAACGAGTTGTGGTCTCAAAATGGGGCACTTCAGCGCTAATTGGGCCACAGAGCTAGGCTGCCGGTGGTCGTTATATCAATCTCCTTAGGTTCGAGAAAAACAAATTGATTTTTAATAGTTTTGGATAGTTATCCATTGAGCAAGAATTTGATTAAAAGAAAATCGCAGATCGCTTCAAATTTTATGATGGTTATACTGAATTGCACTGAAGTAAATTTGCAATATGAACATTCAAAATTTGGTCTATGTTTTATAAGTATTTAACTTTAAATTACAATTTTAAAACGTAAAATTATTGTGAAACTCTAAACATGCAGGTATAATCAATGATAAAACCTTCAAGAAGGCTGACGCGATCTTACGAGTTACAGCCATGACAACAGACCTAAATTCGCCACCCGTGGATCCGCCACTGCATTAATGTAAATGTAATTTTTTCGATTAGATTAATAATTGATATCACCTAATGGTATTTGACCTTCTTGAAAGAGGGTGCCCCTAATGTTAAATAAGCAATACGTTGCTTGAGTATGTTCAAAAAGAAAATAACCCTCTATAATTGACAGCTTCATATTTGAAATATTCAAAGAACAATATAAACGACTTTTAATAAAGAGTTTATCAAAGCTTTTGCCGCTTACTGTAACGTTTACATTGGGTGATCGTGGACTTGATTTAAAATCCAATAAAAATGTACACATTCGAATTAGTTCTTATCCTTCGAATTTTGGTTTTTATGACCTACTGATCACGCCACCGCCTCGTTGCTGCATGCATACTAAAAAGCCCCTTTGTGACATACATAGATAGCAGAGTCTTTTCTGGAGAAGCCTTTTTAAATATAACTCCACGCGCTATGGCTACTAGACATTGCGGTGATTACATGCTGAATGTAAATACGGCGCTAACTCAAGCGAATCGGAATTACACCTTAAGTCCATTGAAATAAAACTACCTATTAATGCCATAAGATTTAAATTTCCAAGCTCGAAATGTAGAACAGCCAGCTACCACCACTGTTACCACAGTGTGCCTATGCTGCTGACTTTTTTTCAGACGCAGTAAGCGTGAAAATTTCTTCCACATATCAAAATCAGACAATTTTTCTGACTAATTTTTCTCAGTAGTCTGTTTGCGGCAAAAAAACAATAAAAGTAAACAAATTGCTGTCGTTTTGGTTGTTGAATTGTCGATGTTGTGGTGCTCAACCCAACAAGTTTTTGACCATCACAATATCTTTCCAATATAATATGCTTGCATGGCTGTCGCCGGAGCGCAAAGATTCATTGTGTGTATCTCCAGATAAGATTTCGAACCAAGATAAATCCTCTAATTACTGCAACTGTGTACGGTTTGTTTGACAGCTATAGTTGTCGTTCAGTTCTACTTGCTTAGCATTCAGCGTAAAAAATTACTTAACAACATTTAAATACATTTGTAAAATTGTAACGATCAACGCTACCAACCAGCCAAACGCGATCTGAAATGACTCAACTCCATTTCCGGTTAGGTGTCATTTAAATGAGATTAGTGCTGAATTATCAAAAAAACAAAATGACTTTGCAAACTCTGTATTACAATCTTCAATTACAGTAGGAATAATCACCAAATGATTAGGGCCCACTGTGCTCTGTGTGTATTTAGAAGGGGCTTAACCTTTTGTGTTGTCATCTTTCTGACATCATTTTTAGTAAAATATTAAGTCATATCATGGCACATGAGATCATAACATATGAGTGATTTATAACTCTACACACCGTAATTGTTGTTGCATACTAATATGAGATATATGTAAAGCAACAATTTGGACACATTTTGGGTCTAAATTATAAGTAGTAGTTATAGGAAGGCCGGGGTAACGAACCTCTTGTATGCATAGTAATCTTAGGGCTTATTGAGATGCTAAGCTCATTAATCAAACAAGATTTTCGGGGTCAATGGAGTTATTCCCACGTTTTTGTTTTGGTTTTTGTTGATGTGTCATTTTTATATATTTGGTCTGACCAAAGGATTATTGTATTCAGATAAGTGCCAAAAGTGCGTAGCTTAGAAAAAATTTCCCACGACTCTTTCATTAGGTTTTTATAATCTTTGTTTCATCTTTAAATTGAAAAATGAAAGCGTCCCAAAGTCTGTAAAAAGCCCAAATTAAGAATTTAGTAGTATGTGACCAAAAGAGAGAAAGCAAGAGGAGTGCGGTAAAGTTTGTTATTAAATTTTTATTTTTTTTTTAAATTAAAATAAGCAAATAGGTAATATAAATAAGAAGGTTTAAAAATTCAATAGATTTTTCTTTGCTAAATTAATTAAATTTTTAATTTTTATGATGTGGGATGAGATATCATCAAAGAAACCATTATTTTCGTTTTTCATCAACAATACAATTTTTTGATGTAATTCTCCATTTATTTTACAATATTTGTTGATAGAATGTCAAGATTAGATATTATGTTAGGTTAGAAGAAGTGTTGATTAGGCAAGGCGCATGATATCACTTGGATCTCAATGAATCCATAGTGCTCCACAAAATGTAGGCAAGGTAGGTAAATGGAAAGATAACGAAAGGGTGGATAGATATGGGTATGAGCTATGAGGTATCGCCCTTAACCATCTTGAATTCTGAATGAATTTAAGAATACTTCTTAGTGGTTAAAGGAAATATCGCTCAATTCGTCGAAAAAATCTTGCTTTCAGATGAGCTCCTTTCCGCCTCTTCATTCTGAAACTCTCTACGAGAATTTATGCACATTCTGATAACGTTGATTCGGATTGAATTGTGACTTCTTTGGATTCCAATCAAGAGGGGTTGTAAGACCATCATATAGTTCATGTAGGTAGTCTGCTTTGTCTATTAAAATGTTTTGTAAAAACAATTTAATTTTATTTAAACAACCGTAAAGAACAAAGAATATTTTAAGAATGAACAAACTATTTCAATTTTCTAAATTTGATATTTCAATGATTTCTTAGACTAATTTTCTTTTATATGCAACAAGTATTCGGACACAACATCTATGGAAGATCTGAACCCAAAAACCAAAAAGTGATAATTATTGATGATCGTTTTGCGGCATAAGAGAAGCTCTGTTAAAGTTCTCTCTATGCTTGCTCCAGTGTCCAGTTTGGTTCGACTCTGATCAATAGATCATTTCATGTAAAATTTTATAACCGTAGATGTCAGGTGTCCTTGCACCCATCGATGCATGGCTGTTCATTTCGCTGTGTAGTCTTAGCTTGCAACGGGGAACAGTTTGGACTTTTTGACGATTCACCAAGTAATTTCATGATATCGATCTTTTCATTTACTAGCTTACATGTGACAAGATTTGTTGCGGCTTCACAGACAGGAAGGCATATAAGACACTGTTGAAATTTAAACTTTATTTATCTTTTTATTATTGGATTATCTCAGAAGATAAGTTTTTTTCTGTTTTGAACCTATCCATAAAGACCGATTCATAATTTATATTTATGACCTGATTTTACTTCCTTGCGAGAAATTGACAAATTCTCCAAGAGTATCTCTTGTCATGGAAAGTGCTGCTCATTAGCCGTTCGGAATCGGCAGAAAATTGTAGGTCCCCTCCGTTCCTGGTAACACGCACACAGGAAAGGTTGAGAGTTGTAAGTCACTAGGTCCTGGTTCACTCCGAGCTGTTGCACCACCAAATTTATTTATTTTTTTTTTTACTTCCAAAACTTCGTTGTTGGGGTATCTATTATAGGGTCACTGGGTTAAGATCTATAAACGGTATTATGTCTGTTTGAATTTTTAAGTCAGTGAAGTTCATTATGATGGGAATGGCTACATATTACACTTTTTTTTTAGTCGAAAAGCACTTTTTGTTATCTCTTTCGTAAAAATATCATGAAACGTTTTAAGTTTTTACGGGAGGTATAGGCTAGTTCTAGTTGCGCAAGTTGAACGAACACGAAACATGAATTTTTAGATTGGTTATCTTATCTGCAGAAAACTGGGAATTATTTTTGTACATTTCCTTTTCAAGAAGTCTAGATTTGTTAGATCTGACAAACGGGCTGACCATATAAATCAGTGTGCCTTCATTTTAATATATCAAATATTATAAATATTAATCAAACTATATAATCAGTTATCTCGGGACAGACCTTGGTCTCAATCAATAAGGCTCTTAAATGTCAAAGTAACGTTGGAATTCGGTACTGTTTCTGGATGACAACATACACAACACAGTACATATCTATGTCCCTACTTTTATCGAAAATTAAGGCCATCTTTGATCAAAATTATCAGCGAAAACTTTGACAATTTTGATTAAGTGTGATGAATCTGAGATAGCATTCTAGATTTTGTGGAGTTTCTATTAATAATATTTCCTGACATAATAAGTGTTTGCTTCGAAAATAACCCAAATCACTGCCAAATATTCTCCGCAAAGTCGTTTATAGGATTTATTTGGGATGAGATATGTCTGTTGAATCAAGGCCAATTTAAGTTAAATCTAAAACATTCGAAGGTACTCGTAGATTTCCTTATGGCTGTTCTAGACTTGATATTCCAAAATGGAATAAAGAGATTTATGGCTTCATTTATTGATGTATAAAAACAATTGGGGGCTGGGTGAAAATTGTATACTAAATGGTGTGTAAGGTCATCGTCAGTTTAATTTTTTTTTTCAAAAATTGAAAATTTTCACAAAACTTGCCCTATAGTATAATGTACATAAGTATACTATGAAAAGATTTGAATTTGGATTGTTTTCATTTCAGAATTTATTTAGTCTTTCACAAGCCAACCATAAATATTTAAACCTTAATATAAATATAAATATAAATTATTTAATAATATTAATTAATTAATTGTTTTATTAATAGTAAAGGCTTTTTCAATTGATGCCATATTGCTTTGGTGACATCACTCAAATCTTTTATTTATTATGTTATTGATGCCACATCACCATGTCAGGGAACAGGATTGAATAGAACGTCAAAATGATAAAACTTTTAGACCGAGAGCCCACAGCAATTTTTGGGTGTGATTGATAACAAAAAATAATTAGCATAATTAGTTAGGCCTTTAGTAGTTATTTACAAATGTGAACGTCTTGCATACTCTAGTGGGCGCAATAGTGCATTATAGTGCATCAAGTATGCAGTTCTTTCCTTAGTCTAAAAAATTGGGAAAAAAAATTTGGCATAACTTCAAAATGAACAGCTAAGTGCCCTGATTGCAAATATCGAGGTCCATGACGTTTTGAAGGTGGCCTTCTTAGTGCAAGAAGTTGCCTATTCTTATCGCGTCTGGCAGGCAGAAGGCTGTCTGTAGAACGTCTTGGACCTCGATATTTTCAATCAGGGGGCTTAAATCTACATTTTGGCAAATTTGTTATCACAATTATTTGGATTTAGAAAGAACTGCATACTTAATGCACTATAATGCACTATTGCGCCCACTAGAGTATCCAAGGCTTTCACATTTGTAAATAACTATAAAAGTCCTATCTAATTATGCTAATTATTTTTTGTTATCAATCACACCCAAAAATTGCTGTGGGCTCTTAGTCTATTTATTATCAAAATGAGTGTCCGTGAGTGCAAATGATGGTCCTTCACAGTCGACTCTTCAACGCTTGGTGGCCAAATTTGAGCCGACCGATTCCGTTATCAATCAGCCAACATTCGTACGTCAAAGGTACATAAGATCGGCCTAGAACATCGCAACGGTCTGTGAAAGTGTACAGCAGAACCGTGGCAGTGGATTCCTCGTCCTGTTTAAGATCACGGCCTTTCGCAGACTTCAACTTGGCGAATTTTGCGTCGAGACCTGAGCAAGATCCAACTAATGCGGGAGATTAAAGTTCATAGCGATCATAAAAAAAACATCAAAAATAGAGAAAAACTTCTCATACAAAGTTGTTGGTTAATACATTTACTCTTCAAAAATATGTACATTACTACAAAACTTTAAACCCAGCAAAAGATTATTCTAATTCCGGCATTAAGAACCTAATCATCAGTATATATACCTAAATAAAAACATTATTAAAAATAAATAAAAAAAAATTAAATAAATTATTTTATAATTATTTCACTAATAGTACAATAAATTAAATCTATAATTAATAATTTTTTTTAATATGAAAAAAATTCTGTGATTCTTACTTTAATAAAATGATATGATAATGCTTAAACTGAAACACAATGTACAAATTTTGCGGCATTGATTCGTCGCAGAGTTAAACTTCTTAAAAATTCACTTTACTATAACTACGGCCAATCGTGTACAAAACTTTTATCGAGTTCAATATCGACATCAAAGGGCACGGTAGTGCCCAGCAAAGTTCTGGCACTACACCCTTTTAACAGGAACAAACTTAGGCGATTTTTGATCCCTTCCTATCTTCAGTACTAATGGAGTCAGAAACTTAAAGGCTTAAGGCCTCAAAATTCACAAAAACCGTAACTGACTGACTCACTGACTGACAGATCATCAAAATTATGGAGCACTTCCCGACATCGTGGAATTTTGTAATTTTGCAAAACGGTAAGTCTTGTCATGCAAGCAGAGGAAAAAATTTGAGCTTTTCCATTCAGGAGGCGTGGTATCAGCCCACTTTCTCCGAATTGGTGACAAAATTATGAGTTTGATAAGCTTACTTGGCAAGTTTTTTTTATGCCCAATTCTAAAGTTTTAAAAACTTGACCAGTGAACCCATTAACTTTTAGTCAGCAATCATTAAATAATAAAATTTCTCTATTACATTGTATAGCTGTTTAAATATTATTCTACTTTAAATATTTGGGATTAAACCTTCATGAAGTAAGAACTTGCAAGTACTTTTCACGGCTGACTTGTTACACAAAGGTTTTTGTACAGGAACTTGGCTCTTTTTTAACATTTATGTTTTTGGTCTGATCTATTTTAGTAAAAGGTAAATTCTATTTGCGATCTTCAACATTAAAGTTATGAGTTTTGATAAGGTTCTTAGTTAAGTTGCTTCAATTTTAATTGCTGAAATGTAGTATGAGAATTGGAAAACAATCAGCACAGACGTTTAGGCTAAGAGTTTTTGATTTTATTAAAAAAGGTCACACGAAATCTGAACTAGAGCGAAAATAAAAATTTTCAAGGAAGAATAAGAATGTTATAAATGCTCTTCACCATTGCGAAGAAGAAGGAAGTGCTCAAAACAAAATTCGTATGAGTAAGACCAGAAAAACCAGCACTTGAACTGATTTTGACAGTGTCTGCCAGAACTAAGTCCCGAAAATTGAACATGCTAATGAACAAGATCTTGGTGTTAATGTGTCTGTAAGTACGATTAGAAACTGTCTTAGTGGAAAAAAGCTGTTTGGATGATTTGCCAAAAAAAAGCAGTCCTCTTTAAGAGCAATCTCTCAAGTCGGATGCAGTTTGCAAGGGAGCATATTTCAAAAGTTCAACATTGGTGGAGAAATATCTTACGGAGCGATGAGTGTAAATTTCATCCTTTGTGCCAGATGGTAAAAACTACTTTCGACGAGGAATCCACCAGGAATATGACGAAAATATACATAATAAAGTCTCTTAAGCATGGTAGGGGTAGCATTCTTGTCTAGGTATGTTTTTATTGGCATGGTATGGGACTACTTCATCAGATAGAGGGTATAAAGAACCATTTATAATACAAGCAAATCTTACGGGATACAATTCTATCATATTCTGATGAGGAAACGCCCTTGACGTGTAAATTTCAACAGGATAACGATCCTAACCATATGGCTAAGTCTGTGAAGCAATGGCTTTTCATAAAAAAAACACTGTTAAGGAATAAGCCAGCTTAGTCCCTAGATCGTAATTCTATTGAGTACTTGTGGAATGTTGTGGACGAAGCGATAAATTGAACTGATACTTCAAATTTCGACAAACTTTTACGGAAAGCCCAGCAAGCCTGGTAATCAGTACCTGTTAAACGATTCCGGAGTCTTCCTTCGTCTATAAAACGCCGGTATTCCGCTGTGATTATAAATAAGGGTTACTCGACCAAATACCGGATATTTTCTTCAAATAATGTTAAAATTTTGTTATTTAATATGTTTTTTATTTGTTATTTATGAAATGTGCTATTTATTTTGTCCTAGTATACTTAAATTGTATAAATCAGTTTGTTGCAGTTTTTCTTATGAGTTCAATATACTTCATTTTATTTTTAAATTAGAGATATGTATATTTGGTCTTACTTCCTCATAAGTCAAACAGCTCTTTAAAGTTTAAGAAAGTGGGAAAAACTTGCATCACAGAAATTTAAGACTACATGTGCTATTTATTTTGTCGCCACTGTATGTATGTGAATTTAAATTTTTATATCAATATCATTTTTCACACAAAATTCAACCAAACAATAATAAATCGATTAAAAGCCATTAAAAACTTGTTGTTTTGAGCAGAAAAAAATTACTGATAAACGTCTAAAAAAAGTTTATAACAATGTGAAATATTTTTATTTTTGCAATTCCCCTATCGCTATTATATTAATTTTATTTAGCTTCGTATAGATAAATATTGGAATGCGTTTTATTGCTCGATGGACTGGATGAAGTCATGGAGCCTATCAATCATTGATAAGCTCGATAATCCAGGCCCACAACCCAACCAAACAGACAAAGCATTGGAAATTATTACTGTGTGTGTATGTGTGTGTAGAGATAGAGACCCATTCCCCATTCTGTGAAGTATGTATCTGACTTTGACATTTCACTTGGCTTAGTATGAATTTAGCACACAGATTGCATTGCATTAAGGTGAACATACAATAATTCCCATCGCCATTAGCGGTAAATTTGTGCGTTTAAAAAACTGACAAGCTGTCAAATTTTTGGTTGCATAAAATGCAAATTCGAACACCGATTTCGTTGGTATTCCATCAATCATTTGATACGGATATACATAGCATTTTTTGTCTGTTTTTAAGCTTTAAAAATGTGTCCTCAATGATCTGTTCACTGTCAAGGTGTGGTCTAATGCCAGCAAGGCAAAGTCGCATTTTCTGTTTAAATATCTATTTAAGCCATATGGAACTTGATTGATGTCCCCAATCCCGGGTTGGTATGGTCTTTGGACACATTTATCATACACTGAAAATAATAACCGTCATCATATTGATGAATGGCGTTCATCAACTGAAAATCATCATATAGATGTACTTTTCATCTCATTGATGAAGAAATTGGATGAAAAAAAATTTTGCCGGATGAACCGTTCGTCAATATGAAGAATTTCATTTCATCAACTTTTTAACCAGCAACTCCATACAAATGTTTAAAGGGGAAATTTCATCAGTTCATCAAAACTTTTCATGTATATGATGAACGCTAGTTTCTGATAGTTATTCATCATAATGACGAATGTAATCGTCATATTGATGAATGATTTCTTCACATTTATGAAATTCGTCATATTTATGAAGGCAATCATCTTATTTATGACCAACATTTAGTTCTTCATATTGACGACTGATTTCTTCATATTTATGAATTTTGAGGGCAATCAAAATGATTTCTTCACATCAAATTGACGAATGCGTTCATCATATTTATGATTTTTTTTAGCATTCATCATATTGATAAAAGCAATCATCATATTTATGAATACTTTTTTGACAATTAGATCATCACATTGACGAATACATTCATCATATTTATGAATAATTTTTTAGCAATTAGTTCATCATATTTATGATTTCTTATTAGCATTCATCATATTGATAAAAGCAATCATCATATTTATGAATACTTTTTTGACAATTAGATCATCACATTGACGAATGTATTTATCATATTTATGAATAATTTTTTAACAATTAGTTCATCATATTTATGATTTTTTTTAGCATTCATCATATTGATAAAAGCAATCATCATATTTATGAATACTTTTTTGACAATTAGATCATCACATTAATGAACGTATTCATCATATTTATGAATGATTTCATGAAATTTAGTGCATTATATTAGTGAATTCGTTCATCATATTTATGAATTATTTATTCATCAAATTGAAGAATGCATTCATCATATTTATGAATAATTTTTTAACAAATAGTTCATCATATTTATGATTTTTTTAGCATTCATCATATTGATAAAAGCAATCGTCATATTTATGAATACTTTCTTGACAATTAGATCATCACATTGACGAATGTATTTATCATATTTATGAATAATTTTTTAACAATTAGTTCATCATATTTATGATTTTTTTTAGCATTCATCATATTGATAAAAGCAATCATCATATTTACGAATACTTTTTTGACAATTAGATCATATTTATGATTTTTTTTTAGCATTCATCATATTGATAAAAGCAATCATCATATTTATGAATACTTTTTTGACAATTAGATCATCACATTAATGAACGTATTCATCATATTTATGAATGATTTCAAAAAATTTAGTGCATCATATTAGCGAATTCGTTCATCATATTTATGAATTATTTATTCATCAAATTGACGAATGCATTCATCATATTTATGAATAATTTTCTAACAATTAGTTCATCATATTTATGATTTTTTTTAGCATTCATCATATTGATAAAAGCAATCGTCATATTTATGAATACTTTTTTGACAATTAGATCATCACATTAATGAACGTATTCATCATATTTATGAATGATTTCATGAAATTTAGTGCATTATATTAGCGAATTCGTTCATCATATTTATGAATTATTTATTCATCAAATTGAAGAATGCATTCATCATATTTATGAATAATTTTTTAACAATTAGTTCATCATATTTATGATTTTTTTTAGCATTCATCATATTGATAAAAGCAATCGTCATATTTATGAATACTTTCTTGACAATTAGATCATCAAATTGACGAATGCATTCATCATACTTATGAATAATTTTTTAGCAATAAGTTCATCAAATTTATGATTTTTTTTAGCATTCATCATATTGATAAAAGCAATCATCATATTTACGAATACTTCTTTGACAATTAGATCATCACATTGACGAATACATTCATCATATTTATGAATAATTTTTTAGCAATTAGTTCATCATATTTATGAGTTCTTATTAGCATTCATCATATTGATAAAAGCAATCATCATATTTATGAATACTTTTTTGACAATTAGATCATCACATTGACGAATGTATTTATCATATTTATGAATAATTTTTTAACAATTAGTTCATCATATTTATGATTTTTTTTAGCATTCATCATATTGATAAAAGCAATCATCATATTTATGAATACTTTTTTGACAATTAGATCATCACATTAATGAACGTATTCATCATATTTATGAATGATTTCATGAAATTTAGTGCATTATATTAGTGAATTCGTTCATCATATTTATGAATTATTTATTCATCAAATTGAAGAATGCATTCATCATATTTATGAATAATTTTTTAACAAATAGTTCATCATATTTATGGTTTTTTTAGCATTCATCATATTGATAAAAGCAATCGTCATATTTATGAATACTTTCTTGACAATTAGATCATCAAATTGACGAATGCATTCATCATATCTATGAATAATTTTTTAGCAATTAGTTCATCATATTTATGATTTTTTTTTAGCATTCATCATATTGATAAAAGCAATCATCATATTTATGAATACTTTTTTGACAATTAGATCATCACATTAATGAACGTATTCATCATATTTATGAATGATTTAAAAAAATTTAGTGCATCATATTAGCGAATTCGTTCATCATATTTATGAATTATTTATTCATCAAATTGACGAATGCATTCATCTTATTTATGAATAATTTTCTAACAATTAGTTCATCATATTTATGATTTTTTTTAGCATTCATCATACTGATAAAAGCAATCGTCATATTTATGAATACTTTCTTGACAATTAGATCATCAAATTGACGAATGCATTCATCATATTTATGAATATTTTTTTAGCAATTAGTTCATCATATTTATGATTTTTTTTTTAGTATTCATCATATTGATAAAAGCAATCATCATATTTATGAATACTTTTTTGACAATTAGATCATCACATTAATGAACGTATTCATCATATTTATGAATGATTTAAAAAAATTTAGTGCATCATATTAGCGAATTCGTTCATCATATTTATGAATTATTTATTCATCAAATTGACGAATGCATTCATCTTATTTATGAATAATTTTCTAACAATTAGTTCATCATATTTATGATTTTTTTTAGCATTCATCATACTGATAAAAGCAATCGTCATATTTATGAATACTTTCTTGACAATTAGATCATCAAATTGACGAATGCATTCATCATATTTATGAATATTTTTTTAGCAATTAGTTCATCATATTTATGATTTTTTTTTTAGTATTCATCATATTGATAAAAGCAATCATCATATTTATGAATACTTTTTTGACAATTAGATCATCACATTAATGAACGTATTCATCATATTTATGAATGATTTCATGAAATTTAGTGCATTATATTAGCGAATTCGTTCATCATATTTATGAATTATTTATTCATCAAATTGACGAATGCATTTATCATATTAATGATAGACTTCTTCAAATTCAGATAATCATATTGTCGTACGTGTTCATCATATTTATCACTGATTTCATAACATTCATCATATTGATGAAGGCAATAATAGTATTAGGGATGGATTTATACATGATATTTATGAATTAATTTATTATATTTATTTATATATATTTCTACATATCGAAATATTTATGCATGATTTCTTTCACATTTCGTTCATAATTTTGATGAATACTCGTATATTCAACATATTCATGAGTAATTTCTTTACATTTATATCATCATATTGACGAACGTGTTTATGATATTGATAAACGCATTCATAAAGCTTGAGTTTCTTCACATATGAAAATCATCTTTAAGGCAAATGATTGTGTATGTAAGTGGTAAATGATTTACAAAGATTTTCTGATACTTTTTTCAAAAGTTGTAAGAAAAGGCCAAATTGAATTAAAAAACTTTGTATTACTCATTTTTTCGATATATGGCCTATAGATGAAAAGAAGGACTTTTGGTTCTGAGTTTATTAACAAAAACAGTACACCCCTATCAGATCAGTATTGCTAAATATAGCGTTTCAAAAACGCTGTATAATTTTCCTTACTCCTACTATCATTCGGATATCTCGTAATGATGACTTTGAAACCCATTTTCTCAAAACATATTATTCGAAATAACTTGCAGCAAATTTTTACGTACTTATAGCTTTTGAAAATAATATTACACATCTTTTTAGGTGCTTTCAATGGTTTAGTAAATTGTTTTTTCACTTTGTGTCAATTTTTAACAAAAAAAACAAAAAAATTAACTTTTCATTCAAACGAAGAGGTGAACGCGAGGACTGCTACTTTTTGCTAGAAATACACGCAGCATTCAATTTATAAATCGAAATTCGAGATTTTGGACAGAACAATTTTTAAAAAAATCAGTAAGAAAATCCTATAGAAAAAAGCAAAACATGTTTTCATATCCTATATTACTACCATTGTTATTATTTTGATAGATTCAGAATCAATTTCCATCAAAAATACAATTTCGAAAAAAATCGATGTTTGTCTTTCCTTCAGCAGAAAATTCAATTTTTCTTATTTTGAATAAAATATGTAGTGAAAAGCACATTATTGTGCGGTACGAAGTAAATAAAGCAATCATTAATATAAACGAAACATAAATATTACAAGTTTAGTTTCATAATAAGATTCAGGATTATAATTTCATAATTATTCAATCTACTTTAACTAACAATAAAGTATATTACTTTTTTAAGTGGTAACACTTGGCATTCTAACGGAATGCAAAAAGTCTATCCCCTTGATTATATTTGAACATCATGTGCAAATTTCATCATATTGATGACTGATTTCTTCACATTTATGAAGTTCATCATATTGATGAATGTATTTGCCACCATTTTTTTTTAAATATTTCAAATTCATCATATTGATGAATACATTCACCTTTTATTTCATCACATTTATGAAATTCATCGTATTGACAAATGCTTGTGTAGGTAGGCGGGAAATGATTCACACAGATTTTTAGCAATACTAACTTCTGATACTTTTTTCAAAAGTTGTAGGAAAAGGCCAAATTGAATTAAAAAACTCTGATTACTCATTTTTTCGATATATGATTTATAGAGGAAAAGAAGGACTTTTGGTTCTGAGTTTATTAACAAAAACAGTACACCCCTATCAGATCAGTATTGCTAAATATAGCGTTTCAAAAATGCTGTATAATTTTCCTTACTCCTACTATCATTTGGATATCTCGTAATGATGACTTTGAAACCCATTTTCTCAAAACATATTATTCGAAATAACTTGCAGCAAATTTTTACGTACTTATAGCTTTTGAAAATAATATTACACATCTTTTTAGGTGCTTTCAATGGTTTAGTAAATTGTTTTTTCACTTTGTGTCAATTTTTAACAAAAAAAACAAAAAAATTAACTTTTCATTCAAACGAAGAGGTGAACGCGAGGACTGCTACTTTTTGCTAGAAATACACGCAGCATTCAATTTATAAATCGAAATTCGAGATTTTGGACAGAACAATTTTTAAAAAAATCAGTAAGAAAATCCTATAGAAAAAAGCAAAACATGTTTTCATATCCTATATTACTACCATTGTTATTATTTTGATAGATTCAGAATCAATTTCCATCAAAAATACAATTTCGAAAAAAATCGATGTTTGTCTTTCCTTCAGCAGAAAATTCAATTTTTCTTATTTTGAATAAAATATGTAGTGAAAAGCACATTATTGTGCGGTACGAAGTAAATAAAGCAATCATTAATATAAACGAAACATAAATATTACAAGTTTAGTTTCATAATAAGATTCAGGATTATAATTTCATAATTATTCAATCTACTTTAACTAACAATAAAGTATATTACTTTTTTAAGTGGTAACACTTGGCATTCTAACGGAATGCAAAAAGTCTATCCCCTTGATTATATTTGAACATCATGTGCAAATTTCATCATATTGATGACTGATTTCTTCACATTTATGAAGTTCATCATATTGATGAATGTATTTGCCACCATTTTTTTTAAATATTTCAAATTCATCATATTGATGAATACATTCACCTTTTATTTCATCACATTTATGAAATTCATCGTATTGACAAATGCTTGTGTAGGTAGGCGGGAAATGATTCACACAGATTTTTAGCAATACTAACTTCTGATACTTTTTTCAAAAGTTGTAGGAAAAGGCCAAATTGAATTAAAAAACTCTGATTACTCATTTTTTCGATATATGATTTATAGAGGAAAAGAAGGACTTTTGGTTCTGAGTTTATTAACAAAAACAGTACACCCCTATCAGATCAGTATTGCTAAATATAGCGTTTCAAAAATGCTGTATAATTTTCCTTACTCCTACTATCATTTGGATATCTCGTAATGATGACTTTGAAACCCATTTTCTCAAAACATATTATTCGAAATAACTTGCAGCAAATTTTTACGTACTTATAGCTTTTGAAAATAATATTACACATCTTTTTAGGTGCTTTCAATGGTTTAGTAAATTGTTTTTCCACTTTGTGTCAATTTTTAACAAAAAAAAGCAAAAAAATTAACTTTTCATTCAAACGAAGAGGTGAACGCGAGGACTGCTACTTTTTGCTAGAAATACACGCAGCATTCAATTTATAAATCGAAATTCGAGATTTTGGACAGAACAATTTTTAAAAAAATCAGTAAGAAAATCCTATAGAAAAAAGCAAAACATGTTTTCATATCCTATATTACTACCATTGTTATTATTTTGATAGATTCAGAATCAATTTCCATCAAAAATACAATTTCGAAAAAAATCGATGTTTGTCTTTCCTTCAGCAGAAAATTCAATTTTTCTTATTTTGAATAAAATATGTAGTGAAAAGCACATTATTGTGCGGTACGAAGTAAATAAAGCAATCATTAATATAAACGAAACATAAATATTACAAGTTTAGTTTCATAATAAGATTCAGGATTATAATTTCATAATTATTCAATCTACTTTAACTAACAATAAAGTATATTACTTTTTTAAGTGGTAACACTTGGCATTCTAACGGAATGCAAAAAGTCTATCCCCTTGATTATATTTGAACATCATGTGCAAATTTCATCATATTGATGACTGATTTCTTCACATTTATGAAGTTCATCATATTGATGAATGTATTTGCCACCATTTTTTTTAAATATTTCAAATTCATCATATTGATGAATACATTCACCTTTTATTTCATCACATTTATGAAATTCATCGTATTGACAAATGCTTGTGTAGGTAGGCGGGAAATGATTCACACAAATTTTTAGCAATACTAACTTCTGATACTTTTTTCAAAAGTTGTAGGAAAAGGCCAAATTGAATTAAAAAACTCTGATTACTCATTTTTTCGATATATGATTTATAGAGGAAAAGAAGGACTTTTGGTTCTGAGTTTATTAACAAAAACAGTACACCCCTATCAGATCAGTATTGCTAAATATAGCGTTTCAAAAATGCTGTATAATTTTCCTTACTCCTACTATCATTTGGATATCTCGTAATGATGACTTTGAAACCCATTTTCTCAAAACATATTATTCGAAATAACTTGCAGCAAATTTTTACGTACTTATAGCTTTTGAAAATAATATTACACATCTTTTTAGGTGCTTTCAATGGTTTAGTAAATTGTTTTTTCACTTTGTGTCAATTTTTAACAAAAAAAACAAAAAAATTAACTTTTCATTCAAACGAAGAGGTGAACGCGAGGACTGCTACTTTTTGCTAGAAATACACGCAGCATTCAATTTATAAATCGAAATTCGAGATTTTGGACAGAACAATTTTTAAAAAAATCAGTAAGAAAATCCTATAGAAAAAAGCAAAACATGTTTTCATATCCTATATTACTACCATTGTTATTATTTTGATAGATTCAGAATCAATTTCCATCAAAAATACAATTTCGAAAAAAATCGATGTTTGTCTTTCCTTCAGCAGAAAATTCAATTTTTTTTATTTTGAATAAAATATGTAGTGAAAAGCACATTATTGTGCGGTACGAAGTAAATAAAGCAATCATTAATATAAACGAAACATAAATATTACAAGTTTAGTTTCATAATAAGATTCAGGATTATAATTTCATAATTATTCAATCTACTTTAACTAACAATAAAGTATATTACTTTTTTAAGTGGTAACACTTGGCATTCTAACGGAATGCAAAAAGTCTATCCCCTTGATTATATTTGAACATCATGTGCAAATTTCATCATATTGATGACTGATTTCTTCACATTTATGAAGTTCATCATATTGATGAATGTATTTGCCACCATTTTTTTTAAATATTTCAAATTCATCATATTGATGAATACATTCACCTTTTATTTCATCACATTTATGAAATTCATCGTATTGACAAATGCTTGTGTAGGTAGGCGGGAAATGATTCACACAGATTTTTAGCAATACTAACTTCTGATACTTTTTTCAAAAGTTGTAGGAAAAGGCCAAATTGAATTAAAAAACTCTGATTACTCATTTTTTCGATATATGATTTATAGAGGAAAAGAAGGACTTTTGGTTCTGAGTTTATTAACAAAAACAGTACACCCCTATCAGATCAGTATTGCTAAATATAGCGTTTCAAAAATGCTGTATAATTTTCCTTACTCCTACTATCATTTGGATATCTCGTAATGATGACTTTGAAACCCATTTTCTCAAAACATATTATTCGAAATAACTTGCAGCAAATTTTTACGTACTTATAGCTTTTGAAAATAATATTACACATCTTTTTAGGTGCTTTCAATGGTTTAGTAAATTGTTTTTCCACTTTGTGTCAATTTTTAACAAAAAAAAGCAAAAAAATTAACTTTTCATTCAAACGAAGAGGTGAACGCGAGGACTGCTACTTTTTGCTAGAAATACACGCAGCATTCAATTTATAAATCGAAATTCGAGATTTTGGACAGAACAATTTTTAAAAAAATCAGTAAGAAAATCCTATAGAAAAAAGCAAAACATGTTTTCATATCCTATATTACTACCATTGTTATTATTTTGATAGATTCAGAATCAATTTCCATCAAAAATACAATTTCGAAAAAAATCGATGTTTGTCTTTCCTTCAGCAGAAAATTCAATTTTTCTTATTTTGAATAAAATATGTAGTGAAAAGCACATTATTGTGCGGTACGAAGTAAATAAAGCAATCATTAATATAAACGAAACATAAATATTACAAGTTTAGTTTCATAATAAGATTCAGGATTATAATTTCATAATTATTCAATCTACTTTAACTAACAATAAAGTATATTACTTTTTTAAGTGGTAACACTTGGCATTCTAACGGAATGCAAAAAGTCTATCCCCTTGATTATATTTGAACATCATGTGCAAATTTCATCATATTGATGACTAATTTCTTCACATTTATGAAGTTCATCATATTGATGAATGTATTTGCCACCATTTTTTTTACATATTTCAAATTCATCATATTGATGAATACATTCACATTTGATTTCATCACATTTATGAAATTCATCATTTTTATGAATGCTTTAGCTTTGATTTCATCACATTGATGAAATTCATCATATTGACAATTGATTTAAAACAAAGTAAATGATCAAAGAGAGTTTTACCAGTTCGGTCTTCTAATACAATGGGAGCGTTTTTTTTTTGTCAATTTCCTTCTACTAAAAATCATTTGTGCAATCGAAAAACATTCACAGAACTTAAAAAAAAGTATGAAATTATCATTTAAGCAATTACGAACGAAAAATATGAACTGTCACCGTTTCACCCATCATACGCCTTCTATTTATTACCATCTACAAACCACAATTTTTCAAAACATTCCCGCAAAAATCATAGAAACCTGACCTTAAGGCCCCAGTTATAGCTCTCATTGAAATGCATCATTGGAACAAATCAGTGGAATGCTGAGTTCATTTTTTTGACAAGCCATTTATAGCAATCATTGAAAAATTGGTTTCAGTAAAAGATCCTGTCAATGGAATTGAAATTGAAAGGAAATCTGACATTTGAGAATAGAAAGAGAATCGAACACATTCAGTGGAACGATTGTGTTCCATATTAAAGAAACGAAAATCAGCTGTTCATTGAAATTGATTTCTATCAGTGAAATCATAAATGTGGATTTAAAAGATGCATTTCAATGATAGCTATAACTGGGGCCTTAAATAAGTATTTTGCTTTTAATAATTCCATTATTTTCAGATAAAAACATAATGCTACTATTCTTCATTTGTGTCCAAAAATAATATTTAGCTATACAAATATTAAAGTTTCTCTTTTATTTAGCAAAAATATTTTGTTACTAAAGAATATAATAATGTTTTTGATCATTTAGGAAACCTTACTACTTTTACTACCTTTTCCAAAAAGTGATCATTGACAGAATACAGCACTGATTTTGACGCGCGTTAAAAGGAGCCACATCTATATATCGATTCTCGCTCGGTAAACCATTCAGTATTAGTTTGTCTTTGTCGTCGTTCGTTGGTCTGCTTCTCTGTTCGCTGAGAAAAGTTTAAAGTTTTCGGGGAAAAATCAAAATTTCAAGTGAAAATTAAAAATAAAATAGAATAAAATAAAACAAAATAAAATAAGAAAAATCAAGTTTAAAAAATAAAGAAGAAAAAATAATAAAAGAAGGTAAGTAGGTACTCTTAATATCATATACATATATATATATATTATATTTTATATTGAAAATGTAGGTAGGTACTTTCTTAAATTTATCATTTCATTATCAAATGATTAACTAAAATCATGTAAATTGCCATTAATATGACAAAATTGTTAACGCATTATTTTACATCATGTATACTATCAAGATATGTACGCCGCCAAAGCCAGACCGCCACGACGGCGACGCCTCTTAATATCATATATATATATATATATATATATATATTATATTTTATATTGAAAATGTAGGTAGGCACTTTCTTAAATTTATCATTTCATTATCAAATGATTAACTAAAATCATGTAAATTGCCATTAATATGATAAAATCGTTAACGCATTATTTTACATCATGTATACCATCAAGATATGTACGCCGCCAAAGCCAGACCGCCACGACGGCGACGCCGCCATGACGCCGCCAAAGCCAGCGTGCGTGCCAGGTGTGGCAATGGTACAGTTTCTTAAATCAAAAGAAAGCACTCTTCATACAAAATTTCTTAAAACAATTATTCTACGAAGATAATAAATTAATGACTTAAAACGCATATTGATAATGACTTTTAAAGTTTCATAGGTTATTTTTCCAAAAGCATGCACAAGATAAATTTAAGAAAGTACCTAGCAACAAATAATCTATATATTTGAAAATTTATAATTTTGTTATTTTTCTTTCAATTTTCATATTCGTTTTGTGAATGGACATACCTAATGTCAATGGAAACACGAAATTACAAAAGCCAATTACAAAAAAAAAACAGAAATTTGAAGAAAGCTGCAACCAAGTAAAAATTATAAAACGTGGTAAGTTAAATTGATATTGTCATTTGTATTGGAAATTTGGGTATACTATTATTGAATCCATCTTAATTTTGATTTAAATTTCATAATAAAACGAGCATCAACAAAATCGAATTAGGTTTTCTAGTGTGTTTGAACGACAAATAATACGAGTACATATGTACATAGTCATCTTCTCAATTCTGCTTGAAATACTCAATTACAAAATTAATATATTTTAATACTTGCACATAAGACAAATGATTATTTTAATTTAATTTCGAAGCTTGATCAATTCATTTACAAACTTGACATAGTATCGAACGTCATAAATTGAGTTTTAATGTTGTGTTCCATTATTGGAAATAATCAGCCCTATCACGAATTCCATCGTAATCGAAAACTTGTTACGAATCCCGAAAAAAACTATCACCAAATCCATCGTAGTGGAAAATCTCATACAAATTGTCATTACGAACGGATTTGGTGGTAGCTTTTTTCGGGATTCTTAAAAGTTTCCGATTATGATAGAATTCGAGATAGGGCTGAATCTGTTGTATACATTTGGTTTTGGTATACATATCATAGCTTAATTTTTGCATTGTATTACTTAAGTACGTATTTTTTCTTGATGATATCAATTCAATTTTCATATTCGTTTTTTGAATGGAAATACCTATTGTCAATGGAAACACAAATTTACAAGAACCGATTACAAAAAAACAGAAATTTGAATAAAGCTTTAACAAAGTAAAAATTATAAAACGAGGTACCTAAGTCAAATTGATATTGTTTTTCGTATTGTCATTTGCCATCGAAATTTGGTTATACTATTATTAAATCCATCTTAATTAAATTTCATACTAAAACAAGCATACAAAAAATCGAATTAGGTTTTCTAGTGTTTGAACTACAAATAATACGAGTATATATGTACATAGTCATCTTCTCAATTCTGCTTGAAATACTCAATTACAAAATTAATATATTTTAATAAGTACTTGCACATAAGACAAATGATTATTGGAATTTAATTTCAAACCTTTTCTAATTAATTCATTTACAAACTTGACATATTATCCAACTTCATAAATTGAGTTTGAATGTTGTGTTCCATTATTGGAAATATGTTGTTTTCGTAAATTACGAGGTCGAAGCTACATGACTAGGATTTTTTTGGCAAAAAACTTCACTTAACAAATATTTGAGTGGTTTTGGTATACATATCATACTCGTAGCTTAATTTTTGCTTTGTGTTACTTATGTATTTTTCCTTGATGACGTCTTAACGATATCTTGATGATATATCTTCACTATATACATATGTAGAATAATGCGTTCATCATTTTGTAATATTGATGGCAATTTACATGATTTTAGTTTATCATTTTATCATTATCATGATATAATATATATATTTGCAAATTTATAATTTTGTTATTTTCCTTTCAATTTTCATATTCGTTTTGTGAATGGACATACCTAATGTCAATGGAAACACGAAATTACAAAAGCCAATTACAAAAAAAAACAGAAATTTGAAGAAAGCTGCAACCATCTAAAAATTATAAAACGTGGTAAGTTAAATTGATATTGTCATTTGTATTGGAAATTTGGGTATACTATTATTGAATCCATCTTAATTTTGATTTAAATTTCATAATAAAACGAGCATCAACAAAATCGAATTAGGTTTTCTAGTGTGTTTGAACGACAAATAATACGAGTATATATGTATGTACATAGTCATCTTCTCAATTCTGCTTGAAATACTCAATTACAAAATTAATATATTTTAATACTTGCACATAAGACAAATGATTATTGGAATTTAATTTCGAAGCTTGATTAATTCATTTACAAACTTGACATAGTATCGAACGTCATAAATTGAGTTTTAATGTTGTGTTCCATTATTGGAAATAATCAGCCCTATCACGAATTAAAAATTCGAAAAAAACTATCACCCAATCCATCGTAGTGGAAAATCTCATACAAATTGTCATTACGAACGGATTTGGTGGTAGCTTTCTTCGGGATTCTTAAAAAAAGTTTCCGATTACGATAGACTTCGAGATAGGGCTGAATCTGTTGTATATATTTGGTTTTGGTATACATATCATAGCTTATAATTTTTGCATTGTACGAGTATTACTTATGTAGTTTGTCTTGATGATATCAATTCAATTTTCATATTCGTTTCGTGAATGGAAATACCTATTGTCAATGGAAACACAAATTTACAAGAACCGATTACAAAAAAACAGAAATTTGAATAAAGCTTTAACAAAGTAAAAATTATAAAACGAGGTACCTAAGTCAAATTGATATTGTCTTTCGTATTGTCATTTGCCATCGAAATTTGGGTATACTATTATTAAATCCATCTTAGTTTTGATTTGAATGTCATACTAAAACAAGCAAAAAAAGTCGAATTAGGTTTTCTAGTGTGTTTGAACTACAAATAATACGAGTATATACATAGTAATTTCTCAATTCTGCTTGAAATACTCAGTTACAAAATACAATTTTCATATTCGTGTTGTGAATGGACATATGTACCTATTGTCAATGGCAATGGAAACACAAAATTACAAAACCCCATTACAAAAAACAGAAATTTGAAGAAAGCTTTAACCAAGTAAAAATTATAAAACGAGGTACCTAAGTAAAATTGATATTGTTTTTCGTACTGTCATTTGCCATCGAAATTTGGGTATACTATTATTAAATCCATCTTAGTTAAATTGCATACTAAAACAAGCATCGAAAATATCGAATTAGGTTTTCTAGTGTATTTGAACTACAAATAATACGATTATATATGTACATAGTCATCTTCTCAATTCTGCTTGGAATACTCAATTACAAAAATTAATATATTTTAATACTTGCACATAAGACAAATGATTATTTTAATTTAATTTCGAAGCTTGATTAATTCATTTACAAACTTGACATATTATCCAACTTCATAAATTGAGTTTGAATGTTGTGTTCCATTATTGGAAATATCGTGGGTGTACAAGCAGAAGGCACTAAGTCAATTTTTTAGGATTTTTACATTTTAATGCAAAGTGATCATTGATCAAGAATGATGATATCTTTGTACTCCAATCACCTCCTTAGTGATTTTTCATCGTTAAACATGAATTTTTTGAGGTTTTGTTTTGAACTAAGTCAGTTAAATAATTTTTAATACTGCTAAAAGGCACTAAGTTCACTTAGTGCCTTTTGGCTGTCATAGAAAAAGTTACAATATGCTATAATAATACAGCAAGAAGGCATTAAAGTGACTTAGTGCGTTTTAGCTGTCATCAAAACCAAGAATCCTTCAGTTCAAATACAATTTCGCGGACAATTTTAGAACAACGAACGTAATAAAAACTTTACAAAATGGAATAAACGCTGTTCAAAAGTATCTTTCTCTAACACAAAGGCCTAAATTGTATCAAGAACCTCCTAAAATAAGTGCAGACAAAAAAAAGACTTAATAGAAATGTGTCAAAATGGAGTGGTTTCTGAAGTTTTCCATTCTTGGTTTGAATCTTTGCCCTCACAAAAAAATAAAATAAAACTTTTAAATATTTCATTAAGAAAAAATTGTTTTTTAATTTGTATTTTTAGTTATAATTACATAATTGCATTATCTTTTCTGCTAAACAGCACTAAGTCAGGATATTTTGTAGTTCTAATGCAATATTTTCGAATTAGTTTGGCGAAAACTAAAATTTTTGATTAGAAACTTAAGCCATAATATCAATAGAGCTTTTCACGTAATCAGGTGTAAAATTAAAATCGGTATTGAATTTTCATGACTAAACAAACATTAAATATCAATTTACTCAAACCTATGTTTTTTGACTTAGTGCCTTCTGCTTGTATACCCACGATATGTTGTTTTCGTAAATTACGAGGTCGAAGCTACATGACTAGGATTTTTTTGGCAAAAAACTTCACTTAACAAATATTTGAGTGGTTTTGGTATACATATCATACTCGTAGCTTAATTTTTGCATTGTGTTACTTATGTATTTTTCCTTGATGACGTCTTAACGATATCTTGATGATATATCTTCACTATATACATATGTAGAATAATGCGTTCATCATTTTGTAATATTGATGGCAATCTACATGATTTTAGTTTATCATTTTATCATTATCATGATATAATCTATATATTTGCAAATTTATAATTTTGTTATTTTCCTTTCAATTTTCATATTCGTTTTGTGAATGGACATACCTAATGTCAATGGAAACACGAAATTACAAAAGCCAATTACAAAAAAAAAAACAGAAATTTGAAGAAAGCTGCAACCAACTAAAAATTATAAAACGTGGTAAGTTAAATTGATATTGTCATTTGTATTGGAAATTTGGGTATACTATTATTGAATCCATCTTAATTTTGATTTAAATTTCATAATAAAACGAGCATCAACAAAATCGAATTAGGTTTTCTAGTGTGTTTGAACGACAAATAATACGAGTATATATGTACATAGTCATCTTCTCAATTCTGCTTGAAATACTCAATTACAAAATTAATATATTTTAATACTTGCACATAAGACAAATGGTTATTGGAATTTAATTTCGAAGCTTGATTAATTCATTTACAAACTTGACATAGTATCGAACGTCATAAATTGAGTTTTAATGTTGTGTTCCATTATTGGAAATAATCAGCCCTATCACGATTTAAAAATTCGAAAAAAACTATCACCCAATCCATCGTAGTGGAAAATCTCATACAAATTGTCATTACGAACGGATTTGGTGGTAGCTTTCTTCGGGATTCTTAAAAAAAGTTTCCGATTACGATAGACTTCGAGATAGCTTATAATTTTTGCATTGTACGAGTATTACTTATGTAGTTTGTCTTGATGATATCAATTCAATTTTCATATTCGTTTCGTGAATGGAAATACCTATTGTCAATGGAAACACAAATTTACAAGAACCGATTACAAAAAAACAGAAATTTGAATAAAGCTTTAACAAAGTAAAAATTATAAAACGAGGTACCTAAGTCAAATTGATATTGTTTTTCGTACTGTCATTTGCCATCGAAATTTGGGTATACTATTATTAAATCCATCTTAATTAAATTTCATACTAAAACAAGCATCAAAAAAATCGAATTAGGTTTTCTAGTGTTTGAACTACAAATAATACGAGTCTATATGTACATAGTCATCTTCTCAATTCTGCTTGAAATACTCAATTACAAAATTAATATATTTTAATACTTGCACATAAGACAAATGATTATTGGAATTTAATTTCAAACCTTTTCTAATTAATTCATTTACAAACTTGACATATTATCCAACTTCATAAATTGAGTTTGAATGTTGTGTTCCATTATTGGAAATAATCTGTTGTTTTCGTAAATACGAGGTCGATGCCACATGACTAAGATTTTTTTGGAAAAAAACTTCACTAAACAAATATTTCTTTGGTTTTGGTATACATATCATAGCCTAATTTTTGTATTCTTTTACTTACATATGTATTTTTTCTCTTAATTTGAGATTGTAAAATAGTTTTGAAGCGTATTTTGTCACTGCAAACTTTAATAATTTAAAACGTCCTATTCAAGACTTTCAATTATTTAAAGAATAATAATAATAATAATTATAAATGAATGCAAAATATTGATTTGCATATAAAATAAAATATGTTTGAAAGTTTAAATAACTAAGAACCTAATTCACACGTTTCTCTAATTAACATTTTTAATTGCATTTATTGATTCCATGCGATATTTTAATCTTTTTCTACTCAATCTTTTCATTAGAAATATAAAATTAATTTTGGTGGCCATGTTGTCATAAAAAATACCCATTATTTGTATTAATGTATGTATTCGAAATATTTTTTAAGGAAAAACCTTTAAAAAAGCATTATCCATGCTTACAGATTTTCCGGTTTGGGATACAAAATGCAGTGCTTCTTGTGCCGGATTTATTTTGATAACGTCTTTGCATTAGGCAAACATCTTAGGAAGAAACATGATTTAAAACAGGACAGTACTTTCATATGTTATGTCAATTCTTGTGCTCAGTGTTTCACAGATCTCTCCAATTATAAACGGCATATTTTGCGATTACACTGTCCCAGCAATAGCCTAACTTGCATGGAAGAAACGAGTGTTAATTTGGACGTGCTTGTTGATTATTCACAAGAAGTTTTAAATAACCCTAATTTGTATGGTGCTAGTGACAACAAAGCTTCTATTTCTCAACAAATGACAACGAAAAACCCAAACAAATTCAACGAAAATGAATTCCTAACTCGAAGTCGTAGTGATGCATTAAAATTTACAACTCTCCTGCATGGGATTAATAATTTTTGTCGTAAGGATGTATACGAGGTTCAAATAAATGTCAAGAAATATTTGATAGATCCATTGCTTGATTATATCAAAGCATTTGCACAAGATCGTCTTAAGGATGACACTCAAACTCAAAGCGATTTCCTAAGTATGGTTTCAAACTACCGTGATCTGTTTCAACAATGTGGTACAGACTATAATTTGTATAAAACACTCAAACAAATAGATTGTTTGGATGACATTAAAGAGTTTACAATAAAAAGTGATATACAGCCTCTTTATGCGCGGTCTGAATTAGTTTACGGAGAAAAACTTTGCAAAGGCAGTGTCTTGCCGCTACGATTTCAATTCCGAAAATATTTCGAGCAAGAAAATATACTGTTTGATATGTTGGATTATATGAATTCCTTATACTTGGATGAAAAGTACACTAACTTCATTCAGGGGCCGATTTGGAAAAAGAAACGTGATATGTATCCAGAAAAGAAGTTGATACCCTACTTTTTATATTGTGATGATTTCTCTGTAAATAACCCACTTGGTTCTCATGCTACAGCTCATTCCGTTTGTAATTTTTATTACTCATTTCCTTGTCTTCCAGTTTGTAGTTCAAAACTCGAGAGCATTTTTCTGGCAGCCGCTATAAAATCTAAAGATTTAAAAGATATTGGAAATGAAGATTGTTTAGATTATCTTATCCAGGAGTTGATATCTCTTGAAAAAACAGGAGTGGACATTAACGTTAATGGCAAAGTTCTTACGATTTACTTCATAATGGGTCTTTTTCTAGGTGATAACTTAGGAGTAAACTCCGTCCTTAATTTTTCGAAATCATTTTCGAGCAATTCGTTTTGCAGATTTTGTAAATTAGACAAAGAACGCTCAAAAATACTTTGCGTTGAAGAACAAGATTGCATTCGAACTATCGACAACTACAAACATGATGTATCTGTATGTGATACTAAAAAAACTGGAATCGCGGCAGAAAGCACATTTAACAAAATACCTTCTTTTCATGTAGTTGAAAATTTTTGTGTAGATGCAATGCATGACCTATGTGAAGGTATATTCCATTATGATCTTTGTAAAATAATACTGCACCTTACTAATAAAATGAAATATTTAACATTGGAAACGCTTAATAAAAGAAAACAAACCTTTGATTATGGCCCAACAGAGATGGACAATTTTTCGACTGAAATTAAAATTAACCACTTAAAAAATAGCCATCTGAAAATGACAGCACGTGAAATGCTAACTTTCACCATGTATTTACCTTTAATGATCGGCGATTTGGTTCCCAGTGATGATGAAGTATGGCTCTTTTTTCTTGAACTTATTGATATCACAGATTTAGTGTTGTGCTATGAAGTTACCGAACAACTAACCTCAACATTAGAGTTGAAAATCAAACATCATAACGAGCAGTATATCAAATTATTTAACGATAGTTTGAAACCAAAATTTCATTTTTTGACACATTACCCAACTATATTGAAGAAATCAGGGCCGGCAAGACATTTTTGGTCTTTTAAATTTGAAGCCAAACACAAGCCTTTCAAAGTGTATGCTCACGGAATAACTTCAAGAAAAAATATATGTCTTACTCTGTCAAAAAAATTTCAGTTCCAATTTGCAAGCCTAATTCTAAACTCTAACAGCAATTCAAATTATTTTAAACTTGATGATAAACAAAAATGTGACAGTGTATTTGCTACCTTAATTAGGACAAAATTAAACTCAAAACAAAATGATGTAATAGTTTTTTACAATGAAGTTGAGTACATTGGCAAGAAATATAAAAAAGGATTTTATGTGGGCAGGTGTTCAAACGATTACAAGATATACATTATTAAGATAATAGTGCAGTTCGAGCAAAATATACTAATGTTTTGTCAGACTTTAACGAACATTAATTTTAATTCTCACTTCAGAGCTTTTGAGGTTAGTCCAACATTATTGGGCGAATATAGAATTGTGGGATTTAATGAAATTATTGGACCCCCTGTTACTTTAATTAAAACATCAAAAGGAAAATACCTTATTAGACTTAAAGAACATTTTCACCAATAATGTCCAATATTTTAATGTATTTTGTATTTGTGTCTTTATACATTTTTACAAAATACTTCAAGAATAAATTAATCTTTAAACATGGAAGATTGGAATGAAGAACGGGATCCAAATATAATTTCAAGCGCTTCACTTTGCCAAGAAACAGTAACTACTGTCAATAATTCAAGCAAACAGGAGGGAGCTCATATCTACAGTATATTGCCTATAGACGAAACGGAATCTATAAGCTTAAGACCGCAAGATGAAGCTTCAAAATACACAATATTAAACACAGTAGAGGGAGTTCCAGTCTACACATTATTGCCAACACCTGATTTGAATTTCTCAAGCGATAATATTCCGAGTGAGAAGACTGATGACGAAGAACTTATGGAGCTTTTGAAATCTTGGGGTTGCTTAAGCATGTATAACTTTTTACATGGTAATATGAACATATTTCTTTTTTTATTAGAATAAGAATCTGAATTCAAAAACCAAATTAAGCAATTTAAGACAATTTAACGAGACCTAACCATCTACTACATATTTGACTTTTATTCAAAATTGTAGATATAACTGCCAATTATTTATTTTTAAATTGAACGTAAAATGATTCTATTTTCGGAAAAATTTTGTTGCTACACTGAAAATAAAATCTAGGTATACATTATAAAAATGTAGGTTGATCTGATAAAAATTTTGTCCAACAAAAAGTTTTCTCAAATTGATAAAAATTACAGAATTTTGTTGAAGTAACAAAAAATATTTTGTTGTATCCACAAAATTATTTTGTTATGCTAACAAAAAAATAACAAAAATAATTTGTCAATATGACAAAATTTCGTAGAATTTGTCATATTAACAATTCTTTTGTTGTATTAACAAATTTTTTTGTTAATGTTAAAAATTTGTTTTTTTTTTATTATTATCGGATTAACAAAATTTTTTTGTCATATTTTGTTAACTTTATAAAATATTTTGTCAATTCAACAAAATATTTTGTCAATTTTACAAATTTCTTTTGTTGAATCCACAAAATTAATTGTGTCAAAATGGTTTCTTTTTTTGGGGATTTATTTCCACAAAAATTGGTGTCTCGCCCCTACGATCTCACATGCAACCATCTGTGAGGGCGTATGGACAATACCTATACGCAATTTTTGTAAAGTTCAGTTAATCTTACTTCGATTTTTTGACAAAAACCAAATGCTAACTATATCATACACAAAAGAAATGTTATGTTAAAAAAAAAATATACGCGCCGAATAGTTTTATCTATTTGATCATATTGTTTTATCAATATTACAAAATAACTCAACCCCAAAACAAATTATTTGTCATTTTAATAAAAACGTTTTCATTTTTTGTTAAATTGACAAAAAAATTAACAAAAACTTTGTGATATTGACAAACCTAGGAACAAAACAGATTTTTTGTAGATACAACAAACATTTTGTTAACATCACAAAAAAGTTTGTAGATGTGACAAAAATCTCTGTTTTATTTTGTTATGTTAACAAAACTTGGTTTGTTAAACTGACAATATTATTTGTAGTGCATATTTTGTTAAACTGACAAAAAATCATGCTGAATTATAAAAATTTTGTGAAATCAACAAATTCATTCTTTCATATTGACAAAAATTTAATCAAAACGATAAAATTGTTTTGTTGAAGGTCAACAAAACGTTTTTATCAATGTTACCTAGGAATTTATTTTTAGTGTAGTTCCACTCGCGGGAATTTTCTTTTAAATTGTTTTAAATTTTAATAAAAAATAGTAACTCATCATTTCATCTTTCTTACTACTTCACTATATTTTCAAAAACATGCAATCCTGGTTAACAAAGTTAACAAATTCAAAAACAACTTAACAAATTAACATTTAGATTAATTAACATTAGATATTATAATGTACTTACTTTCTCTTTCTATGTTGTTCTTATAGGTGAGAATATAACGGTTTACATTTTAAAAATAATTAAGGAACGACACGTCAAAGGTCTTATATCTGATTTTAAATATGGAGACCGTATACTTTTCGAACACCAATTGGAAAAGTGGAGAAATTCTATTGGCATACCTCTTCAACTAGTAGAATCTTCATCATCTGTGGAATTTATTAGTCAAAGTTCTGCATCGCCATCCGCTTCCAGAGGTTCTTCCCCATTTTCATCACCTGAACCAGATGAAAGCAAATGTGTAGGTTTGTCTACTATTTTATCATCTAAAAAATACGGCCAAGAAATGTTGGCTTATTATGATAAGAATAAAAAATTTGAAAGTAAACAGCGACAGCTACTCATTACTATAATCGCTGAATATTTCGAAGAAAACAGCATCCCAATGACACTGAAAAAAAGCTATGCTCTAGAAAATGAAATTTTAGATCATTTTCCCACAGAAACGTTACAATACTACCGAACTGAAAAAAGAGGTAAAATATATACAAAATTACACAACATAAGAAGGTCCTTCAAGTCATTGCAATTCAAGAAAAAGAAACTTTCCCCGGTAAAAGAACTCGTAATCGGAAAAAACTTAGGTTAGCAGGTAAAATAATAATAAGTTCCGTATTTATTTTTAGATTTTTCAATTTAAAAAAAATGGAAAACAAAATCTGTTTTAAATATTTTATATTGAATCTTTCGTCACATGGTGACAAGTAAAAAGTCACAGACAAATTTCAAAGTGCTCTGTGAAATATGAGTTATTTATTTTCATCTTCATTCGTCCTTGCATAATTACGAAACATTTCAACTACTAATTAGCGCTCAAGAGGGTTTAATATATGACTAAATTGTTGGTTTTTTCCCTTGATGCGTTTTTTAACTTTCAGGCCAAAAACGTTTTTAACTTAAATAATATAAAATGTTCACAAAAATGGCTTGAATACGTTTTGTTGCGATTGCATAACAACAAAATTAGTTTACGCAAATTTTTGCCTAGCTATACTCTAATATATTTTTTGTATTAATTTTAGTTCCGGAGGCTGACGCTGAGTCTTGCGTTAAAAGCTTGAACTTCGACAATCTGTCTGCTGAAGAATTTGACAGTTTATGGCTGGCTTGCTCCCAACACCGGCTTTTACAAATACGAAAATTTGCAACACAAACCGAAATATTTGATGCTTGGCCGCAATATAAAGATGCGAATGGATATCGTTTGGTACGCCTAAAAGAGTTATATTTTAATTAACTTATAACTTAAATTTAATTTTTTAGATTGAAAAAGATTTCAACGCTTTATATCCCCAAAGCCTTTCCATATGTGAGAACTGGGACAAAAATTTCAAGTTAATAAAGCACTTTCTCTTAGCGAATTTAAAAGACAAGAAAGTTAATGACATGCTCATAGAAGTTCAAGAATCTAATTTCAATAAAGGTAAACTAAAACCTGACTCTTAATTCTGATTTGATACATAGATATGTAGATAAATAGATAGAACGTTCAAACTTTCATACTTGCCATTTTCAATGACTCTAAGGAAGCATACTTTGTTTGGTATACTTAAATGAAAAAAGATATAACCTCTCGTTTAAGTACATTTATTGATGGACTTAAGGAGGAATAAACAATGCTTAGTTTATTTGGATTTGCATAAAATAACAAAAATGATTTGCATTACCTCTACCCTACTAGACCTTTAATTTTAAAGTCAACGTCTGAAAATAAAAAGTTTCAAAGGTTCACCATAAGAAACTCCCAGCAGGCCTTTATTTTTGAAGCAAATTGCGTGCAACAGGCCAAAGACCACTTTTTTGAGTACGCAGCACAACAATATTCAACCATTTATTCTTGCAATTTTCAATGACTCTAAGGAGGAATACTTGGTATACTTAAATGAATACAAATTTAAATTTAAAAAGTTACTGCGTGCAGTAGATATTTGCCTCAAAATTATTTTTGTTTTTGATTTGCACTATCCACCTGCCTCTGAGCAGTTTTGGGTTTTTATACAATGTTTTTTTTTTATGGCATTCCGCCATAAAAAAAAGACATAACCTCTCGTTTAAGTACAATTATTGATGGATTTAAGGAGGAGTAAACAATGCTTAGTTTATTTGGATTTGCATAAATTAACAAAAATTATTTGCTTTGAAAAAAAATCAAGGCAAAGTGAAAGAAAAACTGTTTGTAATGCAAATTGTTTTGCATTAAATATTTTTTTTTAGACAAAATGCTTTTATAAGTATTTTTTTGTAATTATTAATGCTATCAATTTAGATAATTATTTATGCTCTTTTTTAGATAAGCCTTTGGCTAATCCTCCTACTACAAAAAAGATATTACGTCTCGTTTAAGTACAATTATTGATGCACTTCAAGAGCAATTTTTATTTTGATTTGCACAAAATTACAAAATTTTTTATAGAGAATCTAATTTCAATGAAGGTAAACTAAAACCTAACTCTTAATTCTGATTTGATACATAGATAGATAAATAGATAGAACATTCAACCTTTCATACTTGCCATTTTCAATGACTATAAGGAAGAATACTTGGTTTGGTATACTTAAATGAATACAAATTTAAATTTAAAAATTTTCTGCACAAATTAGGTTTTAGGTTTTTATACATTCTGCACACATCATTCTGCCGTTAAAAAAAATATATTTCGTCTCGTTTAAGTACAATTATTGATGCAATTCAAGAGCAATGTTTATTTTGATTTGCACAAAATTACAAAATGTTTTATAGAGAATCTAATTATAAATAGATAAATATATATATAGATATATAGAAGTGGCTTTGAAATTTTTTTCGAAATCATAATTTTTACCAAAACCATTTCAAAACCATGTTTTTAAAAACTTTAAAACTAATTCTATCAAAACGAAAATCAATATTTTCTTACTATCCTTTTTTTTTTATTTTTCTCCATAGAAAAGGACATTCTACTGATTTTGAAGAGCCTACATAACTACCTCTACCCTACCAGACCTTTAATTTTAAAGTCAACGTCTGGAAATAAGAAGTTTCAAAGGTTCACCATAAAAGACTCCCAGCAGGCCTTTATTTTTGAAGCAAATTGCGTGCAACAGGCCGAAGACCACTTGGATTTTTTGAGTACGCAGCACAACAACATTCAACCATTTATTCTTGCAATTTTCAATGACTCTAAGGAGGAATACTTGGTATACTTAAATGAATATAAATTTAAATTTAAAAAGCTACTGCGTGCAGTAGATATTTGCCTCAAAATTTTTTTTGTTTTTGATTTGCACTATCCACCTGCCTGTGAGCAGTTTTGGGTTTTTATACAATGTTTTTTTTATGGCATTCCGCCATTAAAAAAAGATATAACCTCTCGTTTAAGTACAATTATTGATGGACTTAAAGAGGAATAAACAATGCATAAATTAACAAATATTATTTGCATTGAAAAAAATCAAGGCAAAGTGAAAGAAAAACTGTTTTTAATGTAAATTGTCTAGCATTAAAATTTTTTTAACACAATATGCTTTAATATGTAATTTTTTTGTAATTATTAATGCTATTTTATTTTAATGCTCTTTTTTAGATAAGCCTTTGGCTAATCCTCCTACTTTAAAGCAATTATTGATGTACTTATTTTTTAAATACTCGTATTGATTGAGATATTTCCAAAAGTTTCAAAATATATATTGAGTTATCTATTTATTTTTTAATTCCGGATTTGGACTACCCATTTCAAAAAAATGTTATGTAGCTAACTGTTAAGTATAAGTATATTAAAGAAAAATAAATAATGTTAAATTCGACATAAAATTCTATTTGTTTTTTTTTTTTATCTTTTGTTTGGGAAGATTATTGCGCAGGTACGAAGAATTTATATCATATCAAATGATGAGCTCTAACGTGGTGATAAAGTAAGTATCTTAATGATGATTTTTTATTTTTTTTTTCAAATTATTTCATTTTTCAAGACAAACAATTTTAATAAAAGATTAATATGTTTTATTCAATAATGCAATAATAAATCTTTTCAGGAAGTATATAAATGCTACAAAACGTGAATGGATTCATCGTACTTTTGATTGCGCTCATTAATATGATGATATATTTTTATCACTATAGTGATATATTTTCACAAAAAAATATAGCACTAGAGTGATTATTAATATATCATCATACTAATGAATGCAATCACTAGTACGATGAATTAATTCACAATATTGATGAACAATATTCATCAAATTGAAGAACAATATTCATCAAATTGATGAATAATATTCATAAAATTGATGAATATTATTCATCAAATTGATGAATAATATTCATCAAATTGATGAATAATATTCATAAAGTTGATGAATATTATTCATCAAATTGATGAATAATATTCATAAAGTTGATGAATATTATTCATCAAATTCATGAATATTATTCATCAATTTGATGAATATTCTTCACCAATTTGATGAATGCGATCATCAATATAACGAATTTATTCATGATATTGAAGAAATATGTTCATCATATTGATGAATAAAAATCATCATATTGATGAATTTGATCATCAATATGACGAATTTGGTCATTATATTGAAGAAATTTGTTCATCATATTGATGAAAAAAATCATCATATTGATGAAAGCGATCATCAATATGACGAATTTAGTCATCATATTGAAGAAATTTGTTCATCATATTGATGAAAAAAATCATCATATTGATGAAAGCGATTATCAATATGACGAATTTAGTCATCATATTGAAGAAATTTGTTCATCATATTGATGAAAAAAATCATCATATTGATGAAAGCGATCATCAATATGACGAATTTAGTCATCATATTGAAGAAAGTTGTTCATCATATTGATGAAAAAAATCATTATATTGATGAAAGCGATCATCAATATGACGTATTTAGTCATCATATTGAAGAAATTTGTTCATCATATTGATGAAAAAAATCATCATATTGATGAATGTGATCATCAATATGACGAATTTAGTCATAATATTGAAGAAATTTGTTCATCATATTGATGAAAAAAATCATCATATTGATGAAAGCGATCATCAATATGACGAATTTATTCATCATATTGAAGAAATTTGTTCATCATATTGATGAATAAAATCATCATATTGATGAATGCGATTATCAATATGACGAATTTAGTCATCATATTGAAGAAATGTGTTCATCATATTGATGAAAAAGATCATCATATTGATGAAAGCGATCATCAATATGACGAATTTATTCATCATATTGAAGAAATTTGTTCATCATATTGATGAAAAAAATCATCATATTGATGAAAGCGATCATCAATATGACGAATTTATTCATCATATTGAAGAAATTTGTTCATCATATTGATGAAAAAAATCATCATATTGATGAATGCGATCATCAATATAACGAATTTAATCATATTATTGAAGAATTTTTTTTCATCATATTGATGAATTTTTCATAAAATTCAAAATTCTTCATCATATTGATGAATAAATTCATCATGTTTTTAAGAAAAATTTCCAAAAAATTTCAAAAATATTCATCATATTTATGAACGCTGTAGTCAATATGAAGAACAAATTCAGCAATTGATGAACAATTTAAGGGGAAATTTTTTTCATCATATTGACGAAACAATTTGATGAATGATGTACGAGATTCATCGGTTAAAACCATCATCATATTGACGAACTGTTGTTCATCTTATTGACGAAAAGGTTCACTGGACTAAAATTGACGAATTTTTCATCATATTGACGACCTTTTTCATCTATATTACCCACCGATTTGGTTCAGTGTAGATACTTCATATACATAATTAGCATGAGTATTCTGGTGTCATAATCAAATTATGTAGAAATTTTAATGTGCTGCTAATTGATCGATGCTTCGCATGAGCAATGCGAATAAATGTTTGAATCATTCTGATTTTACCAAATAAATTGCGAAACTCTTTCCATTAGCTTCTCCATGTCTTTGTCTTATAGGCACTGCTTAGCATAAAAATGGATAATATTACTTGGAAACTTTGAGATAGGAACTCGACGGAAACGAAAATGCTCATTAGTATGCTGATTGTCGATGGTAGGTAATTACACAGGTGTAGGTCACACATGTATGAGTTAAACATCAACCGCGCCTACACATCTGTTTCCAATATTTAATCGACAAGTTATGATGATAGGGACACTATTACTTTAGGTATGCGTATACATTTCGTATTCAAGCCTTGCTGGCTGCTTTCACTCAAAACAAAACGTTATCTGTCAAATGTCATTTAAATACGCTGTCCGATATTTGCTAGAAAATTACAAAATTTTAAAATTTCTATGAAGTGATAAATCAGCGATGATTTCATTTTTACGGAAATCCGTGTGACTGTGTTCTGCTGCAATTAATTTTAAATTGAATATCTGCCAAATCATATTCACTGAGTCACAAAACGGGTGTCATGGCTAAATGATTCTGTAAGTAGGTGGTTGTGGACAGGTAAAGCAGGTGTGTGTGTATCTTATGAGACAGAATGACAAATCACTATTCTTAAAGCAGACACAACTTATTTTTGAAAGAAAAGGATTTGATTTTAAATGTTTTTTTTTTGTTTTTTTTTTTTAAGAATTTATTCTAAATGAATGTTCGAGTGGTTTGAAGTGGTTTTTTATACGAAAAACAAAAATTAATATTTTTTTTTGATTCTCTTAAGTGCAAAGTTCTTCTTTCTGCCTGCTTTGTGTTTTTTTACGGAATGATCAATTTCAAGTGATTAAAGAGCTCTAGACAGCAGACATAAATACTGCGCAGTCTCAATAAAGTTATTTTGAAAAAAAGAGCAACGTTTGGCAAATTTGTTTGACGTGATTTTTAGATTTGTTTATGTCTTCTGTTTTTTTTCGGAAAAAAAAGTTGTACCTTGCTTTAATTTTTCCCGCGTTATTAATTTGAGAGGTTCTACATAATTTTCCGACTTATAGTAGAACAGAACTTCCTAATAGCTTCTTATGTCGAGGAAATGTTTCTCCTTTTTGATCTCCTTTTTGATCATACATTTTATACATCATACAATTTTCTGTTTCTCAGATTTTATTGGAAGTGTTGTATGACATTTGTATTGTTGTATGATGTGTTTGATTCTGACATTTCATTATTATTTGAGTGTTAGGTTAATATAAATCTCAATTTTGTTTTCTTGCGAAATAAAAAACTAAAATTTAACTAATTTAAAAGTAATGTGAGTGATAATTTATATATAAAACTATGGAATTCCTATGCAATAGTATAAACCACTTACTTTAATTAATAATTGTAATAATTGATTATAATAGTTGATTACAAAATTAAAATTTTAAATATATAAGTAGATAGATTAATTCTTGGATTTTTAATGGGATATCGACTCTCCAAACTTTTCCATAAAACATTTGATCAAAAATTGATTAGTCCGTTTTAGAAGAATCAGAAAAATGGTTCTAAGGTTCTATTTAAATTATTATTATTTATTAATTAGAGCATGAATGTACAAATTAATCATAAAAACTAACAGCAATAGCTTCATGGTTTAAGGCTGGGGGTTCTGTTTATTTTGAGTCTTCTAGTGGATTTCACTTCAAACATAAAATTCTCTTGAAAAACTACGATATAATTTGGATTTGTTAGTGTCAAGCCAGTGTACTTTCCACAAATAAAATTTCTTGTTTTCAAAGAATTGCTGCAGCACTAGAATTTTCTGTTTTTTGGAAGACTGTAGAAAATAAAACAATGAAAATTATTTCAAAATTGTTGTAATTTTATTAATTCAAAAAATACTTACTTTTGTATATTTCCTTTACATATTGTGCAGCAGCCACTTACAACAAAATTTTTTGTTGTATTAAATGTATACAAATTTTTAGGTTAATTTGCTGTATGATGTAAATGATAGATTTCTGAGAAACAGAATCATACTACATTCCAATATTTCCAATATTATACAAACATATGATTCTGTTTCACAGCTTTTTGAGCTACATTGTTGTAATACAACTAACAGTAAATTCTGGCTACATTGATACAATATAAATGTTTGATGTAGAAAAAGAGTTTAGTAAACTAACGACAAGGAATATACCAGTACTAGAAAACCAAATATTTTAAAACAATGTCCATAATGCTCCCAAGCCTTCAACCAACAATTCAACACAACTTCTTGGCATTCGAAGTCGCTCCACAATATATGGATCTTCAAAATTAAAATGTATTCTTTGTAAAAATATATTACTTCTTCTTTTAAAGCATAATATCAAATTCAAAGTTATCATCAAAAATATTTATATCAAAATCCATTATTTTTGTAAAGGTTATTTTCTAGAGGTACTGAAGTATTCTTGTAACCGATTTACATATTTTTTAATATGTAGGCACTCTTAAACATCAAAAGCCTACTATATTTTAATCCCCACTAAAACATCAGATAAAAGTTTAGTTAAATTTTGACAAAAGATATTAGTGGAGAATATGTCTCATAGATCAGCTGTTTTTTTTTGAAAAAAAAAATGTATGCGCACGTTTATAGAATTTATTTCCAACATTTTAAAGAATATAATCGAATAAAATAGATCGTTCCCTTGGGCTTTGATGGCTTTTCCCAAATATTTCTCATTTTCAAAAAATTAAGTTCATATGCAGTTGAAGAAAAGCACAATCTATTAAAATCTAGCTGGAGAATGATGTGCCGAACAATTATTTTCTTTGCCATTAATTGAAGATTTTTTGCAATTTGAAATTATTGAATTCGTTTTTCGCAAGGTTTTGATTTTTGAAGTTGTACACCTTGGCATAATGGTTAGTGCCTTAGATGGTCTTGAGTTCGATTCTCAGCTGCTACAAAAATGTTTTTCATAGGTGTACTGCCTGGTGATGAATATCTTTTCTCATATTCTACTCATCAGCCATTCAGAATCGGCTGAAAATTGTATTTATGACCCTTTCAATCCTGCTAACACGTACATACACAGGAAAGGTTTGGTGAAAGACACTGGGCTTAGGCTCTAAAGTCTAAAGGATCCAATTTTTTTTGATTTTTGATGACGAGAATTTTTAAACAGACATCGAATTTAAGAAAAAAAAATTATATATTTTGTCTCATATTTATTTATTTTAACAGAATCGTAAAACTTACAATTAATTGTCACGCAACATATCCGAAAAATACCATTAACACAAATTTTTAGAACTCGATTTTTTTCAAGACGAATTTAAATATAATGGAGAGTGAACAAATTCAAGCTGACCGACTTGTGTTATTGTTAATAAAAGTTCGGACTGTAATCAGAAAAAAAAACTCAAGCGAAATAAAAACAGTTTCTTTTCTGCATTGAAGAAGTTTTAATATTTAAAAATTGCATATGATAAGTTATAAAAAATTCATAGACTCCATAAGTACTCGAATGAAATGTATTTAAATCGTATTTATTTTTTAATCAAAGCTTTATGTTACTTTATTCAATGTTTGATTCGAGGATTTTAGATCAATAATTTACTCCTGTAAATCTTTCTTTTATCGCTGACCCATTGCCCTATAGAAAATAGTTTTAAGCCAGTCAGGATTATATTCGATCATGTTTTACAAATATTTTGTTAAGAGACTTCTCTGTTTTTGTATTAAAAATATAATTTTTTTTTAAAGTTGATAAATTTCTTAAATTGACTAAGTTCCCGTATTCAAATTCGAAATTCGTTCGCTCATTGAAACCTTTCATTTATAAATCAAGATATTTGATAAAGGTTACATTGTCTAACTAAAAGTGCATTCATACAACTCTTATTATTATTAATCTGAAGCAATATTATAAACAACACCAAACCTCAACTTTTTAGCCTGATGACGAAATCCGAAACGCTTCGAAATTTATCAAAAATAAATCAAAAAATGTTGCGATTAAATTAAAGTTTATTTAATAAAATTAAATAAATTAAAAATAACAAACAACATTTTAAGTTTGAATTAATTATGTTTTATTTTATTTCTCTTTTCATATACATGTACATATATGTATATGAAGCGATTTGTTTATTTTAATTAAAGCTCCCACACGAATGCCTTGCCTTTCTCTGTTTTTCCTCCACTTTCAATATTCAGAACTTTAAACTAATGCACATCAATTAAAACCTTCTTTATTTTCCTGAAGCTCGCATTACTTAAATCATATAAAGGGTAAAGTGAACCCCTTAAGTGAGCGCACATTTTAAAAACAAAAAAAAAGTTTGCGTAAATGTTTGAAAAGAATATAATACAAAATAAGTAATTTCTCGAGTTACACACTTTGGGTATATTCAAGAGCCTAATCTATCGATCTAATAATGGGAAGATTTTCCTATCCTAGAATATCAAATCTGTCAAAAAAACAAAGCATAACTGTTTTACTTTGTAAAGCGTATTTTCAAATCAACTCTGATTGACCGAAATTTTTGAAAATGTTTTGTGTCACACCTTTTTTATATTAACCAATAAAATTTAAATCCACAGCCATTTAATGTTTTGGCAAATACTTAACAAGGTTACCAGGTGGTACTAATTGAAAACGTAATCTTCCCATTTGTTTAGTGACCGCCTCAAACCACCTATTTAAAAAAAAAATGAGAAAAAAAAGAAATATGATTCAACTTCCTCGACACAATTATGAAAAATTATATTTACTCAAGTAATTCACGGGATTGCCCAAAGAAAATCAAGAAAAAAAGTATCCGATTGAATCGCACGTATGCGATGGTAGTTATTTTAAGGGTTACAATTGTAATTGTAAAAATCATTGGTAACACTTAAATATATTTTTTTTGTTTCCACACAAAAATAGGACATTGTCTTATAGTTTAATTTTTGATTTTCGGCGCTTTCGTCATTTTTTTTAGAACGGCCGTGTAAGCCATTGAAGTATTGATTCAAATAATCATACAGAAATCTAAAATACTAAATTTTATTAAATTTTCAAAAATGGGTTTACTTCTTAAAAGGTTTTATTTTTATTATTTATTAAAAAAAAATAAAAAAAAAATGATTAGTGCGTTGGACTGTCATGCGGAAGGTCTCGAGTTCGATTCTCAGCCGCTGCAAAAAAGTTTTTCAAGGGTGTACTGCTTCTTGCGAGGAATTGACCACTCCTCTAAGAGTATATCTCATGTCATATAGAAAGTGCTGCTTATTAGCCTTCCGTAATAGGCAGAAAATTGTAATTCCCCTCCGTTCCTAGGTAAACACGCAACGACTGGTTAAGAGTTGTAAGTCACTAGATCCTGGTTCAATTCGAGCTGTTGCACCACCAAATAAATTTTTTTATTTATTTCTTGAAACCAATAATTTGCCTTAAATAACATGATTATATTGCGAGTACATTACCTACCGGTATCTTTATATCTCTGTTTACACTCCAAGGTTAGACCATTAACCGAGTTGAAAAAAAAAAAAAACTCGATACTTGAACTGACGTCATTCATCGCGTGTTTTATTTGCTCCACCTTATCTACTCTACAAGAGTTTATACATACTTAAGTTACATTACCTAAAAAAAGATGCAAACAAACTTTGCATTGCTGCGAAGACGACAACGGACGGACACACGCAGACGTACAGTGCAATAAAATTCTCAGTATTTTTCTCAGAATTATATACAAACTGACTTTTACGAATACGAATGCTAATTGATAAAGCAAAAAAAAGTTGTTACATTCAAGTCCCGCTTTTTCTCGGCTCTCGGCTGATGGCATAAGAGACCGGCTAAGACACGGTAGAATAGAATGTAAAACGCATCATAAATTATGCAGGACAAGGCCACGCAAATATGAATAACTACTACTGCTACAACACGCGCTTTATGCTAGATGCTAATTTATTTCTTTTTCTATCTTTTCAGATACGTCATAGAGTGGATAACATCGGCTTCATTCTCTAAGTGGATTTATTACCAACAATCACACAGGTAACGTATAATACTCATATATATAACTCAAGAATTCGTTCTATATCAATTTGCCATTAATTAGCCATTTGAATAGAAGAAAAATATCAGAAAGTATCTCATGAACTGCTTTAAGTATCTTTCTATAAAATTCATTAGCTCTATCATCTGGCGCAGGTGCTGTTGATATACATAGGCATGGCGGAGATTAACTGGCAGTAGCAACTTATATAATAATAAATATTTGTTTAATCGAAAGTTGGCAGCACACGTTACACGAGAACAACCCGTGACACGTTGTTCATGTATCTTTTAGGTATGGTGACCATATTTTGGAAAAAACTAAGTAAATATCTACCTTGATGTAAGGTTCAATTTAAATAGATTTGAATCCAATTAACACACATGTTTAGTTCTAAAGGGCAAATAGATAGAAGCAAACCAGTTCCAAAGCCGCGACAGAAACAAGAACGTATTCTTGTTTGGTTTTATTTTGAAATTTAATTTTAATCTTATTACCGTAAGATTTAAACAAACAAGTTTAAATTTGTTTTTTTTTTCAGGAACGTGTATTATCTTCAGAGTTTGTTTTTTTCTAAAGAAGAAAAGGTAAAGGAAGATGTTTTAGTAAAAACCGTCATTTTAGGAGGCATGTGTCTTCGATCCTTACAAGCAGTTGGTGAATTAATTAAACTTTCCTTGGACCATAATATCACTGCGAATAGTTCTCCTTATCAAAAGGAAAAATGTTTAGCTGACTTTATTTCCTGGTGGGCAGGGCCGGACAAGCTGTATGTGCAAGCTGTCCAAATGCGCAGGGCGCTGAACCCAAGGGGCGCCTTGGGCAAGCGTTAAAAAAGCCACTACTTCGTAACCACTACCTAGTACCTTCTATTTTAAGTCTCATTTCTTTTTATAGCTCACGCAAATATTCATATTCATTATATAACTATCAACTAATTCTGAATTTAAAGACAGATATACATATCTATATACCCACCACACCCACACTCCCACAGTCAAAAAAATTAGATCACAAAATCTTTACAAAGTGCACTGTTTTGTTCGCTTAACAACAGATACCTACGTATGTTACGTTATTCTTTACACTCACGATCGTGTGTATAATTGAAGGCATTTATTTTATTTTAATAACCCGCCCCTATGCAGTATAACATAAAAACAAAATTTCAACAGCAAATACAGACAATTAACAACTTGCATGTTGATAACATGCGCCTGATATCAGTTCTTCTTTATGAAATCGAAGTCAGCAATGTAACTCAAACAGAAATTCTAAGGGTAAAAATTCATACTCATTGACATAACAGCGCGCAAAATTAAAAATTGCGTCTGTGAATTTAAACTCTATGTTTTAGTTTGGCACTGGCCTCTCTTTATGAATGAAATTTTATCATGTCGGTCGTGTGTCGTGATGAGACAAAGGGTTGAAATATGGAAATACTGAGTGATGATGATGCGATGACTAATGTTGAGGTTTGTCGTTAATGAGTGAATCTGTTTTATTTCTCCTTTTCTCTATTTTTTGTTCTTACCAGTTATTGTTTACATTTAAAAAAAGGGATTGTTTGACTAATCTTATTTCTTTATTTGTCTATTGTGGTAAAAAAAAACTCAAAACAAAAGAAAGGATAGGGAATCTATATTGAGAATAAAATTTGCTACTCTCCTATTCTAGTAGTGTATATGTATGTATAAGGTTATGATTAGGGTTCGGATTTCCATGCAAATGCATATTTTTTTAGGAACACCTTGGAAGCAAGGCAAGTAATTATGTATACGAATCAAGAAATTTCCTTTAAAATGGCATCTAACCGTTAGTACTTATTTTTGCATATTTTACTATAAATGCATATTTTGCATTTTTTTGTGCATATTTTACTATACTGCATATTTTTTATAATAAATTTATATTTTTAGAGTACCTACCTATATTGTTAAAAAACTAAACTTGACAGTAAAAAAAAATATAAATTTTATGCCAGTGCAAACGAACCTTAAGACTATTATCTATTTTTACTTGCGATATATGTAGGTACTATAGAGGGCAAGTTCTGCATTTGGAAAAAAAAATCGAACTCGAGATTTTGATCAAAGTTGACATTACGATGATAGCGAAGACGAATAAAGTGGGTCCGGCGATTCCGTCTGTCTGTCTGTATGTCTGTACCTCGATCTAGAGCCTAAGCCATTGGACCTATTTTCTTCAAACTCGGTAGTTTATGTCTTCGGTGATTCCCTAGAGGGGAAATTGAAATTTTTTTTTAGCTCTAAAACTAACGGTACCCCCCATACACCCGTAATGCAAAATCTTATTTATCTCGAAAAAACGTTTTGGTAAAAAAAAAAAATTGGGGCAAAATGTTATTAACGGTACCTGTCATAGAACCGTTTTTTTGATTTTCGACTTTCTCATTAACGGCTCTAACGATTTTAACCAAAAATTTTCAGCAGGAGTCCCCCTAAGTTTAAAATAATATTGTATATAAAAATATTCGAAAAATTATTTGTTGGGTTTTTTTGAAAAAAAATTTTGTTTGAAAAATCAATATCTTCAAAACCTATGAACGATTATTTTTTGAAATTATTTCCTAAAATCAATATTATTAAATACTTAAAATTCGCATCCCTCATTTTTTTCTTGAAAAATTTTAAAAAAATGTCTTATATAAAAAACTTATTTATTTAATAATAAAACGATTTTTTAAAGTTTGTTTGCATAAATTCATACTTTTCTAGAAATCAGACGGCAATTTCATTTTAAATTCATGTTTTATATTTATAAAATGTATCTTAAATTCCAAAGTACTTTTACATAAGAGCAAGTTCGTGCGATCCAGTCGTGCATTTTATTTTTATTCATTTCACAATCTTGAACCATATTCAAACACCACAATATAAAGCATTATATAAACAAAGGTGCATATATAAACTTGACTAGATTGTGGCGGCAAAACATTGAAAAGAAAAAAAATTAAGTCTGTGTGTTTGAAACTGTTTAAATGAGATCGAAATTTAAACGATCATCATTCAAAAATGAAAGTGTGTGGGTATAATGTGGTAAGGCTTAAAGCGCTATACAGATTGAACCAGCACCAGCAACGTCACCAGCAAAAGCGGAAGCCATTGTTTTAGAACCAATGGCGCAAAATTTTAAACAGTTCTCGTTTAAGGAATAAAATCGGCTCTACTTAACGCAGTTCTTTAGCTTGGAGACTTGGTCTAACTTTTGCATAATTTTAAACACGTTAGACAACTCTTCTAACTGATGTGGGTTTTACAACAGAACTTAAGCGAATTTGCGTTGAACAACCCTTAATTTGACAGATACATAACTCACACAACTACAAAAACACAAAAAAAAAGTAAAAAGAACAGACAACTTTAAACCGAAAAAAGTACATTTTATGTACTACCTATTTCAGTACAGATTTTGATTGTTTATAAGTTATTTACATTATTTTAGATGGAAATAAAGTATAAATCGTATATTCAGAGCATAAAAACTCAATTTGTTGTTGCAAGGTGCAGATTTATTTAGCTATACTCGTCTCGGCCGGCGCGGCGGCGCGCGTGCATAAATAAGATATGTATTTACCTACATACATTTGTATTTACAGATTTGTTCATCGAAGAGCACTTTCGTACGATTATTTACATTATTTACAAAAAATTATTTACAAAAAACATATTTAAAAAATTGAATAAAACATCAGTAAACATTTTTCTTCCATTTGCTTTGGTATGAAATGACCATTGTCAATATGGATAAAGTATACTTTTAAAAGATAAACTAGCTATTTGCTGCTGTTAAAGTAAGACGAGCTCTTTAACGTTAAAGTATAGTTTATGTCCTTTAAAATTAACAAAAAGTCGGTTCTCGTTTTATACTCAATATTTAGAGTCGACTCCCATTCTAAAATTGATTTAGAGTAGGTTTTAAACGTTTAAAATTTTGCGCCAATGTATTTAAATCGTTCAACACAAAATAGACCAGCACCAGGAACTTCAACAGTGTCGTTTGGTCAAAATCCAAAATTTGCTGTTGCTGGTTACAATAACACAAAATGCAACAACAATAAGACGAATAAATGTCAAAAAATTACAACACGATGCTGGTTTAATGTGTTTGAAAAGTATTTGCTGGCCAGCGTGCTGTTTGCTGTTGACGGCGCTGCCTGGAGCTGTTGCTGGTTTAATCTTTTTCGCGCGTAAAGCTTAACACGTTTCATGTACAACAGTCAACTGTTGTCGGTTGCGACTACACACAAACCACTACATTAATAAACTGAAAAATGTTGACGGATGCAGTCAAGCTTAGTTTTCGAACCTGTGTGGTATACGAATATAGGTAGGTACTTCGTTGTGCCGTTGTTTCTTGAAGCCATGAATTGACGTTTCTCGCAGCGGTGTCACTTTGCTGTAATTGCAGTAGATCAACTGTACTTTTTCCAAAATATAAATCTTCTACCACAAAATAAAATCTACTCCACCTTTTTCAAAATCCCGCACACTTCATGTGTTTGGAATCCGCTCTTATAGAAAAATGAATCTAAGACTTCGTTTTAAGATATTATTTTATTTTAATAAAAATAAAAAATTTAAGTTATTTTTAAAGATGAAGAAAATGTGTTTTTATATTGAATAGAAATTAAGTTAAATTGGTTTTAAGTGCATATTTTAAATGCATATTTATTATTTTAAGAGCATATTTTAAGCGCATATTTTCAGATTTTAAGTGCATGAGAATCCGAAGCCTAGTTATGATAATGGTTCAAACATGAAAGAAGAAGAGGCTGGTGTTCAAAACAAAATTAAGAGTCTTGATTCTTGAACCAAGAGCTTATTTTGTTCAGGCTGCTTGCATTCCCTGAATTTGGTTGTTAATGATTCAGCGTGCTGCTCGTTGGAAGCTGTTAAGTTTTTTGACATTGCTCAATGCCTATAAAACTTTGTATCAGGTTCAACAATGCGTTGGGAAATATACCAAAAAAAAATTAAGCTGGTTTGACCTTAAAACCCCTTTGTGAAACCAGATGGAAAAGTATACTAGATACCCTGAAACCATTAGAAAAATCTTAAGAGATATATATGAAGCTCTTATTGAAATATCTAAGGCTGGAAACGTTGAGAATAGAAACACTGCAGAGTCATTAGGAAGTAAAATTTTAGTTTCAAGTTTATATGTTGCATATTAATCTAGTTTGATATTTTAGAAAAAATTATATAACTAGTAAGTATTTATAAAGTCCGCCTGTTAATTTATCTAACAGCGTTCTAGTTCTGGAAGCTACTAGAAACTCTTGGAAATGCGATCAGAAGAACAATTCACTAACGTGCAATCAGCTGAAGCTATAGCTCTAAGCCTTAAAATACCTTCACAATTTCCTCAAATAACGTAGTTTTTACTTAAAAAAATATTTATTTCAGTTCCTATATTTTTGTGATATATTTTTTAACTTCAGGTTACATTTTTTTTTGTATTTTTAAGTTACTATTATTTTTGTGATATATTTTTGATTTATTAGTTTTTAATAAAAATCATATTTATTTTAATTAGATATAAGTATTATCTAGGAATAGGCCTCTATGGGGATACCTCGTTAAAAAAAAAACGCATTGCGAAGTCTACCCGTTCGGTATTGAGGAAATGACTTCTTCCGCCAGTCACCGCAAATGAGGGGCGCCACTGATGAAGCTTGAACAGGGCTCTTATTTAGCTCGGGCCAGTCCTGCTGGTGGGTGCAGAAGGGCGCTCGGCAACAAATGCCTTAACGCGACTTACATTTTCTCCGAAACGTGTGGATTTGGGTTGATCAGCTTGTCTTTAAATGAGCACCTTTCCTCTTTGCACACAACTTGGATCACGAGGCAAGTATCTACTAAGTTTTTAATGTGCTATATGAATTAACTTACCCCCACCAAAATCGGTATATAGTTCATAATTCTATTGAATAGTTCATAAATAACATTAACTAAGTTGCAAATTGAAAATGTCCTGCAAGTCACAAAACTAGGACTTTGTTCTTTATGTATTTGTCCCAAATGAACTACATAACTACCGTATTTTTACAATGCCCGTGCTTCGAAAATTGCTCAACAGTGCATTAGCAAGCAGGTAATATAATAATAAAGGCAGTAACGTCAGGCTAGGCGCGCACATTCAATTTTTGGTTACGCAACTGCTTGGTTCGAGCAACTAAAAAGTTTGTGTTTTGACACAAACTAAACGATTGTCTAAAATGAGTTGGCTACTTTGTGTAACATATAATTATATGCACCTGTGCGGACATTCAACCAAATAGTTCATCTGTTTTCTACAAGCAACCAAACAGTTGTGCAACTAAAAATTGAATGTACGCGCCTAGCCTTATGGAGTATCTTCATTATTAAGGAATTCCCAATGAACTAACTTCCAAAAATATGAATGTCCTGATGATACATTCGGTGAGAGTTAGTTTGAAGGTTAGGTATTTTTTATTTCTATCTTTTGCGGCTCCAGTGGATTTTTTCGAAAACATGTTCATAATCCAGGGATGTTATAAAATAATGTTTTATAAAATCTTCAAACAGTTGTAACTTATATCCAACGTATTGTATAAATTAATTATTATTTTTTTTTTTTACAAAATTTGGCTATTTTTCTTGGAAAATGTTTCCATAGAAAGTCCATCTTCACATAGGATCTCGAATGAAGAAGACTTTTGAGAATCATCCCTATTATATGACCTGGTCTTGTAAGTCACATTGAAATCCAAAAATTTCCATACTGTTTTGAACTCGTATAGATACATGAATTTAAAGTTTTATTTTAAAAGCTGCAGAATATAAACTTTGCTGATATTGTTGAGGAGAAATAAAAGCCCCTTAGTTTTCATTTATTTTACATGTTTTCCTTGCCTCCTTTCCAATCTAATAAGGCTCATGAGATTTGTTCCTATACTTTTGTCAGTTTCCTGATTTAAAATGTAAAGAATATAGTTCTGGAAAAATTATTACAAGACAAAGTAACAAGATGGCTTTTGAGAAAGAACAACAATTATGTGCCATCCAGGGGACATTTTTTTACAAGTGATATATAATACTATATAATTTAAATGAAAAACAGATGGTCACCATACTGATAGTGCTGAGCTCTTGATGATCAAATGCGCGGGAACCGGCTCAACTGAGCTGTGCCATGCCGCGGCTGTCGTTGTTGTTGAAGCTGATCAACGGAGAATTGATCATGTAAATTGCTTGATCATTGGAATGTTGTCCCGCAGTGGAATGAACTAAAGCGGCAACAAGTGGAATTCCTTCCTCATGCAGAATACAGATATAAGAACACTGTATATCTATACTTCCAACTTGAGACATGATTTACTTTTTTCAATTGTGTTGGTCGAGGACAGTATAAACATATATTCCTCACCGCACCCGAAAAATGTAATCTACAAAACCAGTTCCAAGATATCTACAAGTATCTACTAAAAACACTATTTTTCGATATAATTATAAGTTCCGCAGGTTTTGGTATCTTTTTTTTTTTGTTTTTCGCATGTGAACCAATCTGAGCGACGAGATTGTCGACATCAAAAGTAATTTGCACGCTGATCTTACTTCATGTTAATAATGCCAATCATTAGCTTATCTCGAGTCTTCATTCAACTTTGTGACTATCTGTATAGAGTCTTGTGCGACTTGTATGTTCGAATTCGAAAACAATGATTTCTTTGTTAGTTTAGCTGGATAAACTCGTTTGTATGTGGTATCTATGTGTGAATATCTATTTTCTGCCAAATTCAAACAAAATGTGTAAGACTTGGGGCTATTTGAACGTCAAGCCGCGGAGCCGTCGTCGTCGCTCCCACCACCGCGTATATTTGGCGATTAGAGTTGATTGAGCTGAAAACGTACTAATTTTCTTTCTAGCAAAATAGGAACCACTGTGCTGTGATGGATAGATTGCTATAATTTTTCCTCATTTTTATTTTTGTTCAAGTCCGTTGGTACCTATATAGATAATGACGGTTTTTTGTGGTTCACAGCAAATAACTTTTGCCGATGAATAAGTATAAGTTAAGATAGGAGAAACTTTATTTCTATTTGTATCTATCGGTTCTCATAATATAACTAACGTGATTTCTGGGATAGTGATGGTGATTTAAAGAATTGAATGACTGCTATTGTCCATATTCATTAGTGGAGAAAGTATGTACATCTATCATCTGTATTAAATAGGTTAGCATGATAATTTAAACTTTTTATAGATCTGGAATTGAAGCCATATACATACATACACATAATTCATTGAGGCCTGAGAATTCTAGCCACTTTCGCAAAGCATTTTTTTTTTAAATTTATACTCACGCTGTGAAGACAGAATTGTATTTAAGACTGCTTTTCTTTTTGACGGGCACTCAAGGGGTTATGTCTTCCCTTTATGGTATGAATTTGTATTAAATGTCTGGATATTTAAATGAAAATTAACACATTCGTGTAATTCTTCTCCTGAAAGAATCTCTTTCCGAACATATGACATATGAAGTTTATATTGAAGAATATTTCTAATTAGGTAATAGCAGTTATACTTAGTCTAGGCACGGCGATTGCAATTTCTGTATTGCTTGAGGGCATCAGTGTGCATTCAGAAGTTTTGAACTGCAAGGGCTTTATAAGCTGAGATTGCGCACTTTTGTTCTATCGGAAGACTATAATCAGAGGAAAAATAATAATCCCAATGTTTTAGGCCCGAAAAGATGCATGAATGCACAAAACAAACGATACTTGTAATTTGAAATTGTAAATTACAAAGAATTGTTGATTAAATATATATATTATTTTTTCACCTATATTGTTTATACAATAAACATAAAACTAGGTCCAACATTAGCTTATATTGGCAACCGAGAGAACAGGCCTGATAAGCTGCTTGTAGATAAAAAGCTTTGTCTTCTTGCTGAACTTAATACGTTCTTTTTTCTCAGTAAAGGGTTAAGTAGACAGAAGGAGAAGTTTGGTCGTTTAAGAGTTGCCATTTTATGCTTGTTGAACTTCATCTGGTTTGTGAGATATTTTAATGTTCATTTATATGCATGCCTATGGGTACTATATCTCAAGTTAAGCATTCGTAAGAGAATAAAACTCGAGATTTTGATCATATTTGAGAGGGTCTCGCAATTTTGTCTATCTGTCTGTTTCATTACAGCTTAAACGGCTTGGCCGATTGTTTTAAACTTGATAGATTATATTTTTCTCACCCTCACTCTAGTGAAATAGCCAGTTGCATTTCTCCCCTCAAACAATTCAACCGCAATACCCGTACTTCTAGGAATGCTCATCAGTTTATTCTTGAGCCCGATTTCGGACGTACTGTCAAGTACAGAGATTCTTTTTTTAGCAGCACAACACGAATGTGGAATGCCTTTCCCGGCTCAATATTTCCTACTCATTTCAATGTGTAGACATGAAAACCAATGTGCATCGGTATCTCCTTTCTAATCCTGTCATATTTTCCTAATTGCTCGTATGCTCGTACTGTGTTTAATATTATAAGGGTATTTCAAAACCCCTTGAGTGCGCGTATAGTAGAAAAAAAGTTCTTTTTTTCCTTTGATCACTGGTCGCAGAAGCTCCTTGTAGATTAGTGTCTTTGTTGGTTGATTTAGAACTGATCTTCTTTTCCAGCAATGGGTGCAATCGGCTAAAGGCGCAGCTGGCCTTTTTCAGCACATTTCTTGAGTTCAGGTTAAACTAAACCTTAGCAACTCGTGAAAGTGGACTCCCAGGCACTAGACGTTTCATTTTGCTGCTATCGTGGATCCCTCAGGGAATCTCAGGACCTGCTTTTTGCAAATGGTTGCGGTGCGAGTGACTCTACCAGTTGAAGATCTCCTGAAGCAGATAAGTTCCGATTTGGAAGTGTTGAAGTTGTGATGTGGGTTTCTACTTTTCGGACAACGATTAGTGGTGATATTGATGTGACGTAGGTGGGCGAGTTATCAGCAGACAGAAAGTTCTCGCATACAATTGGTGAAGGTTGGTCGGAAGTCATCAAGTTGTACAGAAAGGGGCCTAGTTCTGAGAATTGGGCGACTCCAGCTCTGATGGTCTTCATGTTTGACTTGCAGTTAATAAGTTGTATGAAAAATTTGCTGAAATATAGGAAATAAAAGGGAATTTTTATTAATGGCTGAGGTACTTGATTAAGTTGACGTTTGTGGACATCCAGCTGTGGTGATATCGTGTTGGAATTTTAGTAGTGGATGCAAGGTTGAGTGTTTTTTCCGAAAGCCGAATTGTATGTCAGTGATGATGGAATTTTCATTGCAGAATTTTTCTTCAGTCTTCGGAGGATTACTTCTTCCAGTACTTTGCTGATGTTGTTGAGAAGTGATATCGGCCTGTATTTGGAAATTAGGTTGGAAGCACCTTTCTTCGGAATTGGCAGAATCTTGCTGTTTTCCACTTCTGGATAAGTAACCGTTATTGATGCAGTTGTTTAAAATGATTGTGAAGAAAATGGTTACTGCATGGGTCAGCCTTTTCAGGATGAAGTAGGAGACACTATCTGGTCCAGCATACTTTTTTACTTGCGATATAGGTACTATAGGGCAAGTTCTGCATTTGGAAAAAAAATCGAACTCGAGATTTTGATCAAAGTTGACATTACGATGATAGCGAAGACGAAAAAAGTGGTCCCGTCTTTCTGTCTGTATGTCTGTATCTCGAACTACCGCCTAAACTACCGCAGGTATTTTCTTCAAACTCGGTAGTTAAGGGTCTTCCGTGATTCCCTAGAGGAGAAATTGAAATTTTTTTTTAGCTCCAAAACTAAGGGTACCCCCATACACCCGTAATGCAAAATCTTATTTATCTCGAAAACGGCTCTAATGATTTTGATAAAAAAAAATTAAGTGTGATATTATGGACATGGACTATATTTTGCTGAAAAAAAAATGTTATTAGGGGTACCTGTCATAGAACGGTTTTTTTGATTTTCGAATTTCTCACCAACGGCTCTAACGATTTTAACCAATATGCAGGAGCTGCTTTGCATTTGAAAAAATATAAACTAAAAATTTTTTCGAAAAAATAGTTTTTGGATTTTTAAAAAAATAATACATATTTTTTTTTTGAAAATTCAATATCTTGAAAACCGATACACGATTAAATTTTTAAATTACGTTTTAAAATGTATTTTATTAAATACTAACAATTTGCATATCAATTTTTTTTATAAAAATTTTAAGGAAAATTTAGTACACAAAAAACATGTTTCAGTGTGTCTGTATGTCTGTACCTCTCACTACAGCCTAAACCACTGGACCTACTTCTTTCAATCTCGGTAGTTAAGAGTCTTCGGTGATTCCCTAGAGGAAAAATTAAAATTTTTTTTTTTAGCTCCAAAACTAAGGGTACCCCCCATACACCCGTAATGCAAAATCTTATTTATCTCGAAAACGGCTCTAACGATTTTGATAACAAAAATTAAGTGTGATATTATGGACATTTTTTTCTTGAAAAATTTTAGAGAAATTTCTTATATAAAAATTTTATTTAATAATAAAACGATTTTTTAAAGTTTATTTGCATAAATTCATACTTTTCCGGAAACCAGACGGCAATTTTATGCATTTGAACATTATTATCTCATTAAATCCATGTTTTATATTTATAAAATGTATCTTAAATTCCAAAGTACTTTTACATAAGAGCAAGTTCGTGCGATCCAGTCGTGCATTTTATTGGCTTAGATTTGCCGATAATTTCTACAACCTCCTCTAGATTGCATAAATGCGGACTATCGGTGGGATCGTTTGCTAGATTGATGTATTGTATTAAAATTAATTTTATCCAGATTTGGTTGCAGTGTTTGTTGAACTGTTGCCTCAACTTCCTGTAAGAAAATTGGGTCAGTAGGCGGGTTCGCCGTGAAGTTTCCTTCGAAGTAGAAGATTCAGTATCATTGCTGATGATGGTTTCCGTTATTTGTGCGTGTTTTCCAATGATTCTGTTGATGTTTTTTGTAAGCATAAGGTCCTGGCTTGATTGCTTGCAATCTTTTCTGGTATTGGATATTATTGTGGTATTGAATGAAGTTCGGAACATGATGTTGACTTGCTTTATGTCATTCCAAACTATCTGTTAGTTTCTGTTGGTTGTATTCAGTTCACTTTAATGAATCCGCTGGGGACATTTTCTTATACGTTGTCTGTGAGCCCACAGACTCTGAACGATCTTTTGACGTTTAACGCTATTTTTGCTTGTTCAAGGCATCAGATACGGCATATTGAAAGTTGACAATTACTGCATTTTTAAAATTATAAGTCATATATCATATATCTTTTTTCAAAACTCAGTGTGAACAGAAATGTGGCGAATGAAAATTTTGTTATAATCAATCACTGAGTTCCTGTTAGATACTTTTTATTTTATATTGAGATAATATTAATTAATTGTAAGTTGGTATTGGATCTGGATGAGGGTATTGGTGGGTAAATGCGACTGGCCTTCGGTAAAGACTGTTCGGTCGTTGGAGTAAAAGTGTAACACTTTGTTACAATACTTAGGCCTTAAGCTTATATGCTGAATCAAAATCTAACATCTGGGTATAGGTCTTAAATCAAAAAAGGAACGGCTAGATGGTTTTATATTTGACACGTTTTCTGAGATGTTTCAGTCACTTTTTAAATATTTATCGATAGAATTGTGTCCAAATGTCTTATGTTGGGAATATATCTGGAATCGTAGAAACCGGACCTGAATAAATGCCACAAGTGAAATATATGTCTGTTGTTTACTCTTGTCCGAAATTATACAAGACTATATGGCAATCGATTAAATTTGCTTACATAACGGTAGTTATTTGTCACTTTTTGAAATGGTTCATGCCATCAAAAACAATAATTATTTAAATTGAGCTTAAGACTTTAGAGAACAGTTGAATATCACTTAAAGTAATTCCGCAATCAAAATGTTTTTTATTATTCTCTTTAAATGTGTACAAGGCACTTTATTTTGTAGCTGTTCTACTTTCAAGACACTAAAATATTTATTTATAAGCGTATAACAAGTGATTTTAAGCAATTACCAGACACGCGAGTAGGAACGTATGGCTCTTAAAAACAATTGTTATATTTTGAATGTAAAATCGTTAAATTAAAATCGTAAAAAAGCACTAGCTTCTGAGTGCAATTTTTTTTAATGTCAACTCATACTTGTACATTGATCAACACTTCCTAGAAGGTTGATTTTTAATGTTGTAATTAATGTTTAATTTTTATATATTCTTGTTAACACCATAAACTTTAACTTTATTTACTGCCGAATGATGATATCAAAACAACCCGTAGAACTTGACTCGATCATTTGACAGCTTCTTGTTTTTGGGTTACATCTCTTGAATAATAAATGAAAGCAGCCATGCGCGTTCACTAAACTTTGCTTTGACCTTGACTTAAATGTCATGTGTGTACAGGTAAACATGCATATATTCTCTTGACTTGAACAAAAAAAAAAAAAAAAACAGAAAAACTATCTGTGTGTTTAAGAAGTCAATTTACATAAATCAACGAAGAAAATGTGCAATAACCTCTTCATCTTATTTTTTTATAAATATTTTTTTTTGTTTGCTCGAATATGGACGGACACATGGCAATTCGAGTTTATTGGCAAACACAATATCACCGATGCGGCTATCTGATTAATTTATCAAAGTATCTTTGTATGGAAAACACATAAACTACTTATAAAAAAAAATAAAAAAACACAAGCTTTACACACAACTTCATAAAAATGTATTGAAACAAAATGTGTTTATATTTACGAAGATATTATAGAGGGTATATTATACTCTATACTATATAGGTTCAAGGTTTCCAAGATACTAGTTTTTTCTGTGTAATGCAAGTTCACATCACATCACGCCACGCATCTAGAAATATGGATAGATGGAAAAATTAATAACGACTATTTTTAGTCGCGATTGTAGATTATTAATTTTTATAAAGATGTCGTATAGATAATGTACTTGTACATGGGTCACAATAAATCATGAGTATTCGATCCTTATTTGTTCTCAGATGACCATCATAAAGCTTAAAGTAGTTTTGAAAAACAAAACAAAAATATATAAACTAAGATTGGTTCAGAGTGTGGTTGCCAACTGGCTAGTATAAATTTGATTTTTATTTAAACATTGTTAGGTAGAACTAGAAATAATGTCAGGGACGATAGAATGGATGATGTTTACATTAGACTCACTTTGTCTAATTATGTTCACGTGCATACATTCTACAATAATTGCTATTGATCGGAGTACTTTGGCGTCTTGCTGTCGGCAGTTCAAAACACAAATGTGTGCTCTTGGAAGAATTATTTAAAATGGCACAAAATTTAAATCCGCCTATTATTTCGTTCTTAGCACGAAACAACAAGTATTTTCTGATTATAAAATAATTACTTTTCCTCAATGTTTAACACTTTGTATGGTTTCGTGACAAAATCATTTTATTTAGAAAAAAATATTTGAACATAACTAACGTGTTCGCAAAAAACCAAAAGAAACAAACCTTTGTTTATCAAATGTCAAAATGACAACGGTAAAAGCTCACTAAACAAAAACTCATTTCCTCGTTTTCTTGTTGGTGTGGTCATTCGTATGCAAGAAATTTCAATTTCCCTACCGATAATTCTGCTAATTTCAAATCCCAATTTTCAACACTTAACTGAATTTCCAAACATTTCTTAATATTCGTGCTTCAAGAAACGTTATGCGTTGGCTTACCTTTAACCTTTTTTAAAAAAATTAAAAATTTAAATAATTGTTTCAATATTTTGTAGAACAGCTTGACATATTGATTACTGGCTTAACTGTCACACCGTATCATAAGTAGATCAATGAAATAATTAAAAAACATGTTTTAAAGAAAAATAAATCGATTTGATTTTTTTTTTGTATTAAGAATAATGCTAAAATGATAGAATAGGCTTGAGACTGAAATAACATATGTATTTGTATATATGTACTTGTGGAGAGATAATAAATGGTGTGACAACACACTTGCTTAACCGTCTTAATATTTTCCTAGAAATGCCAATGGCATCTTAAATTGATAATATACTTGTTCTTTTATCTTCGCCACCTGAGTTGCAGTGTTTATCATATGCGCTGTCACTCGAGAGTGGATTCAAATGATTCGTGGGTCCTATAAATTTAACCTTTACATTTTTTTTTTTTTTTTTTTTTTATTGATTATAAAATAGCTAACAGTTTTTAATAAACTTACGCCTATTACAAACCTTTAACAAGCTATATTTTAAGTTAATTCAGTTTTATTACAGAGATTACATATAAAGTTTATAAAAGTTTTTTTTAAAAAGATTAAGAAATAATTGTATGTAATAAAGTATTAAGAATACTAAAAAGATACAAAATAAATGGAAAAGCCAAGACCAAAAGCAAGAAAAAATTAAAAAAATGGAAATGAAATAATTTAAAAAATTGAAACATTGTTCGAATGATCCTAAAGAAATGATACATTTCCATTTTCATACTCTGCACGTGTTTACTGTGGTGTCGTGTAGTAGTAGTGTGGACTCGAGCCTTTAACTAGGAGCTGATAGGTCCACCATCGCAATTCGGAAGATCTTGGAAAACCACCACCTTTTATCGATTTCAAAGTCTTTATGTCTATTATAAGCATTTTTACAAAATTGTTTATTTGTGATGGGTGATATTGTTGAACACACGATGATCAAAGGGCACGGTAGTGCCCAGCCAAGTTCTGGCACTACACCCTTTTTACAGGAACAAACTCAGGCGATTTTTGACCCCTTCCTATTTTTAGTACCAATGAAGTCAGAAACTTAAAACTCCGAATATATGCTAAGCTAGTCAGGCACAGGCGCCTCACCAAATATCAATTTTCTGGCATAAGCGGTTCCTGAGATATAAGGCCTCAAAAATCACAAAAACCGTAACTGACTGACTGACTGACAGATCATCAAAATTATGGAGCACTTCCCGACATCGTAGAATCTTGTAATTTTGCACAACGGTAGGTCTTGTCATGCAACCAGACGGAAAAATCGAAAATTTGAAATTTTCCATTCAGGGGGCGTGGTATCCGCCCACTTTCTCCAAATTGGTGTTGGTTGAATGGAGCACTTCCGACTGCTGTAAAACGATGAAATTTGGTAAAGTGGTAGGGCTTATATTGCATATAAAGAACCAAAAATAAACACCAAGGTTTTCCCTTCAGGGGGCGTGGTATCCGCTTACTTCCTCAGAATTGACGTAAATTATATATGGCGCACTTCTGATTGGAGTAGAACAATAAAATTTGGAAGAACGGTAGGGCTAAAATCGCATATAAAGGACCAAAAATAAAAATTGAGGTTTTCCATTCATGGGCGTGGTATCCGCCCATTTTCTGAGAAAATGTTTAATTTATATGGAACACTTCCGAGTGCTGTAATTAAGGTAGATTTGTTAGTGTTAGGTATCTTGCCAGGATAAGAAGAAATAATTGAAGCGCAAATCAAAACAACCATTAACAAAAAGAAAATATACCAAAAGAAATAGGAAGCTATAAACTAAGTTGATTTTAGTAGGTAGAGTCCACCCTTCTATCCTTCCGTATCTTTCGAGATTTTGACATGGCAAAATATTAAAATCTTTGCAAAAAGGAGTGAGATCAGCCCAAAAACATAAATGTTAAAAAAAGAGCCAAGTTCTTCTATACAAAAACCTTTGTGTAACAAGTCAGCCGTGAAAAGTACTGAGATCTAAAAGTACACCAAGTTCTTACTTCATGAAGGTTTAATACCGAATATTTAAAGTAGAATAATATTGAAACAGCTACAATGTAATAGAGAAATTTTATTATTTAATGACTACTGACTAAAATTTGATGGGCTTACTTGGCAAGTTTTTTCTTATGCCCAATTCAAAAGGTTTTGAAAACTTGACCAGTAAGCCTATCAAATTTTAGTCAGTAGTCATTAAATAATAAAATTTCTCTATTACATTGTAGCTGTTTCAATATTATTCTACTTTAAATATTCGGTATTAAACCTTCATGAAGTAAGAACTTGGTGTACTTTTAGATCTCAGTACTTTTCACGGCTGACTTGTTACACAAAGGTTTTTGTATAGAAGAACTTGGCTCTTTTTTTAACATTTATGTTTTTGGGCTGATCTATCAATCTCGGTAAAAACCTCTACGATATCTTAGACATCAAAAATAGTTTAATGCAAGGTAATGTGCTGTCCTTGTCATGCGACATGCCAAGACAAAATGTATGCTATCATACAAGGAATCTAAGTCACATTTCAGAGTTGTTCTGATACTGTATGGTTGGAATGTATTGACTTTTATACAATCAATGAGGGAGGCAATTTCTTTGGGCGATTTTAGGTGAAATCTGCACAGGTACTCGTTGAACAGAGGAGAGATTGTTGAATACTCTCTATAATGAATCCTGCTGTAGATTAAGATTGTAATTTAGTAGTAGAAAGAGACATTAACTTAATTATCGCGATTGCTGTTTCGGGCCTGGTCCACCTCAGACTGCAGAACCAATGAAGTATCCCTAAACTTTTCAAAAGTTTGGTTAAAGATAAATTAGAATTTTTGATAAAGGAATTTGCTTATCTGAGTCACAACATGGCTTTGTATCTGGTCGGTCTACTGTGACAAATTTGACGGTTTTCTCGTCATATGTCTTAAATGCAATAGAGAACAAATGTCAAGAAGATGCTATTTACACCGACTTTAGTAAAGTCTTCGATTCGGTAGATCATATTATTTTACTAAAAAAGCTTCAGTATTTTGGTATTCATTCTAAGATGCTTAAATGGATCTCTTCGTATTTGAAAAACAGAACTCAACGCGTAATGATTGATAATAAGGTTCTAGAAGTATAAAATGCACCTCCGTCGGCGGGCGTTCCGCAAGGAGGTCATCTTGGCCCTTTACTTTTCCTAATAAAAAAATATTTTCTAAAGTGACAGTCCAAAGCACTACCAATTATATAACGTGTTCATTATTGTAAACTTGAATGTATTGTATCAGCATCACTTGCATTGCACATCGGCATCGCAATAAAGGTTTTCACCATATTCTGACTTCAAAGTACTTTCGAACCAAATATTAGCCGTGTTTTATGGAAAATTGATAGCCACTCAGTAAAGAAAAAAGTTGAAAAAAAAACGATTATACATAGTCACTTTTATATTCACTCTCTTTTAATCTTAAAGTTTGACAAGAATTTTGCGAGCCCCTGAATTTTAATTTAAATGAGCAGACAAATCGATTTTTCTTTAAAAAAAATTCAGATTTTGTAGATGTTTTTTAATCCATCGAGATCTCAGCCATTCTTCAATGGAATTTGACAGTTTATGCCTTGGCAGATGGATAATATACTATATTTTGACCTATTTAGAGTATTTCTTTCTAGATGCTTTCCAAAAGCCCTTAAATCGCAATTTTCCTGAACAAAAAAAAATACAAAAAATTTCGATTTTTCGGTGAAAAATTAAGATTTTGCAGAAGTTTTTCAATCAATTGACATTTGAGATTTTTTGTAGGTCTTTTACAAAATAGACATGAAGCTTTATTTCCAAATGTCTTGACATAATAAAAATCTCTGAGAAAAAAAGAACACATCCTAGTACCAAGCAAATGTTTTTCTGCACTCGATTTAAGCTCCATCTACATCTCAATATATCAACAATTTTTATTCATTCTATATTCACTCTGATTGCTGACCAAATTATATTCACTCTTGATGTTTTTATTGTTTTGCATGAAAATTTTGCTAACTTGGCTATTCACTCTTTCAAAAAACACGGCTTTTATACGTATATTAAGAAAGGGGAATGAATCCTTTATAATTTCTTGCTCAAACGTGATTTCTTTCCCCTTTTGTTTCTTTAATTATCTTATATTCCGAGTCGGTCGACATTATAGAATATAACAATACGTATTATCGGTAAATTGAAAGCTTTTGTTAAATCCGATTATCAACTGTCAAACTGACATCTCAAAGTGGGTGTCAACACGAAATGACGACGCAACTTTAATCTCAACTTGTTGCTACTCTGTTGATCTTTTGAGAGTTCTATCAATGCATCACTTTTTTAAAATACGACACTCAAATACTCGTATTTGAAGTTATAAAGGAAGAACTCCTATGTACATAGGTATCTATATACACTGAACCAAATTTGGTAGTCATATTGAAGGAAAAGTAGGTAGAATTGAAGAAAGGATGATCAATATACGGTCATAATGAAACCTATCCGTTGTTTTGAAGAAAATTTTGTTATATTCAAGAAATATTGTCATTTTGAAAAAATGCATAAAATTTTTCGTTATGGTATTAAATCTGCAAGATTTTGTGAAATTGATTAAATTTGATCCTTCTTTCTTGAAATTTAGTTAATAATTAGGAGGTATACTTTATGAAAATTTCCTCAAAAAAACTGGTTTTAATTTTTTTCTTGCTTTAAGTTGATATACATACATACATGTTAAAAAAAACTTTTAATATAAATTTGTCTTTTCGAATAATTGCTTCATCAAAAATTAATAAATTGTTTTCGTAGATATGACAAAATTTTATTGGTTTGAATAAAATACTAAATCATTCATCATTTGAAGAAACCTTATTCATTTTGATTATTCAGTCTTCAATATGAAGAAAAATACTATGAAAAATTGTTGATTTGAATAATTGATTCTTCGAAAATTGACAAAATATTTTCTTCAATATCACCTACGCGATTTGGTTCAGTGATGTAATTAAACTGATCACAATTAGGCGTCCGTTTTATGCCTCCTTGATGACAATTGATTCCACTTGGCTTCCCAAGCTGACAACAACCTAACTGAAATAAACTTGATACTCGAATTAGTTTTTGTTTTGTTTAGTTCCTCGTATCATGGTTTACTGAATTGGAACAATCAATTTACAATATCAAATACATAATCAAATTCAATTGAATCATTCGACGGCAAAAAAAGGCAATACCAAGTTTGACATCGACAGTTGTTGTCATATTATTATATGCTGATCCGTGTATGAGGGAATTATATTGGGCGGTAGATCGTGATTAAATGACGTTCTATTCAGTCAAATGGGGTTTCATATGACATTTTTTATATTTTTCTTTCAATTTGTTTGATTTATTCAAGGCACATTGGTTCGACTTATTATTTGCTTTTAATCCTTCAAAATATGTGTTTTTTTTTTGAATTTTTGTCTCTGATGGTTTTTTGCAAATCATACAAAAAATGTTATAAAAATGCGATGTCGGTTAGAAGTGTTGTTTTTTGGCTGACACAATCGATGTTTCCATGTGTCGTTTGTTTTGCCGATATTGTATTTTTTTTTATTTGAAAATGTCACGTAGAGATTCTTTAGAAAAATATTTGTTTGATCAATTTATTGATATGGACGTGGGAATGCAATATGCAACTTTATTAAGATTGTGACAGGCATACGAAAAGGGAGGGACCAGACAGACATTAAGTAGAAGCTGAAATGTGTGGAGTAGAGGATTGGCAAAACAATGTAAATTATTGAATTTTGCTAATGCGAATTGATGGCCTTGGTATGTTTTGATACTCGTAAATTCCTCAGGTTTTCTGACAGAATGAATTTGAGTACCTATGTACATAATATCTTTTAATTTTATTTAAATTAAGGTGTGATAATTCTAATGTTTATATAAATGATGAACGAATGGCACGTACCTGCTTCTTTCATTTTTATAATTTTTAAAGTTGAATTTCGGAAAATGTTAATTCTTACTATTCAGACATGTGTACACTTAAAAGTCATAGAATTGAAGACTTCATATGAATGCATGTGTAAAAGGTACATCATCAAGTATGTGAACAAGCTGCGGGTGAAAACAAAAAGAGTTTAAGGGAGGGGAATTAGAGATATAAGGTCCGCTCCTTCGTAAACCAGACAACCTTCTCACTCGTTTCCAGCGTAAAATGTCGAATACCTAAAATAGAGGAGGCAAATAGATCCAAGAACTGGAAAGAAATCCCAAAGCTGAGGCAGGTGTACCAACTACTGAACAATTATAACAAGGAACTTCATAAACTGCATAAGCTTAAGTAGGAATAACTCAAGAATCATAACAGGTATCCTAACTGGACACTGCAAACTTAGAAGACACATAGCTTTGGTAAGCAGTGCCACATGTAGATTCTGCAGCATGCATGAAGAAACATCGAACCACGTACCATGAAAATGCTTTGTACTCATGCACCAAAGGAACAACAATATGGAAGAATACCAGGTAGAAGAGAGCGATCTTTCCTCTACGAAGGTCATCCAAATACTAAAATTCCTAAGAGCAATAGATTTGAAGGAAGAAATGTAAGATGAGCAAGCTAATTCAGATTCAGGCGAGGGCACTATAGATATCTAGGTCGCTGATTGCAGTGCAATACCCTCCAATACATAATTCATTAATTCATTCGGATAGCTTACAAAATTGATGCTTCGTTTAGGGAAAGCTTTTCATACGGCATTCCCTAAGTAGTAGAATCTTCACTACATGGCGAATCTTTTACGCAGAATATAAATATATTTTTTTTTTAATGATGATCCGATAATAGAATTTTTGTGGAATTTTCCCTTAAACTGGCTGACTTTTTTTTTATGAAAATCCATTAATGAGGTGGTAATAAATTTTCTAATAAGAAAAACAGTAACAATAATAAAATAAAATTAACTCTTAGAACAGTAACAAACTTCTTTTTTTTTAATTTCCACAAATGATGGGCTATCCTCGTTGACTTTAACGTTATAAGTACATAAATTACTGTTCGACGAATAAAAGTGAACTACAATTTTTGGGCGTGTCCGACCGTCTGAGATGAGAAGCATTGACAAGAATGCCAACAAATACTCCTAGAGAAGTTGTCAATTCCTATCAACATTCAGTACAGCATTTATGTAGCGGCTGGGAATCAAACGCAAGTCATCTGCATGTCATATTATGGAAGTCCAACTCACTAACCATTATGCCAAGAGGTGCCTACTGCGTCTTGACTTTAGGAATTCAGGAAAGCATCTTTGGCCGACCAATTCGGCCTTGTGTGACCATTTAATGCGCTTTTGAAAATGCCACATTATGAGATGTTAAGATGCCTGAACCAACACAAACGATCGACACTTGTCGAACTCTTTCTTTAACCTATTAAATGCATTTAAACGGCTGTTGCTCTTTCTTATACTACGCGTATTTCATTATTTCCCTGACAGAAATTCAACCCGCTTACATGATTATTAATATTGTCAATCATATTTATAAAACGAACAAGACCGTGGGAGACATTTAGTTTATTTGAATCATTTCCAGTTCATTAATGGAACTTTTTTTTTGTTATCAATTTGTTTTTATTTATCCGCTCCTCTTGACTTGGAATTCTTCTAAGTGATGTTGTTCGATCATATGGAAAACCTCTTAAGAAAAACAAAATACTTTATACATACAAATATGAAACAATCAAGTTACACATATTATACACGCTTAAAGGTCTTATTGGCCGTATCTACGTCACCATGCATGCACACGATTGTATCTTTGTAATTAAGGCTATACATTACGCCCATGCTTCAAAATTTCTGTTAACTTCAATCATGTCGTAATAATCTCAAGTATAGATACATAATATCGAAATGGAATCAAAATGTTCATTTGATTTTGTATAATTCGCCTTCTTTTAATTGGGGAGGTGATGTTTGTAAGTTGTAGGTTATAGGTCGTGTCTGCTAAGTTGTTGTTGCTTTTGATTCTCTGTTTGTCTTTGCTGTCGAATGTTGAGTTATGGAACAATTTGTACATCCAGCACTTGTCACTCACAAACAATACCCTGTCCATAATTCCTTGAATCCAACCAACACTTTAATTAACTCACAAAATCAACGGACTGCATCTTCGCGACGGACTGTAAGCTAGAAAATAAAAATAAACAATTTTGAATCAATGATCTTTTTTGGACGAAATGTTGTTCGAATTATGGCTTTAGCGGTATGGCAGAGGTCAACCACATTTCACCAACGAAATGGTTTTTGGTTACAGAAAATCAATTAGAATGACATGTAGGTAAATTACCCAAAAAGTTGTATCCATTTATTTTCAAAAAACCGAATTCAATTTAGTTTACTTCTTCTTCCACATAAAATCACTCTAAACACACTTTTCAAGTGAGTGGCAATGCCTTTGTGTATACTGATGAGTTTTTGTTGTGATTAAATAATATTAACTTTATTCATGGTAGATATGCACAATGAACTTTTTTGTTCTCCTTTGAAACAGTTTTTTTCTGTGATTTTATACTAGAGTGCAATTCAAACAACCCAACTCTTCCTCGCTTTTATATTTCATGTACAGCTGCTGTTCGTTTATTTTTTGGAAATATATTTTTTTACATATTTGAAATATTTTAAACACAGTAAACAGTGAGTCTCTTTAGAGTGAACTATGTATCTAGTGAACACACATTTTATACAGACTATTCTCAAATTGTGAACAAAACATATTTTCATTTAGTGAACACATTTTTTTTCAGTTTTAAGCACGAACATACCAGCTCCAATGCGTTTCTGTCATGCTGATACGCTTTTACACTTTACCGTTTATTAAAATATTTTTTAAACTCAGACATAAGAGTAGGTACTCGTATGTCTTGATTCAGTAGAACACACGTTAATGGTGTATTTTAAGTTTCTTTATAGATTGTTATTATGAATAGTAATTCTACAAAAATACTAAAGGGCGTTACAAGGAATGTAGTGTTTTACTACTTAGATAGATATACTATGCATTGACTTACAAACTGTTTGGCTTTTTGTATGGTATTCCAAATTCTGTCCACTACCAAGGCGAAACATCTAGTGATCCTTTAAAGATCTGTAACCTTTTTGCTAGTTTTTTTCGCTCGGTATATAAACCTTCAGGTGTGGGAAATATGTTTAACATAGATTCTTCACTCAACTTGATAAGCATTGGTGATTTACAGTTGAGCATTACCGAAGTCGAAATAGAGTTACACAATTTAAATGATGATAAGCAACCAGGAGTTGATGGTTTTGCACCTATAGTTTTTAAAAAGTGTGCAAGCGCATTGGCTATTCCACTGGTTATAATTTTTAATCGTTCTCTCTATGAAGGTGTTTTCTTGGATGTATGGAAAAATTCATTTATAACACCAATATTTAAGTCAGGGTCTAAAAGTGAAGTAACTAATTACCGTCCAATTTGCAAATTATCTACAGTTCCCAAACTTTTTGAAAAAATTGTTTACAACAAATTAGTTTTTCTTTTAAAAGAAGTTATTTCACCATTACAGCATGGATTTATCAATGGTAGATCTACCTCTACTAACCTCGCTGTCTTTAATAACTATGTTGTAAGAACCCTCGAACAAGGTAATCAATGCGATGTTGTTTATACCGATTTTTCGAAAGCTTTTGATCGAGTTAATCATGCAATTTTATTAGCCAAACTAAAAAACTTAGGATTTCACTCCAATATTCTAAAATGGTTAAAATCATACCTTTATGGTAGAATTCAGCATGTTAAAATAAATCAGAATATTTCAGATCCCTTGGTAGTCACTTCTGGTGTACCCCAAGGAAGTCATTTAGGACCACTTCTATTTTTAATATTTATAAATGAAATTCCTAAACTGTTCAATTATTGTGAGTGTTTAATGTATGCTGATGACCTTAAACTATACCTCTGTATAAAGAATACTCTTGATTGCATAAATCTTCAGGAAGACCTTTCTCGCTTATCTGATTGGTGTAGTGATAATGATCTCAATCTTAATGTATCTAAGTGTCAAAGCATGTCATTTTGTAGAAAAGCCTACCCCATCCTTTTTTCATATAAAATAAGTGGAACTCCATTAGCTAGAGTTATTGAAAAAAAGGATCTCGGAATAATTTTCGACATAAAATTGACTTTCTCCAGTCACATTGACTATGTCGTCGCTAAAGCTAGCTCTATGCTTGGTTTTATATATCGTAACTCAAAAGATTTTACGGATCCTTTTACCCTCAGATCACTTTATTTCTGCTTTGTTCGATCAGTTTTGGAATACTGTTGTATCGTATGGAACCCTTTCTATGCTGTTCATTCTATTCGTATTGAAAGGATCCAAAAACGTTTTACTAGAATGTCGATGAGAACTTTGGGTTGGAATATTGATATACCTTCATATAAGTCGAGATGTTTGTTATTAGGGATCCAATCTTTAGAAACTAGAAGATCATATTTTGAGATAATGTTTGTTAGAGACATCATTAACTATAAAATTAATTGCCCTTTTTTGCTTGCATTGGTATGTTTTTATGCACCTATGCGTGAACTTCGTCCTCTGTTTCTTTTTCAGCCACCTTTTCATAGGGTTAATTATGGTAACAATGAGCCTATAACACGTTGTTTAAGGCAGGCGAACTCAGTTTGTAACTTCCTTGATTTTAATATGTACTTAAGTAGAGATTGCTTTAAGAAAAAATTATTATCTTTTTTACATATTGGTGGTTAGTACTTAAGTATGCAAAAATTGCTATTATGTATATTGTATATTGTATATTGTAGTCTGTAAGAGATATAATTGCTCTGTTTGATGAAATAAATAAATAAATAAATAAATAAATTAAAATTTCGAGTTTGTTAATTTAAATGTTTTTTGTTTGCATATAATGATTGAAATAATTTTTCTTTAACGGTTAAAAAATTATAAAAAAAAACCACACCGTAAAAAAAAATACTTTTGAACTTTGCTCTCGAAATAACAAACAATCTTGATAAAGTGAACAGCCCTCGTTTTCATGACATTTCTATATGAAGCGTCTACTGTAATATATTACGGAAACCAATGTTAAAAACTCATTTGAGTTCTTTTTGAACACCTTTTCGAAACAAATTGTACCATTATTTTTATATTTTTTTTCTTAACTTTTGAAAAGCAATAAACTTTTTAGAAGCTTCTCTATAAAATTTCATTAAAATCCGTTATGCCGATAATGAGAAATTCAAAACTCGAAAAAATGGTTCTATGGTAAGTATGTACAGTCAGTAATATCTTGATTTCAAATAAATTTTTCGAGAAAAATACGATTTTCGAAAATCATTATTTAACATTTGTATTTAGGGTACCGTTATTTTTAGGTAAAATAATTTTTTTCCTCACATCTTGTAACTTATAGTAAGAAACTTTTATTTATCAAGTTTTAAAAAAATAGACTATGGGGTTTTTGAAATACAGAGTTTTGAAAAAAAAATTGATTTTTTTTAAAAATCAAAAAAAAAATTGTTTTTTAAAATTTGAATACAAAATAATATTCAAACTGCTGGGGAGCCTTAGCATAAAAAATGATCAAAATCGGTTGTACCGTTTTTTAGAAAATCAAAAACCAAAAAAATGGTTCCATTGGAGGTACCAAAAATAACCATTTTTTGGAAAGTTTTTTTCAACAATTTTAACTAAATGAAATTATTTGAATTTAAAAAAAAATCAAAATCTGTTTGATAGTTTTTGAGAAAAAAAAATGTTAAATTTTGAAAAAAATCGTATGGCAGGTACCGTTATTTTTGGTCTTAAAAAAAAAAAAAACGTGTATGGGGAAATATATTTAGTATCTATGTATAGTATAGTACACACAAATTATGTCTTAATTAGTATATTAATTATTAAGAACATAAATTACATGACCTACTATTGAGGTCATGTAATTTATATTCTTAATATTTATTTATTTAGTTTTTATTTATTTCTTATTTATTAATTTATTTATGTATAATAATACAATTATTTGTTTTGTTTAGTAGATAAACTATATATTTATTTATTTGCATATACACTTTTATTTATTCATTAATTGTTTATTATTTATTATTTAATTATTTATATTTCTAATAAGACTGATTCTGTTAACGTTACTTGTTCTCTTACCGTGTACTATTATTTTTCCGATAATGTGAAAAATAGTTCGCGACCTTAGAACAACAAGGTTCTAACCGACAATTTTGAAAAAAATGAGTTTTATATCAAATCTGGGTAAATTTAGGGTGCTCTTTCGATTCCCGTAATCCATTTTGCTCTATCTCTTTCCATTTCCATGATAGACAGGGCTACAGAGTTCTATCTGCATATTTTCCATTTGAGATTTAATCAATAAGGTTCTAACTGCCACTTAGAACCTTGTTTCACAAAATATCCAGAGCTACAGAGTTCTATCTGTATATTTTCGATTTGAGATTTATTTAAAAAGGTTCTAACTTCCACTTAGAACTTTGTTTCACTAAATTCAAAAAAAGAAACTATGCAGATAGAACTTTGTTACATATTTAAATGCAATTTTGAAATAGAATCAAGTAGATTTTGAGATTTATTTCAAGTAAATTTAAATTTGACCATTATATTTTTTTTCGTGTATTTATCAGCTGTAACAACAATATTATTTGTTTATGTACTATCTTTTTATTAACAAAATAATATTCCACATCTCTTTCACAATAAAGAAAACTTATTTAAATCTTTTTATTTCATCCAATCTCAATTATCCTCCGTAATCGAAAAAATTAAGTTCACAAGGTTCTAAGTGCTACATAGAACCTTATTGTTCTAGAATATAGTGTCGCATCGTTGAGCAGCAAAGTCCTATTATGATTTTTAAAGTCAAATTTAAGAGTTAAAAATCTGGTTTTATTAGGTTTTAAAGTAGAAATTTTATAGATTGTGTGCATATTCATCGGGTTATAAAAAAAAAATTTTAATTTTTTTAAACAGTATCCGAATAAAAGACTTTGGTGTACTTAGAACCTTGTTGTTCTAGGGTCGCGAGTTTTTTAAAAAAGATACTTCTTTAGTCCCTTCACCATCCTAAGACATCCTTCATTCACTTAAGAAATATTAAATGTTTCAACAATTTTTTTATAATTTTCATAAAATGGTTTTTGTTTGCACTTAAGTATTTAAGTTTTCCTTTCAAGTGGTATAAGATAGGTAATGAGATATGAGAGTGAAAAAAGTGTGTGTACCTTGGGAATGAGAAAAAGCATCTCTTTTCCCAGTAAATTAACTTTTAAACAGAAAAAAATATCAACTGGGTTACATCATAAAGAGGTTTCTGATGCTGGTGCTCTTTCGCTGCACTGAATCTTGTGAATGGGATATGTGTTTCATGCATATCGCACTACTGAACATTGAACAGCTTTTACAACACTCTGGCAACAGCTGAAGAATTATGTAAATTCTAATTTGGTTGCCATACAACCGAGCGTGAGATTGAAATGTAAAAATTAAATAATACAAGAAAACTGGTTTTCTGAAAATACTACTCCACGATCTTGACGGAGAGAAAGATACAGACACTGGATTAAAAAAAAACCGAAAACAAAAACAAATTGCTCGAAGTAAAGGAGTTTCATAGATTGATGATGATGGAATCATCACTTCTTACACCAGTACTAGCACTAGCACCAGCACCAGACATGCGGAAATAGTTTTGAGTTAATTGAAATTTGTTGAGATTACTAAGAAGAAGCTGAGTGCGTTGAAATAATTTTTGATTGATTGGAGACAAGGTTAAATATTTCTTTTCTGGACAAATTTCGATGGACTTTTACAAAATACATAACCAGTTCTACAAGCAATGTTGAAATCTAGTAAGGCCGACGAGAGGATAGATTAAAGATTTTATTGCATACATTAAATGAATTTTTCAAATATATGGGATATTCCCCTGTTACGGATGGGACACTTGTAAAAAAAATTTTGTTTGATTCCTTTTCAAATTTTCCACTTATTGATGTATAACAACTACATACAATTCCTTAGAACCAATCATTTTTTTTCTACATATGATAAAATACATCATTTCCAATCCGGGTATGTTTTTGCAGAAACTGCGAATTTATTTAACATTTTTAGTAAGATCGTTTGGTTTCTTGCACAAAACCTTCCTAGTTCTATAACATGAGCGAATAAAAAAAAAATATAAATAATTGTCAAAATAGCTTTTTTGGCCTTTAGTCCACAAAAATTGGCGTTTCGTCCCGGCGATCTCACATGGACTCATCAGTTGACAATTTTTGTGGACTAAAGACCAAAAAAGCTATTTTGAATCAATAATTCAACAAGTCCATTAATAGTGCTAAGTCTTCTACTTGGCTGATTTATTTCAGTAGTATATAGAATTTGTATTATAAAACCTTCATATGTATATAAATGATTGTCTTCATAAAAAAAACGTTATGTCATAGCGTCTGTTGCGGGTCGGACCGAGCTTATTTCTTTGCAAGAAAAATGTTTTCTAAGGTTAATTTAAAATGAAACAAAAAAGCTATATTATTTTAAAATGTACACCTTATAAATAAGGCTCTTGGATCTTGGAAACCTATACAGGGTGTCCCACAGTCACCGCCCCAAATGAAAACCATGGATTCCTGAGGTGATTTTAAGTCGAAAAACCTAAAAGGTCATTTTCTCGTTTTCGTCTCGTTTTCGAGTTATAACGGTTTTTATGATTTTTCCCTTAATTGGCTTTATCTTTGCCAAATAACATCCGATTCGTAAGATTTTTTTAAAAAACAATCAAGAATTTATTACAGTTTTAGTTTGTCCAATAACTTTTTTTTCTGTGGACAACCGTTTCTCCGCAATTTTGCATCAAACCCAATTTTTTCGTTTTTAAGTAGTTTTTTTTCATTTTGATATCATTTTATTCAAAAAAAAAACACGTTAATGAGTATTAATTTTTTTCACTTTATTAAAGCCCAGTAAATTCACTCAGTTTGTTTCTTTTTTGTTAATTGCATTTATCATTCTTTTTAAGGAAAACAAATATTTTTTTTAGGAAAATTAACTGGGCTTTAATAACAAGTGAAAAAAATTAATACTCATTAACGTGTTTTTTGAATAAAATGATATCAAAGTGAAAAAACTACTTAAAAAACGAAAAAAATTGGGTTTGATGCAAAATTGCGGAGAAACGGTTGTCCGCAGAAAAAAAAGTTATTGGACAAACTAAAACTGTAATAAATTCTTGATTGGTTATAAAAAAAATCTTACGAATCGGACGTAATTTGGCAAAGATAAGTCCAGTTAAGGGAAAAATCATAAAAACCGTTATAACTCGAAAACGGTACGAAAACGAGAAAATGACCTCTTAAGTTTTTCGACTTAAAATGACCTCAGGAATCCATGGTTTTCATTTGGGGCGGTGACTGTGGGACACCCTGTATATGGGATATTCGTTAAAAAAGTATGTCATCTAATTGGTCAAAAAACCTCAACTAGTTTTGGAAATTGGGCAGCCATAGAAAATTTTTAATCAAGACTTAAGCTTTCGCAAGGTCACACGCGATTTCTTACACCCCATTTGTGGGATATTCGCAAAAATTATATACCATCCGAAAGATCACTGGATCTATAAAAATGGCATACTTATATTTTTTAATTTCCCAAATAAGGTGACAAAAATCTGATCTTTTATATGGATCTACATATCTTTGAGGTTGTTTATTTTTTTTTGGGAAAATCCCACAATGGGGCGCCAAAAATCGCTATGACGTGCGTAACGTGCGAAAGCTTAAGTCTTGATTACAAATTTTCTATGGCTGACCAATTTCCAACACTAGTTGACGTTTTTTGACTAATTACTGCCAATTCGATGATATACTTTTTTACGAATATCCCATAAATGGGTGTTAAGATTCCAGAGGTTAAAATGATATTTATTGTATTTAAAACAGAAAGATTGCGACATTTATTTAAGACAACAAATTCGTTTTAGTTTCACATAGATCACACAAAAGACAGTGCAGTGTTACCAACATTGAAAACTCCATATGTATTGTATATCAAGTAATGGGTGCAATCAAATTTGCATTATTTTTAGTTTGTTCTTCTTGAGTAACTTTGAAACTCTTAAATGCAAGAACTGCAAAAAAGTATTCATCACTATTTGTGAACTCATCTCAGCCTCGAAAACCATGTGTCAATTTTGCATTTTTTCTAGTCTCATTTTTTCTGCTTGCACAAGCAGTTTCACATATTTTGGGAAATTTATACTCCTTAATTTGTCAGCTGTGAAAAAATTGACTGATTCTAATAGGCCATTATGTATGGAATATAAAATCTTTCGAATATTCGCTGCGGTTTTGTTGAGTGATGCGCAACTGAAACGCCCAATATTCCATAATTCTGGCGCATAATTCAGGATTAATTTGACCAATGGCCTTGATTATGTTGGCTTTCAAAGCAGTACAGAATTTTGAATGGTCTGAAAAAAGTATTGATCGATGATGCCGCCAGCCCAAAATTGACACCGAACAGTGACTTTCTCTGGATGCATTGCAATTTGGTGGATCTCGTGTGGATTGTGATCGTCCTAAATTCCACAAATTGTTGACGAATCCATTGATCCAGAAATGGAACTCGTCGCTTAATATGAGTTTTCGACCGTAATTGGAGTAAAACAAACTTTCATAAAACAATTAATCATTTGCACATGTTGTTGAACGCTTTGACTCTCCATGTTGAATTTGGTTGGACAGACTTAGTAAATGACAGGTGTAACTTTAACAATATGGCCGCAATCACCTGTGAAAATCAAGTAAATGACTTATCGGTAAAATATTTTCGTCACTTTACATCAGTCTAAATTGTATGTTCATATATGTTGTGACTTAGACAGGTTAACGTAGGTTACAAAAATCAGGTATTTTTGCCTCTCAACATTTTTTACAGAGTAAATTATGTATACAACATGGGAGAAACGAGAAAAACCAACGTACCCGTGTTCTTGTTGTTCTTGCTTCATATTTCTCTTGGTTTTTTAAAGCTGTTTCGTGTTCATCGTGTTCTATTTAAAATCAGAGTTCTGTTATGTGTCAGTTTGTGTTGGTTAAATAAAGTATAATATTTCATTCATAACTGAGCGATATGCTTATGCATTCTTAAGATATGCAAGCAATTTTTGTCTCCTTCCGATTTGGATACAATCTATATAAGACATATGTACATTCATGGAACACTTGAGTATAACTGTCATATATGGACGGTTAGCTAAGTACTCACTTGAATCCAGAGCAGGGCCTTAAACGCATTTCTCGAAGTTGGAATACTTTGCCTTAATCTAAACCCGTTATTGTGATGAAAAAATAAGCTTTCAAGAGCAATGTGTATAGACATCTCCTATTAAATCCTTTCCACTTTATTTAAAGTCTCGCAATATGTACACTATAAGATTACAAGGATAGTCAGAATCCCTTGAGTGTGAATAGATACATGATATACCAGGTTTCGAAGGAAGTTAATCCTTGCAGTCTTCATTTTTCTAATATTTTTTATTTTAAAAATATAAAATATTGAACTCTAAAATCATTTAATCACTTCAATCTAATAACTCAACTTCTGCAACTACCTATACCTTCAAAAAAAAAAAAAAAAAAAAAAAAAAAATAGAATATAAATCATCTCAACCACTTTAACTCAATTCAAAAAACACTTCTTGCACAAGAAAATTCAAAACAAACACACAAAAGTAAACTCGATTGACCCCAGAATGAAATAATCAAGTTCGCCTGTGTGATGTATTTCCACAAGGTCGTAGCCCCTTTATTCATGAAGTCTTTTTCTACATAGAATACCTCGGGCAATCTATCTATTTCCTTGTTTTATTCTTCTTCAGTCACTGGTATCTATCATTAGGTAGTACTAAGTACTCATTCACTTTTTTTTGCACTACAAAACCAGACTTGAAGAAATGCTTCAACATTTCATCTTATCCAAGGAAAAAATACGTTTTCTTGCCTATACCTCCATCATGATACGAGTACGTTCCTTTCGCGTGCGCATTTGTATCTTATGTATATTCTTAATAGTAAGACCGAAGATACCGCCACTTCCACGCGTCACTCAAAACCCATTAAGAGTAAAAGCAAATACAGTTCTGTCTTGACACATGGGGATAAGGTTTTGATGTAATAATAATAGGATTACATGCGCCTGAAGTAGGTACGAGTATAGTTGATATACCAAGCAGGAAAAGAATCCCGCAGGAAATCCATTCAACGATGTGGAGATCCAAAAGCCAAAATAAAAAAAAGAAGACAAACCGAAGCTTCAGAAATCAGCTTAACCTGGATACGCTATTCAAATGTTAACGCATTCAGTCTTTGATTCGATTCGATTGCTGGCATAGTGAGTCCAAACATTGAAGATTTAACGTGTGTGGTAGATTACCTCACAACGCAGCGCGGTCTACATCGAAACTCGATGCCACAGCGAACTCAGATGGTGGAACTCTTTTGTGATTGTTACACAATAGGCCAATGCAATTTGCTGAAAAATCAGATAATCCCATGATGACGGGGCACTGACGGCAGTGGCAATGGCGCTGGCGATATGGCGACGCCGATGGAGGCCACCCACCCACATGTTGTTATAAATTGGTCTATCAAGCCATGATCATCTGATGATGATTCGTTGGTGTATTATGTACTCGAAATATTGGCGGTGTTTAGTTTGATTGAATTCATTGTTGCCAACTTATCATAAATCCATAAGATCGTTTCATAGATTTAGGGTTCTTGTAGTTAAATTCCGTAAGGTGAGTATAATTCCCATGTGAGTAAACGTGACGTGATTGTCAAAAATAATGCCCCATTCTGAAGGATTTTCTATTTGAAAATAGCGGACTGTATGCATTAGATATTGAACATTTTTAACGTTTGCAAAACAGCACTTGAAAATCCTTTAAGGAATCACAATGTGTGGTCAGAATTTTAACAAATAGAATTAAATTCCTTTCACCACGAGTGCGCCAAAGATTCCGTTTCTTTTAAAGAATTTCGATTTCTTGACATTTTCAAGAAATATTTTTATCTTGTCAGGATATCGGTTGGCATAGAATCGTGTGGTAGGAAAATGTATACCAGCGAATGCTTCTTAAGTGATTTTATTTATCTGAGAAATCAAGTGATTAAGAAGTTTTTGTTTTTTGTTTAGCTTTAAATTAAGAATTTATATTTTTCAATTTGTTTTATTGAAACGCAACGATGTTCATCCATCCCACTTCTGCTGCTCTGCCGATGGCCGTGCACGAAAAGCCCTTCAGGCTTTGGAACATGCACGCTTAATCGAAAAGCTTACCTTCATTGGACAACGTGATTTAGATCGCATTGCAAACCAAATTGTGGTAAAGCAAAGTTTGTTGGAAAAGTTGATTCCCAATTACTTCGTTGATGATTTGACTGTTACTTCAGTATCTTCTGGAAACTTCAGTTTGATCGCTTCACAGCGTGTTGAAAACACTTGTCTTCACATAAGTTTACCTGATGAGTTCGATCTTTTTATCTACAGGCCCAATTTAGTATAGTATTACCATAGGTTTTTAATGTGCTCTTGCACTCGCCTGCTTCCAATGTCTTGTAAAAGAGCGGTGCCGTATGTGATACAGTCGTCTGCATTAAGCTTCGTCTTTTTATTTGGTATGTTGACTGACTGATCAGTAGTATAAATGTTGAATAGCAGCGATCCAAGTTTTGATCGTTGAGGGACTTCAGCGTTTATTCTCTTGGTTGGTGATACATCTTTAGGTAATGACATTTTTGATTATTCTTACCAATCCGTAAATCCAAGATCCGAGAGTTCGAATAGAAATCCATTTATCCAAACGCTGTCGAAAGCTTTTTGGATGTATAACAAGAACGCTATAGTCGTTTCCTTTTTGTTGAGCCTAAGTGTAACATCACTTTGAAGTCCCAGTAGTTGATGAAGGGTGAAGTGTTTATTTCGAAAGCCGTACTGAAACTCCGGTATGACACCTTTTTCTCTGTAGAAGTGAGTTTCTTCAATATTAACGCCTCCAGTACCTTGCTCATACAGCAGGGTAACGAAATTGGCCGATATTCTTATACATATGCACTGTTGTTCTTCTTCGGGCGAGGATAACTTTTTTGGTAAAAAGAAAGAAAAAGCAGTGGAAACGAAAACGGAGAAATCCCGATGAATACAAAATTGTTTTCAAAATAAACCTACAGAAATATCACTCCGAAAAAAGTTTAACAAGCAAGCATTAATTTAAACATTTTGTGTGTCCAAAATTCTCTTTCTTAACTAGCTTTTCAGTGCAAGAGATATGGGTTTGTGTAAGCCTTTATTATTATTAGTAAGTCCAACAAAGTGCGGAGCGGTGCCTGAGCGGATCGTTCTTTTTGCTTCAAAATTGGTTCAGTAGTTAATTGTTCGTGATTCTCTAGTGGACACACTCGAATTTTTGTATCAGGCCAATTAGAATAGCGATACTGCGAAATAACAATTCGTCAAATTTTCTGGAAAACCTCTCTTTCTCTTACGTATTTTACTAAACTTCGTACCACTTACAAACTTAAATGTTCTTGTAAAAAAATGTGTTGTTCCTAAAAAAAATATTTAGCTTCACTCACCTTCGTTGGCAATAGTGTTCTTTTACCAAATGAGTTGCATTTGGCTTTGGAAACCCACATGCGTGGTGAATCGATGAATTGTTATTTTGTGATGTCGGTTTGGAAAATCTACGTAGATAAACACAAAAGATGTATAGCGTTCGTGTTCATTACCTTTCACTTGAAAATATATAGGTATTTCATAGATATATAATTCAAGTGTTGCTTTTTCAGTTTTTCATTTTTTTCTTGTGTTCTTTTTTTGTTTGCATTTTCCCAAGCATTGTGCAGTGATGACAATGATTACTGGGCTATTTTACAAATGCTGCCGGATGTGATTGTTGCATTATGTGACTCGTAATAGTCAACCATCACTAATTGGGACAATTAATTTAGGCGGGAAACTGTACAAATTTGAAAAGTTATGTTGCTAAGTTACGTAAATTTTGGTTTTCGGTACACATAATAGTCATCATAACCATGAGACTGTGACAAATATTAATTGACCTTTGAAATTTAACATACTAAATTATTATTCAAATATTTTGGTGCAATACTTCGCGGCGAAAATAGAATAATAAGTCAATTAATCAAAACGTTTGTTAACATAAGAAAAGAGGAAAACAGTTGTATTTTGTAATCAGTATCTGCAGACGATATAGTTTACACAGGTGTTTATTTTTGTGTGGCCCCCACAAGACAGAAAAGCAATATTTTTAAAAACATACGAGTACGAGTAAAAATAATAACAATACTTTATAATTAAAATAAAACATGTATACAGGGTGGTTCATGATTCCCATAAGATTCATTAAAAGATTAGAATATGTAAATTGTTTCAATGGAAGCAAAAAATCGATTGAAAGGGTAGGGCCTTTATTGCCTTCCGTTTAGAGAATTTTATAAAAATTTAATTGAAATGGAAAAAATATTATTTAGATTTATTTTATAATTGACGTGCTCTGAAGAGGTTATGACTAACCTTTAAATGTTTTAGCACAATACGATATACGAGCATTTGAATGAATGAGTGATTGAATATTGGAGGAGTTTATTGCTCTTCCTCCAAGCTTATTCCTTCAGAAAGGATAAGTCACTTTATTATATCTGGTATCGGTGCAGCTACTTATTTCATTAGTGCTTCACATCTGCCAACTATATGTGGTCCGACAGAATCTGCATATATGGGACTGTTTTCTAGGCCAAGAATACTCAAGCGTATATTCTTATTTTACAATGGCTCATGAGGAGACCCTTTATTGTCTTATGTTGTTCCTACTTAATCTGATATATGTATGTAATTCATCAAACGATCCAAGCTTCACTTGTGGAGTTTTTCCAGTTTTTAGATCTTTTAGATTCTTAAGTTAGGTTAGGTTAATGTGGCTGCCGACCGGAAAAAGGTCAACATACTTAGACCAATATTTGGTCCGTTGTGATACTACAGGATTTCAAAAATCACCCTTACTCGTTAAACCATTTGGAGCTAACAATGAAGCGTTTGAGACAGTGAATGTCGGAATTATTTAGATCACTAGGATCGTTATGGTAGTAGTCTCCCAAGTGGAGTCTACGTCTTTGTGCTAGGGCAGGATAAGAACATAGAAGATGAAGAACTGACTCCTCTTCTTCTTCATCCATGCAGCTTCTGCAAAAATCATTTGCAGGAACTCCAAGACGGAAAGCATGTCTTCCTATTAGGCAGTGTCCAGTAAGGACACCTATAACGGAGCTAATATGCAAGCTACCAATAGAGATTAGTTGTTTTGAGCGTTTAGCATCAAACAATGGCCAAATTAGTTTAGTAGACCGACAAGTTGGGGTGCTGATCCATCTTTGGTTAGCTTTCTTTATGGTATCATGCTTTAGCATAAGTTTACAAGTAGCTAGGGGTATACCGATGTTAGATTTGCTATCCATCAAAGGTAAGATTGTTCCGTTTTTTGTTAGTTCGTCGGCTTTACAATTTCCTGAAATGTCCCTATGCCCCGGCACCCATATAAGGTGAATGTTAAACTGTTTTGACATCTCCACTTGAGATGATCGACAATTTTGGGCTGTTAGTGAGTTTATGGAGACAGAGTCTAATGACTTTATGGAAGCTTGACTGTCTGAAAAGATGCGTATATCAGTGGTCGATATCACGTTTTCTTTGAGCCAAGAGAGGACTTCTTTTATTGCTAGAAGCTCTGGCTCGAACACGCTGCAGTGATTGGGAAGACGAAAAGATAGACAAAGATTTAGTCTTTCGGAGTATACGCCTCCACCGACCCAGTCATCGGTTTTAGATCCATCTGTGTAGAAATAAATCGCTTCGTCTACCAACAGTGACCCATTTTCCCAGGTAGACGACGTAATCGACGTTACTAGGTAGGGATCTGAACGAATTCAGTATAGTGGAGTGGCCGATTGTTTACTAAAGATATCTAGCGGTATGAGATGAAACAGAACATCAAGTGCAGCGGAGGGAGTTGAGCGGAGAGCTCCACCCATGATTAAGCAGGCTGTTCGTTTCATTTTGCTGTTACTCCATATGTAAGTATCGGTCTAATGACTGAGGAGTTCTTAGATTAGATTCTTCCTGTGTTTTGATTGGGTTTTAAATCCTGGTTTTTCGTATTTCGCAGTAGGGCTCTGGCCCCATTTAAGGCGTTTTTGCACCTATTTTTGCTAGAAAGCCTGCCTTCTCTTTTTCCTGGACACCAACTTGTCCAGGTAACCAATGAAGTGAGACATAATTATATTTATCAAGTTCGTTTAGCCTGCCTAAGCATTCAAACATTAACCTAGGCGTGATGGCGAATATGAGCTTAGTGCTTTGAGTGACATGTTTTGTTTTGGTTTCAGTATTTCGTTTCAAGACCTGCACAATCGACTTCCGCCTGAAAGTTTGGTTCTAGGACCAAAAATTTAAGAAATAGTCCCTTCTGTTGTTCTATGACTTAACAGCATTGGATTTGCGTACGTAATTGTCTGTTTCGCCTAAGCTAAGCATTCTTTTTTGTAATCATGCCATCCTAAGAAATGTCAATGAGGTTTGTTACTGCTGACTTTAAAAGGCAGTATCTTTTCCTATGACTTATACATTTTCTGGATGCAGTCGCCATTTTGGCAAATTTCATTCTGGCTCCCTTAGCAGCACTTCCAGCTACCTCATGTAATGGCGAAAAATGAAAGATAACCTCCATTGCTAATATAGCACTTAGGAAGAGAAAGGAGAATCGAGTTTGAAATTGGAAGGAAAAACAGAGTTTGGTAAAGAATTCCACATTCGTGTGGTGTGTCTAATGAACAAATCACTACTTAATGGTTCGTCTGAAATAAGGCTCAAGAGTACATTATTATACTGAATTTGCGAAATATGCGAATATGCGAGATTTTAAGATACGTCAATTAAATTCCGACTGGGTGTGACAATAAATTCAAATTTAATATTACATGAAAATATGCATAGGGAATTTTCGGAAATTTCGCATATAGTTATTAGCGAACAAAAATATTGTTATGCACACCATTTAACACCGACACAGAGCTTTATACTCCTACATCGCCATCTGTTGGGAAATGGCATATCCACTTTATGGAAGGAACAAAAAGCTCTTTTCCAATGTCATATGTATTTCCCCTTATCCTAACTAAGTAGAACATTCTAAGACCAGAACCTTCGCGATTTAGTTTTGAGAACAACCAATTTGAGTTTATAAGGGAGTATTCACGGTGAGCGGACGACATTTGATTTTTGATTATGAAAATTTGCAAAAGCTTTTCTTATTGGATTGTGGAAAGTGTTATTAAGGAAGTGTGATTTAAATTTGAATAAAAGTGTTTGAGCTGATTATAAATTGAGGTTTTTTATTTTGATTTGGAAAGTGTAAATAAAGAAGAAATACTAAAAAGAGTAATAAGTTTTATTTAACTAACCTAGTAAAAATATTACAATATTTATTCGGATTTTGTTGGTCAAAATTTGAAATAAACTAATTACACAATCTTTTTTGAGTCAGTTAAAGTATAACATGCTGTTCTAAAAGCTCCACATTGAGCAATTAATGTGGTTAGGTTAAAGACAAAAACTATTAATCATTTAGTTACAATTTTTGATACTGATGATTTCCTATGAATATTTAATTTTCATTCCCACCAAGCTTGACATAAAACAATAGAGGTTAGGGAACTTTTATAAATACTACAAAGTTATATCATTTCAGTTAAAGTACTAATTTGAATCCGTAAGCTTATGAGCATGGGCAATCAGATTACATAGTAATTGATCTCCTGTGGAGTCACTGATTGTCTTTTCCATAAAATTCCCACAACCGTTCAAATTAAATCTTAGAAGATATTATTTACAGACATGTTTTTCTTTATCGAAAGAAAAAGCAACCTAATACTAATTATTATTATTGGATACACTCTTTTATTATAACGCATCGACAATTTTCCAATTTTGTTATAAACTTTTAAACTTTATTTGATTGGTTTTAGATATTATGAATAGAATTCGATATAACAATAATTCATATCGTATATTTATATTTTTATTAAAAAAAAAAAAAAAAACAAAACAAAAACAAGCAGTGGACATTTTTTGACAAAACAATATCACATAACCATGTAATATTATCGAGAAAGTATCTGATCAGGTCATCTGCATAAATTAAATCGATTTCAGTGCAAGACGATCGGTTACGACTTCATTAAAAATTTGATGTTTTTGTGTTTTTATATTTTTTTTGAGCGGTTTCATTGACAGAGTAATCAATTACCAGCGAGAAACGGAGATTCCCATTGGAGATGAACATCTTGGGGCTTGGTTCGATTCGGACAGACAGTGTGTACATCTTGAATTATGCAATTTGGAAGATGCTATTTTATAGTTTGGCAAGTAGCGTTTAATAATATTTTATGATTTTAATTCGAAAAAAATCTTACAAAAATGACGAAACGTGAACATGAACTTACAAATTGTAGCTGACGATATTCTACACATAATAAATTTTGATATATTTGCAATAAGAGTTTTGTGTTTTATTAAAATTTTATAAAATTATTAGCCTGTTTTTTTTTTTCAAAAAAAAAAAAAAACAAACAGAATTTCACTTCTGGTCTTTAAAAAAATCTGATTCAGCATTCGTGATAACAATTGAGAGTCCAGCAACTTGTGTTGAAAAAATCTCAAAAAATACCGACAATAAATTTTGAAGGTACTCTACAACAAGGCGTTTACATTTTGTCAAGCGGGAGGAGTAGGTCACAACAAAACTTCAATGCAAGATGACCGCTGCGTCGATTAATATTTGCAACAATACTTCTCAAACTACAACATAATAATTTGATGTTGTTGAATCATCTTCTCTAGACTTTTACGATACTTCGATGTCCAGTTATGCCAAATGACTTAATGTCTGGAGGAATAAATTCGAAAGTGCTGAAAGTATCAACGACGAGTTGGTAAAGGTATATTATGATCTTTGATAGGACGCGGGACATGAAACGGATATTATGTGCGCGCGAGGATATCGTTTTATTTTGATTATCGTCTTTAAATTGACTTTTTCTTTTATATCATTAAAAAATAAATATGGTGGATATTGATACACGTTTTGTATCGCATTAATCTGTTGTCAGATGCGTGTCCAGTGTTCGCTTTAGGTGGCTTAAGATAAACGCTTCCGAAAGAAAAAGTAATCGATGGAAGCGAGAAATGAATGAGCTTTGATGGATTAATGCAAACAAATTATGTTTGTTTTATTGCGAAGTTTTCGATAGTTTTTTTTCTTGAAGAAGAGATATTAATACAAAATTTAACGAGTGGCAATAAATTCACAATATAATGATATAAATGGGCGTGGATGTTAAGTATTTAATAAATGTCAGTCAGAATATGCATTCAATTTTTCAAGAATGATAAAGTTACATCATTTGGAAAATGTTGGTTTTGAGAGAAATTTTCGGCAGAGATATTTGACTTAAATGAAAGTTTAAATAACTGGGGTTACCATAGATTTCAATTCTTATAATTTTCTTTAATTTGTTAGTTTTTGTTTTTGAAATATCATCGAATGATTTACGGGGTTCTTTTGATTTTTTTTTTTGCAAAATTCTTTGATTTAGTGCGTATAGATCATTCTGCGTTATATTGGAAATGGGAATTTATCTGCTTTTTCTGAACGTGATATCTTAAATAGTATAGCAAAAATCAAATCATGTTTAAATCTAGGTCCTGATTCCTTCGTTCATTCTAAAACAATGTCAATTTGCGTTGGCCTTTCCACTTCGGATTCTTTTCAAATTTACCTTGTCTTACTAGTGTATTTTTAGACGAGTGAAAATGTTCGTTTATAGCTCCAGTGAACAAAGCTGGACATAAAAGCTTAGTTAAAAATTACAGGCCTATATTTCAAAAATACCAAAACTCCAAAATCTTTTGACATTAAAGGATCTCATTTGTAGTGAACAACATGAGCTTATGCCTGAAGAGCTGTGCGCTATAGAACCAATCACCACGTCGATACATTTTCTAGAGATTTTATAAAGGCATTTGATTTTGCCATTTTATTATAATAGTTAAACTCCAATCCTTTGGAGTTTATATTCTGGTTTTAGGATGGTTGTTAAGCTATCTTTCTGGCATGAAACAGTGTGGAAGACTAAGAAATAATATCACTAAGATAAACAAAACCATTTCTAGAGTACCATATGGAAATCCTTTTGGACCGCTTATATTTAATATATTTATAAATGGAATTCCTTAATTCATGCTGATGAAGATGATATTGAATTACTTTTATGTATTTAATTTTCTTAAATAATCTCAGACAAAGATATAATTATGGTCGTTTTTCAAATGATGTATATACAACTGAAATTGTATTTTTTGTAATAAAAAAAAAAAAAAACAATTATATGCAATGACCATGATTGCTCTCCGGTACATTTGGATTATTTTAATCTTCTCTAAACATTCGTTCCCCGATTTCCGTCATTAGCCGTTGAATGATTTGTTTTGATTTGTTCGAAATAATGTTTTGACTCGTATAAAACACTATGCGACCCGTACTCGCGTTGCTTCGCAAATTGTAACTACGAATATTTTCTTAATATTAATATTAGCATATGAAAACATTTCTCAATGGGACTGAGCATAGTTGCTACAATAATATTAATTTTAGTTTATATGTACCTATAACATACCGTGTCGAATAAGATTCTCTTTCACACTTGAAAAAAAAAGAGCTTGTTCATGTTCGTGCATATTATAAATATAACAATATAGAAAATAATAAAATTTATTTCAAATAAACAGGTTGAGTACTTTCTGAGATCACTCAACCCAAACTTTAAAATGGTTTCGCTTTTAAAGAATAGTTCATGTACACGGCACTGTAGTCAATTGAATGTCCATTTTTGTCACCTAAAATGCTATTAAGTGTATTCAAGTAACTTAAAAAATAAAATGCACAACTGGATCGCACAAACTTGCTCTTATATAAAAGTACTTTGGAATTCAAAATACATTTTATAAATATAAAACATGGATTTAATGAGATAAAAATGTTCAAATGTATGGAATTGCCATCTGATCAATCTTTTTAATATTTAATTAATTTTTTATATGACAAATTTCCTTCAAACTTTTCGAGAACAAAATTTGGGATGCCAAATTTTAAGTATTAGGTAGTATAGATTTTAGAAATAGTTTTTTTTTTCGAATATTTTATATACAATATTATTTTAAACTAAAGGGGGCTCCCGTTGAAAATTTTTGGTTAAAATCGTTAGAGCTGTTGATGAGAAAGTCAAAAAATCAAAAAAACAGTTCTATGACAGGTACCGTTAATAACATTTTGCCCCAATTTTTTTTTGACAAAAATGTAGTCCATGTCCAATGTCCATAATATCACACCGTTTCGAGATAAATAAGATTATGCATTACGGGTGTATAGGGGTAAGGGTAAGGGGGCTAGTGGGTAAGGCTTCTAGAGAGAGGTACAGACATACAGACGCACAGAAACATGTTTTTTGTGTACTAAATTTTCCTAAAAAATTTTTATAAATATAATTGATATGCAAGTTATTAGTATTCAATAAAATACATTTTATAACGTAATTTAAAAATTTATTCGTGTATCCGTTTTCTAGATATTGAATTTTCAAAAAGAAAAAATTATATTAGTTTCTTAAAAATCAAAAAACTATTTTTTCGAAAAAATTTTTAGATTATATTTTTTCGAGTGTATAGAAGCTCACGCATAAATTTTTTTTTTAAAAATCGTTAGAGCTATTGATGAGAAATTCGTAAATCAAAAAAACCGTTCTGTGACAGGTACCATTAACAACATTTCCCCCCCAAACATTTTTTTACCAAAATGTATTCCGTGTCCATAATATCACACCTATTTTTTTTTATCAAAATCGTTAGAGCCGTTTTCGAGATAAATAAGATTATGCATTACGGGTCTTAGAGCTAAAAACAAATTTCAATTTCTCCTCTAGGGAACCACCGAAGACCCTTAAGTACCGAGTTTGAAGAAAATAGCTCCAGTGGCTTAGGCTCTAGATCGAGGTACAGAAATACAGACATACGGACATACATGCATACAGACAAACAGACGGAATCGTCGGACCCACTTTATTCGTCTTCGCTATCATCGTAATGTCAACTTTGATCAAAATCTCGAGTTCGATTTTTTTTTAAATGCAGAACTTGCCCTATAGTTAGTACCTATTACCTATATCGCAAGTAAAAAGAGCCCCCCCCAACATTGCTCAGCGATGTGACGATAGAATTAGAGAAACAAAAAAATGTGTGTGTGTCGGTTAGTTAGGTAAACTATACAATATACCTTACCCACAGAAAAATTGAATATGTAATGTAGGTAGGTAGATAAGAGAAAAAACCTAACTATTGAATGGAACAGATATTAAGAGAGAGAGTATGGGAACGGGAAGAAAAGAAAATTAAAAATGTTGGTATGATAATGATATGAAACAAAGCAGCGACATCACGATTGTGATGAAATCTAATTCCTGGATAAAATAAATTCAAAAAGTTTATAATTTGTTTTTATTTATTTCTCAGGTTGTATGTTTAACTAAGAAGTGATTTTGGACTTAAAATTTGCGCAACAATATTGACTTTATGAAGCAATGCTAATCCTTGTATAGGTTTTAAGATATGAGTGGTTGTATAAGTCAACTAATGAAAAAAAAAATGGACAAAAAATGTAAAATTAATAATATTTATGTTTGACAAATTATTAATGAAAACAAATTATAGCCATAAACACTCTTATAACAATATAGAAAATAATAAAATTTATTTCAAATAAATCGGTTGACTACTTTCTGAGATCGTGCGTTACAAACTTTAAATGGTTTCGCTTTATATAATAGTATAGATTTTACAGTCTGATTTAGACTTAGGAAGCCAATATAAAAACTTGCAAAATTGTAAGAAACAAAATTGTAATGCCATTATTTTCCCTCGCGTGACGAAGGACCAATAAAAAAGTTCTTTTACAGTTCTTTTACAAACTGCTCCTATACTTTAGCTATTTCAAGATTGTTTTCCATTAATTCCAAAAGCTTCACGAACTGATTTGCATTGTTTCTAAAAAAAACACAATTTATTTCCAATTACCTTTATCGTTTATCACTCATTATTCCCAAAATAAACAATAACAAAACAAATTGTAGAAATAATTTGATTCGATTGGACTTCACACTTTGGTTAGCGGTCAGATATGCGAACATTCGCTGTTTGTAACCCCGCAATAATCGAATTAGTTAATGTTTTGACATTTGGAGCGAACTTAATTTTAGGAATCTATCGGATTCACAAATTAAGAAAGAGTTGTAAAAAACAAGTTAGAAAATTGATAAGTAGTGTAATACTCGTACTTATACTTAAGTTTAAAATTTTGCAAAAAAAAAATAGCCAAAGAAGAAAATCCACAAAATATCAATTTTTGCAAATAAAAAATTGGACAATTTGCCATTTGTTTTTAGTTTACGCATTATATAACGTTTTCTCAAAACCAAAACTTTCAAAATTGTAAAAATTAAGGAAAATATCAAATAACTCAAATATTTGTAGGGCAAAATTGAACAAACCTCATTGGCTGACGTCTTCTCCCGGATCCATAACAATTTAAATAATTTTAAAAGGGAACAAAATGTAGGGAAGCTTAGGAGAATGTGAACGATATTTATTTATTTTTAAAGTTCAAAAACGTATTACCTTTTTCATATGTTAAACTCAAATCATGAAAGAAAACTGCTTTATGGGAACTTTGTCGGCCTCTTTGTTTTTTTGGCACTAAATACAGCTAGTTGGATTGACAAGAAATTTTCAGAACTTCAAGATGCATTCTTTCACTGACCAAAAGAAATCAAAACACAAAAATTAATATTTAAAAAATTGAAGAGTCCACTGTGGGGACGACACCCCTGTGGGAAAATAGGGTATTTTATTTTGTGTTTTACAAGACCCCTTTGAGTGTTTGTAATCTCAAACCGTAGTTTATTTGTGCTCAAATATGTAGATTATAATGAATTCGGACAAAGTGGTCATATGTTTTGATCGATCTTAAAATACATATTGTAACTGAAACGCACAAATTTGAATTGTTCTTCGTCCAACATTTGTGGGGGATATGTAACTATTACAGGTTGCCCGTAACTTTAGTGAATTAAATCATGGGTACGCCATTGCGGAAATGTATTTCAAGTAATACGTTCTTTTCAAATGTCCTTCAAAATAACTCTAATGAATTTGATTAAACCTGTAATATCTTAAGTCATAACAATTCGCAAAACTTACCATATTTTTTTAATTTTTTTTTTTTATAATGCACTCGCGCTCAAGGGTATGTTTATAGACCCTTATAATATTAAACACAGCACGGGCGATAGGGAAATTAGGGAGGGAGAGAAAGGAGGTGACGATGAACATTGGTTTTGAATGTTTGCAAATTGAAATGGCGAGGGAAAACCGTGCCGGGTAAGTTATTCCATAATCGTGTTGTGCGACTAAAAAACGAATCTCTATATTTGACGGTACGACCAAAGTAAGGCTCAAGGGTGAACTAATGAGCATTCCTAGCAAAGCGGGTATTACGTGTAAATTGATAAAGGGGAGGAATGCAACTGGCTACTTCGAGTGCGCATTGTTTGTGAAAGAAGCGATAAAACAGAGAAATACATGAAACATTCCGACGGTGTTCAAGAGATGGGAATGAATCCATGATAGCTCTGTTTCCGATCAGTTTTAACGCTCTGTTCTGAATTCTATCCAATAAATGGTGAGAAGATTGTGCTGCGCCTGCCCAAAGGTGTGATTTATACTCAAGTTTTGGACGTATAAATGCCGAGTACTGAGAGTTTTTTGGTTTCTTCGATGCAAGTGCCATTTAAGGACAATGACATAGGAGGTATACGAGTATTTTGCTTTAACGACAATAGACAGTGAGTTTTCGAAGCATTAAACTCCACACGGTTTTTTGTACCCCTTTTAACAATGCTGTAAAGATGGGAGTTTATTGAACTTATTATACGGTACCGTTGCAAATTCACTTCCGAAGGAGATGGAGATGAAAAGCTGAGAGTAGAGTGGTCGGCAAAACAATGATGTGGATTAGAAGTTTCAGACAAGAGATCATTTATAAAAATGAGGAAGAGAGTCGGAGACAAAACGGAGCCTTGGGGAACAACAGCATTTATTTTGTGAAGATCAGACTTAAAACCGTCCAGTACAACATGTATTGAACGATCTAGAAGGTAATTTCTAATCCAAAGAATAAGGGTTTCGTTGATGACAAACGCACACATTTTCGATAAGAGAGCCTGGTGCCAAACTCTATCAAATGCCTTAGAAATATCAAGCGCAATAATCTTACTTTCTCCAAAACAATGTAAAGATCTGTTCCACTCTTCGGTGAGATATGCCATCAGATTACCAGTGGAACGATTGCTGCGAAAGCCGTATTGCCGGTCATTAAAAAGCTTTCGATCTTCGAGATATTTCTTGAGCTGATGATTTATCAGCGATTCCAAGACCTTGGAAAGAAGGGACGTAAGTGCGATTAGTCGATAGTACGAGGGGGAGGAAGGGTCACTTTTTTTAGGAACAGGCTGGATAAATGCTGTTTTCCATCTTCTAGGGAAGATTCCAGAACAGTAGGAGCGATGGAAAAGCCTACGCACTGGTTTTGCCAGCGATGAAGAACACCTCTTCAGAAGAATGGGGGTATACCATCAGGACCAGCGGATTTGTTTATATCAAGATCTCGAAGGGCTCTTGCAACTGTACGAGTGCGGAAATATACCTGTCCCATTGAATGATTTACGTTCTAAAGTATAGGAGGTGCAATGTTGCTAACAGGCAACGTGGAGCTATATCAGCAAAATGAGCTGCAAGTACATTTGTTACCTAAGATTATACCCGTTGCAAAAAACACTAACCCAACTTCTTGCTCAGATTTCCGACCGATTAGAATTCTACCCTGTCTGTCAAAGGTTCTCTAGTCACCTTGAGAGCTTTAATTTACTCTCCACATTTCAATCTAAATTCTGTGCTCATCACATTTGCCAGACTGTAATGATCAAAGTGCTTGATGATATACGAGTTCAATATGACCCGGCTAATGTGACTGCTCTTTGCTTGTTGGATTTTTCAAAGGCCTTTGACAGAGTTAATCATAAAATTATCTGCATGAAATTGAAGCGCTTTTTGGCTTTCGTGATAGAGCGGTGAGTCTTATTTAAAACTATTTGTGAGGGTTCCACAAGGTTCTATTTTGGGACCGATTTTATCTTTCCTTTTTATCAACGATCTAACAAATGTTTGTTCCAATGTATCAATTCATTTGTATGCTGACGATGTCCAAATTTATGTGTTTCGTCCAATTGGCTAACAAGAGGATCTTATTTGTAGAATGAATGAGGACCTTCGAGAAATCTACAATTGCTCCCTTAACAATGGCTTAACCCTCAACCCATCTAAGTCCCAATTGATCGCGATATCTAAGAACCAGATTAATGTCTTAGTTTTACGACCGGTGTATCTCTCATAAGTAAAACTTAAGATCGTGCGGTCTTTAATTGGTCTTGGTTCAAAGATCAACGGTTCTCTTTCGCCTAAAAATCAGGTTAACCATACCATTGGAAGAATTTACGGTGGGTTGCGTACGCTTTTGCTTTTTTCAAATGTAACTCCTGTTAATATCAAATTAAGACTTGTTTAGACACTGCTAGTTCCTATAATTGACTATGCCAATTTAACGAAGATATTTATATGAAATAAGAAAATTACTTCAATTTTAAGTGGAGTGATTGAATTAAATTCAATAGAAAGTTTGAGCGACCTCAACAACTGATGAGCCCACTGTCGTACCTGGGCGAAACGCGCTTTGGAGTTGAGGTCGCTCAAACTTTCTATTGAATGTATGCCAATTTTATATGTTGTAAGCTTGATTCTTATTCTCAACATAAACTTCAATGAAATGTTAATTTACATTATTTATGAGCTTAAGAGATATGGGCACTAGGCACATATCACATTTTTATAAACTGGTTCTTGAGTTCTCTTTTCATTAATTCCTTGATGCAAGATGCTGTATGTTTATGCCATAACATACATTTATGAAAAACTTCAGTTTACTCAATCTAACAGAACACTCAATCTTTTAACACCTTCTTACAACTTTTTAAATTTTTCACGACTGTTTTTTGGTTCATGCAACAAAGTTATGAAACTGTCTGCCTGTTGCTATTAAACAAATTATTTCTACTGCTGATTTAAAGAAAGCAATAACACTTCACTTTAACCAATAACGTAACAGAGAAATAATGAAGGAAAAGGATGGGTTGGGGAAATCTATATAAAGGTTAGTTTTTGAGCAATAATATTGTTCGATGCTCCGATATCTTAAGAGCAGTTTCCTGCTATCCAGTCGTGCAGTTTTTCCAATGAAAGCATTTAAAGTTTTTAGTCAAAATTGCTTATATCGGTAGGAAGTTCCAATAGAATTACTAAGTCCGGCATTATTATTAAAAATTTAATAGTGATCTTCCAACCAATCCACAAGCAATATATTCATCAATAAGTCGTAATTTGTTTTATTTCAACCCAGATTGAGTAATATTATGTATATTTTTTTAATTTACGGCGTAAGTTTCTTAGGCGGAATCAAAGTGATTTTTTTTTTCGTTTCTTCCCCACAACTTCTTTAGCAAATTTTAACCTTTCGGCGATTTATTAGAGCCTACTTTACATAAGTCTTTAACATTATTATTCATTCGAAACTAACCAAAGTTTCCTAGCTCTAGTTGCTTGTTAAGCAATTACTATGCCACAACAAAGGCATTTTCGACGAGAGTTCCCCAACCGAATGTAATTATTTACTAGGTATGTTATGTTGCATGCAACCTAATGAGTTTAATGAGCCAATTACAATGTTTCGAGTGCCTTGGTAGTTTATGTATTGTACCTACGTCCGTCGTCGGTCGTTCCAATATCCTAGAATTTGTTCAAGTAATCGAAGTTGAGGTTACAGAATAACCGCATAAACAATTTCGACTTGAAAATGGCTAAGGAAAATCAAAACGAAAAGAAATAATAAAAGAGTAGGTAATAGGCGTTAGAAATGAGGAGGAAAACGATCGAAAATATGCCCTCAAGTATTTCGAGATTGTGTAATATCCACTTAATGGGGCAAACCGTCAAGACTTTGAGTGAATGACTTCGAACACGCTTTTATGTTGTGGGTTGTTGTTGGTTTTATTTATTTTTTGTTGTTATTGCTGTCTTATGCCGAGGGCAATCGGTAAAGGTCAAGGATTAACATGCTTGGTGTATATTTTTTTTTATTTGTACTTCGTGTTGTCGTGGAAAACATTTGCTTTGTTTTATTTTTATTTTTTATTTGATAGAGATAAAAACAAGAAGCAGAAAAATATGATTGAAAACTGGTTGCAAATCGACTTAATCTGACAGCAATATCAGCACGAGAGTGCATTTAAGTGTCAGATTTACCCGAAAAGGGCTTAAACACGGGTGGAGCCAGTTAGTGAATGTAAATTAGCGTTTGACTCAGTAATGTGGAGTTTAATGGATGGCTTTTCACAGGGAATTCAAGTAATGGGGATTATCAATTGTTTGTCAAAATGGATTGGAAGTGATAGCAATCTTCTGAGATAAAAAAGGCTTTCGCAGTATATCAATATCTCTGTTATTAAGGTCAATTTTTGAACTGCCGATGGAAGTGAGGATTTTTTTATCAACTTTCTCGATCTGGTTGTTAAGAATATCAAAAATTATGAAAAGCCCAAACAATATAACAAATGTATGAGTTTCTGCATATATTGTGCCCTCAACGTCGTATCATGACATGAAGAGTGACATTCGGGTTGCGATATAGAAAACATAGTTTTTTCGACAGATCTTGAATGACCATTCGATTTATAACATTTCTCACAAATGCACAAACTTTAAAAAGCTTTCGGGTAGAACCTTAATTGATATAGTCAAGTGGTCCTATGAAAGCGAGCGAATGTATGGATATCATATGAAGCATCCATCACTGTGCGCTGTTCCCTTTCGTCTAGTTTCGTTCACTTTTTTTTTTGGTAAGTGAGAAACGTTCGTCCAACGAACCTCATGACTTTATATTATTTTTACATTAAATTCTGTGATATTTCAATTATTATGTTTTAACATAGCAGCGTATCCAGGGCTGGATCAAAGGGAAACTTCTCCAGGCGTAGGTTTTTTTTAATAAATCATAATCATATTAAATTAAATAAAATGCACGACTGGATCGCACGAACTTGCTCTTATATAAAAGTACTTTGGAATTTAAGATACATTTTATAAATATAAAACATGGATTTAATGAGATAATAATGTTCAAATGCATAAAATTGCCGTCTGGTTTCCGGAAAAGTATGAATTTATGCAAATAAGCTTTAAAAATCGTTTTATTATTAAATAAATTTTTTATATAAGAAATTTCTCTAAAATTTTTCAAGAACAAAATGTGGGATGCGAATTTTAAATATTAAATAATATTGATTTTAGGAAATAATTTCCAAAAATAATCGTTCATAGGATTTGCAGATATGGATTTAAGGAAAAAAATTTTTTTTAAAAAACCCAACAAATATTTTTATATAAAATATTAATTTAAACTTAAGGGGACTCAAAATTTTGGGTTAAAATCCTTAGAGCCGTTAATGAGAAAGTCGAAAATAAAAAAAGGGTCTATGGCAGGTACCCCTAATAACATTTTGCCCCAAAATTTTTTTTGACCAAAATGTAGCCTATGTTCATAATATCACACCTAATTTTTTTTATCAAAATCGTTAGAGCCGTTTTCGAGATAAATTAGATTTTGCATTACGGGTGTATGGGGGGTACCGTTAGTTTTGGAGCTAAAAAAACAATTTCAATTTTTCTTCTAGGGAATCACCGAAGACCCTTAACTACCGAGATTGAAAGAAATAGGTCCTGTGGTTTAGGCTGTAGTGAGAGGTACAGACATACAGACACACTGAAACATGTTTTTTATGTACTAAATTTTCCTTAAAATTTTTATAAAAAAAATTGATATGCAAATTGTTAGTACTTAATAAAATATATTTTAAAAGGTAATTTTAAAATTTAATCGTGTATCAGTTTTCAAGATGTTGAATTTTCAAAAAAAAAGAAATGTATTATTTTTTTTTAAAATCCAAAAACTATTTTTTCCAAAAAATTTTTGGTTTATATTTTTTCAAATGCAAAGCAGCTCCAGCATGAAAATTTTGGTTAAAATCGTTAGAGCCGTTGGTGAGAAATTCGAAAATCAAAAAAAAAAAAACCGTTCTATGACAGGTACCCCTAATAATATTTCCCCCCAAATTTTTTTTTGACCAAAATATAGTTCATGTCCATAATATCACACTTAATTTTTTTTATCAAAATCGTTAGAGCCGTTTTTGAGGTAAATAAGATTTTGTATTACGGGTGTATGGGGGGTACCGTTAGTTTTGGAGCTAAAAAAAAATTTCGATTTCTCCTCTAGGGAATCACCGAAGACCCTTAACTACCGAGTTTGAAGAAAATACCTCCGGTAGTTTAGGCTGTAGTTCGAGGTACAGACATACAGACATACAGACAGACAGACGGAATTGTCGGACCCACTTTTTTCGTCTTCGCTATCATCGTAATGTCAACTTTGATCAAAATCTCGATTTCGATTTTTTTTCCAAATGCAGAACTTGCCCTATAGTACCTATATCGCAAGTAAAAATGTAACTTAAAAATTATTCATCGACAAAAAAATATTTCGGAAATTATTCGCCGAATGACGATTCGTAAAAAACTTGATTAGAAACCACCCAACAAAACTCAACCTTATGGGTATGTGTATATTCTAACGTATAGACAAAACTATCGATACATATATTTAAAAGTATTGATAGTTTAAAGCCAAAATGAATAGGTCAGATGCAGTGGCGTAGCGTACCATCTCGGCGCCCGGGGCGGGAGACCCATTTTGCCGCCCCCATTCAATACTAAATTAAAATTAAATTTCGGGACATCATTTCACAGGCAATGAAGTATCTTTTATTGAAAGTAAAATAGGATCAGCGGTTTCATAAACGGATTCTACGGGCCTTACGAATGAGGCTCGTGAGACAAAGCTGCATCTGCGGATTCATCGCCATGAATGCGTTTTTTCCTGCGAATTCTTCTCGTTTTGAGTTCGATTCCGAATTTTCTCCAAAGAGTCTTAGAAAAGTCGATTGCGGCTTGGACGAAACGGTCTCTGTTCTCCTCTAGGAGAGCTTTTAAAACGCAGAGTTTCTGAGCACACTTATCCACACTCAGTCCACGTTGCTGCAGGTAAATCTGTGCGTCATCTTCTTCAGGTAGCTCTGCAGCTCAAAAGCTCAAAAGACTGCATGACTGTCAGAAGAAGAAGACTGGCTACCGATCCGTCAATTCTTCCAGTACCTCAAGAACTTCCACAAACTTATTTTTAAGCGTCTTTACAGCTTCACGAGGTTCACTTCTTCTGCAGGCTTGTGACTAGATACTTGAGGTATTTCTTGTGAGTCGACTTCGTCTTCGTCTGCACGTCTTCTTCTTCTGCCTGTAAAATAAGTTATGCATTCCCATGAAGCCACCCACGATTGTAGATGGAGGAATCTTACTTACATTGGAATCACTTCCGCTGCTGCTGGATGCCGCCGAAGACGTTAACGTGGCTTTTGAACCAGAACTAGAACTGAAATATTTCGCGTCTTCGCGTCTGCTTCTTTCTTAGCCTTTTTTGCGGTATTCCGCGCCGCTTCCTTTAACTTTTTTTATTTTCAAAAACTAGTTCAAAGGTTGAGTGAAGTACTGAGTGTTTAGTTTTAGAAGATTCAACAGTATTTAAACTATAAACAACACAATCGAAACAACTTTCTGTGATGCGGGAGGGAGCAAATGCATTGAGCTGGCTGAGACTAGAATAACGTTTCCGTCGAATCCTAGTTATCTTATCATATCTCGCATGTGCATATCATGTTTCGGAACACTCCCTTTCAGCTTCGCGAGAGTTTCGGAACGTTTTGTTTTAGTTTCGCGAGTCGCGCGACAATACGGAATGCACTCTTACGGCCCTACTCACCGTCTACGAATTCACGAAAATCAGCCGAGAGCGGTCAACGACGAACCACAGATAGGGTGGCAAATTTCAAATTTACATCATTGTTGTTTGTTGACTTGTTAAACGATCTTTCATGAAACATATGATTTCTACTCTAACCGCATCACCGGCGATATTTTGCCGCCCCCCTAGGCCTGCCGCCCGGGGCGGACCGCCCCCACCGGCCCCCCTACGCTACGCCACTGGTCAGATGTATGCATGTTTAAGCAACATTATGTAGAGTCTACTCTGTAACTGTATGGATTTTTCATTTTTGAATGGGAATATCTCGACCAGACGTGGAGCCATTCCGATGTCGAATTCAAATACAGATCATCTAAACCTTTTAAAATGGTCAAGTATCGCTCGAAAGAGAGAACAAAAGCTTTTGAAGACCAGTGTATAGATCCACTAAGAAACATCAGAAAATATGTTATGTTTCGTTGACCTCTATTTTAGTACTTCGTAGAGTCGAACACTCTAATAGTCCAAGAACTCGTGATATTCTAGATACAGTATATTCCTCGGAGTCCTATCACCCAGCGTTACCATGGCGAAGATTTTGCGACAAATTAGTGTGCATATATACTGACATACAGGGACAAGGATGTGCTTAATCGAGCAACAGTTTGACTGGAAAGGGAGTAGTAAGTGATGGGCAGTGGACTGTTTCAGACTTTAAGGGACAATAAAATGCAAACTTCACCCCTATAAAAAACCTTACTTTTGACTGAACTATGAATTTTAATAGGAAGAGGACTTAATTATAATTTTTATTTTATTCTTAAATGAATAAATTTGATACGAAAAAAAATTTATTAAATTTCAGAAGTTGGCTTCTGAAGCAAGAAGTTGTAAAAAATTTATAAGAATTTTTATGTGACTTTTAAAGGTTCCAAACATAAAAGTCAAGCCAGAAAAAAAGTATAACCCGTAAAAAAAAATTATATTATTCAACCTAAAGCAACATTCACTAAAATTTACAATTTTACATGAATTTCACAATAAACTTTTCAAAAACCATTTAAAAGCTATTCCGTCGCACGACTTTGATAAAATCACCCGATTTCTCACTTGTCCATCAAAAACAAAGACCCATTTAACGTCAACATTATGTTATCTTAATTTGTTTTGAAAGTTGTTGCAGTCTCTATTCATTAAAATAAATTAAAAGGTTTTTTTTTTATGGTTTATTAATATATTGCTTTGAATTTATCAAACTGTGAGAGAATAATTGCTATGCTTTACATTTTGGAAAACAAAAAAAAAACAGATAACAAACTGAATTCATTTGTTTTTAATTTTGAAAAATAATTTCCTTGATTCAAAGATACTCGTATCTTTATACATAAAAAAACCAGTTGGCGAATTAATCTTTTCGGAATTTCATTTTTTTTTTCGTTCACCAACTGTCTAACTTTTATATCGGTTAAGCTTATAACATGGTGCTTCAGCCCTCTTGAGGGTCAAATTGTTTACTTTTTTGAAGTGATTCAGTCAAAAAAGAAATGATTAATTTGATACAAGCTTATGCTTATGATGACGACGATATACGCAGAGGTCTTGTGAAGAATGTAAATTGTTTTTATGAACTTAAAAGATACATCGCTATCGATAACTACGCGACACAAAGTCAAGGTTTTGTCGCCTTTTGAATTTCATCATCAACATTTCGCGTGGTCAACCAGATATATTTTACGTAGGTAAATCTTCAATCGGATTATAAAAATGAATAAAATAATTCAATTTCAAGGGCATTTACACGGCAGCAAAAAATAAAAAGTATGCCATTAAGCCGGCGTCGAAATAATTTTTTTTGATGGGGTCTTAATTTACTTTGAGATGATTTACTGTGGTGATTCTGGTGATATGTATCTTAAATAAGTTGTAGCATTGTTAAACGGTGAGAAGCGATTATACAATACGATGGTGAGACATTCTTGATTTAAGTTTCACATAACCAAACCTACGCTTATCGGATTGACGTTTAAGCAGGAAACAAAAATATAGAACAGACAAATTAAGATTCATATGAACATACAAAATTAGTGAAGTATTTTTCCCTAGGAAGTTTTTTCGGACCACCTGACGAAATGTTCTAGGAAAGGTTTGAAAGAAAAGAAAAATTGAATTTGATCATTTGCAGTTGATTTAAAAAGGAAAGCGGTTACAAAAATATAACTCGCTTTATTATTTATTTATTTATTCCAGTATCTTTTACAATAGATTTAAGTCCTTAAAAGCAAAAGCTAAAGTAGTTTCATAATCCAATTTACACGAGAGAAAAAAAAATATTTATTTTATTTTAATTTAAGTTAAGAAATATCAGGATTGTTAGCCAAATACCTAAAGAGCATTTTATCAAAATTTAAAGTACCTCGTAGTTTTCTAATGTCCAATAGTAGAGAATTTCATAATTTGACAGCATACACAAAGAATTGTCGTTTAGTTGCTAAACATGTATGTGTTGGTTGAATAAAAGTAAACGATCTATTTGAAGTTGAAAAAAATAGCTTGTTATATACATAAGTAAAGTGGATCTTTTTTAGTGACTACATGATTCAGAGTTTTTAAAGTTATGTAATTTAAGTATGCGTTTAGAGTACAACGTACTCAATATTTGTATTACCGATGCGTATTGAAGGGAAATAACTTAAATCAAGCTACTGTTTATAAATAATTATACATTTAGATTTTGACGGGTTCAATTTTAAACTTTTTTTTCTGACCAGGGCATTATTTTATTAAGATCGCTATTGAGTAATACAGCACCATTTTCAATTAATCCTAACTTACAACTCAACCGAATCTGTACATCATCAGCATATAGGTCAATAGAACTATACTCGACTTGAGAAGGCAAATCATTAACGTACATCGAAAATAGCAACGGGCCAAGAATCGATCCTTGAGGAAAACCCTTGAAAAGGTTCACAAAACTTGATACTCGATTGCCAAAAACAACAGCTTGTAGCCTTTCAGAGAGATATGAAAGTATGAGCTCAGCTACAGAGTCTGAAAAATTGTTTTACTTTAGAAATAAGTATTTTGTGATTCATTGCATCGAAGGCTTTTGAAAAATCTAGTAATCCCAAGAAAGACACATAGTCCTTATCAATAGCGCACCGCAGATCATCAGTAACTTTGTGTAAAGCAGATACACAAAATAAACTAAATAAATGTATCACTATTACGAGTATTATTATTGACAGTACTCAAGTTAAAAATCGTGTTTATGTGCATTGGCACTTTAAGTAATCATTAAAAAAAAATACGCCCTTATCTATTAATCATAAGCAACGAAGATATTTATATGAAATAAGAAAATTACTTCAATTTTAAGTGGAGTGATTAAATTATATTCAATAGAAAGTTTGAGCGCGTTTCGCAGTATATTACTGCTGTGAAATTTATAAGCGTCGCTAAACATAGATAAATAATGATTGCGTCTTAGAAGGGTACGACAGCATCTAACTGATGAGCCCACTGTCGTACCTGGGCGAAACGCGCTTTGGAGTTGAGGTCGCTCAAACTTTCTATTGGTTTAAGCATAAGAAATAAATATCACGTGATAAATCTATCATTGGAAAGAACAATCATGCGACAAATATTACATACGACAAAACTATCTTAGGATAAGGCTATCATGCATGAAATATATCAGAAAAAAATATTGTGCGAAAGAATTATCATGCAAGAAATAAGTCAATTGAAAAACCTATAAAGTGTGATGAAAAAAATATATTATACGAGGAAATTATCATGCGAGAAAATATCATGTGCATGATGTTATGTAGTTGTCTTTTATCAAATCTAATGCTGTCTTGAAATTTGAAAAGCTACCTTGGACCTGTCGTGTGGTGTTCACTTGGTAGGTACTCAATAAATCTTATAAAACGGTTACCATTGTATTAGTCCAGAACTACCGTCACGTTAAAATTCCTGTAGCTATCAAATTCTTTATTTTTTTTTTGTTTCGTACCTGAATTTTGAAATTTTGGTAGATTTTGTATATGGAATGTTGCTGCGTTACCTCAAACAAGCAATCCATTTCGTGATTTGACTCTACCAAAGCATAATAATTCAATTTAAAAACAGTAGCCGCTAATAAGATAACTCATAAAAGGTCGAATTCATATGTTATTTTTCGATTAAAAAAAAAAAGAAATGAATATTAGAAGTGAAAGTAATAGTAATAGTTAGAATAGCAGCTGTTTTAGAAAAGGTAGTTTTAGTAGTACGAGTAGTAGCAGTATAAGGTACGAGTATATTATGTAGAAGTAGAAGCAGTAGTATTGGTAGAACTAGCAGAAGCATTTTAGCTACAGTCATAGTAGTAGAAGTGGTATAGTAGTAGTTTTTTTTGCAAATTCGGGATTTCAAAAACAGGCTTTTGATTTTTATACCACATACAAAAGAAGAAAACAGATAAGATTTCTCCATAATTTGCATCGAAGAAGAAATTCTTATTAAAATCATAGAGAAAATGTTATTAAAATCATGATGATTATTCTACATTTAACTGATAGTATGTGAAAGTCTTATACATAGAAACAATAAGAAAAAAAAAGGACAAAAAGATGTTTTTAACCAACAAAAATTTAGAAACTACTCATAGCTCTTATTGAAAAAGTGATAAAACCTGATAAAACCTAAAATATTCGAGCAATTGGCCTTATATTTTTCTCACATGGAACAGTGGTATTGACGTTCAATTTAGAAAAATATTTGGTCCATTTAACGAAATATTTATATTGAATTTTTATCTCCAATGAATACAGGTTCTTATGTTCAAAAGTGCCCCATGTATGGGGCAGTTTTGAGCTTGGAAGGGGCACTTTTGAACAGTGATATAATTTTTTTTTACTGAAAAAAAGAACTTTTAAATTTTATTTGTATATTCATTTTTTAATAAAAACTTATCAATAAAACTCAAAATTAATACTTTTGTTATATCATATTCATGTATTTATGAAAAAAAAAAAACAAAAATCCACAAAGATTTATAAGAAAAAAAAACTAAATCTAAAACTTGGATTTTTAAGTAAAAGCTGGATTTTTAGTGTATAAGAATAAGATTAAGCTATTTTAAAATAGCCAACTCTAAATTCTTTTAGTTTTCACTTGTTTTCCAAGCCTAAGCTTCAATTTGTGTGAATAAAAATAGCTTAAAATAGAAAATTATTGTTTAAGCTATAAAAATTTCTAGATTTTTTCGACCTAGAAAGCTTTCACTAGGCCTTATTTTCAGTATTCAATAGCTCAAAAATGAGACAGAGAGCGTATAGGCGCAGACTCTGATGGTCAATATGACAAAAGCATTTTTTACATGAAACCAATACTTGCCCTATAGAACAGATAACAAATTGCTTGATTAATTGCTTAAAGCTGATTAAATTTTCTCTTAAATGTCTTAAATATGTTAAAAAAAACTAATCATGGCAGCTTTGACCATGTTCAAAAGTGCCCCAACACGCTTGTTCAAATCTGCCCCAACTGTTCCAGTGACATAAAATTTATTATAAATATTTAACTGAAATATATCCAGTAAAAAACTTACCGGAATTAGGTTTAAAATTAATTTTTCTTCCAAAAAAATGTGTTCCTGTTTTAAAATCGCGCAGTAATTTTTGTTTAAACTCTTACAACTTAAAAACGAAAACAAAACACTTCCACTAGCAAAAGTACACTTCACCTCTAAGCCCGAGAGACAACTGAGATATTCAAGGAAAGTCAATGACGTTTATGGATATGGTATTGACAGGTTAAAATTTTAAATTACTTTTAAAAAAGAGTAATAAAGTAAAATTTTATAAGAATTGTTCAAATGTGCCCCCTGTTCAAATGTGCCCCCTGTTCAAATTAGCCCCCTGTTCAAATGTGCCCCCTGTTCAAATGTGCCCCACTCTCCCCTACACTATTTATTGTTTTTTTTTTTTACAAAAATTCTTCATTATAAAAAGTATCATGATTTATATTAGCCCTTAAAGTGTTGAAAAATTGAAAATAAATGAATAATTAATTAACATATCTATAAACAAAAATAAACTGGAAAAATTGGACTAAAAAATACAAATTACTTTTTCATATCTTCTTCACTACTATACAATACGTAATTAAAAAAAATTTATTTTTAAGGTATTATTACCCAACGAAAATGTCAAAGACTTTTAAATTATAAAAATGAATTTAAAATCTCTTTTAAAACACAAATAATTTTGTGTATCACTCACAAGCTAAAATTGTATCCACTTCCTCAGTCCGGCTTGAAATTTAAATCGGCAGCTATGTTGTTTTCTTGCAAGTATCACAAACAAAATCATAAATTATGAGAATACTTAAAATATGTTAGGAATGTCATTTTGATTTACGAAGATTTCCTTGTAAGCATTTTAGAAAATAGTTAACAAGATAGACTTTTTAAAACTGATAAGTAAATATGATTTTATTTAAGTCAAGTGATTTTTTATATAGAAACAGTCAGTAACATTTCCTCCATGAATGAATAGGTAAGATTTTTCTATAAAAATATCAAATCTTTTTTCAGTATTTAACAAGCAATCTTATTTAATTGTATGCAGCCTTTTTAAGCTCTGGGCAGAACTAATGATTAACTTTTAACATTGTACATGTATATGTAATGTACACATACATACATATAGACAGCATTGTTGATCTCGATCTAAATATTAATCGAAGACTTCAATTAATTGACTTCATCTAACCATCAAAATCATCGTGCTTAGTCACATTATACATGTTAGTTAACTGGAAAAAATAATTTAGTTTAATTTTAACTTGAAGTCATCATAAAATTTCTAAAATCTCCAAAATATTTTTAATTTTTTACATTCAGTATTTCTATCGAAAAATGGCTCGAAAAGAAAACATTCAATATCTTGAATGACAAATAATTATTTTAGAGAAAAATAAAATTAACCTACTATTTGCTAAAGCTTTGGATTGGAAATATGAATAATGTATAAGTTTAAAAATATTAGCCAAAACAAAAAGAATCAACAAAAAAATTACCCAAACCTATTACCTACCAAGTTACTACTTCGTCATGCTCGGCTTTACTAGCCCAACACACTCATTTACAAATTCCCACATGCAAACTACGAGCTTGTCTACTATTTGGCTTTAAGGCCTTGAGCAAAATACAATTTTGTTAATATCGATTGGAAAAATAAAGGTTTACCTATTAAGCTTTCAAAATATTTTTTTTACAAGTTTGTATGAATAGATTGTTAAGAGCGGTATAAACAATGATGTGTTATAAGATTATTGGCATAAGAAAATAAATATAAAACTTTAACTCGCCTAGCTTGCTCTCTATCGATAGATCTCTAATAATCGGTTTCTAAATTTGGCAGTTCTTTGAGAATAAAATTAACGAGAAAATTATGTGCTTCGCACTAAAATTTAATCTTCCATGGAATGGAATTGATGTTAACTGTTTTAACCAGTTTCAGTTGGATTTTATTTGCGTATTAAATTTAACGCATTTGGTTTTTGGTTTGAGAGCGAGATTAAGTTGGTATCTGATGGTGCTGTAACAAGTTATACTTCGACTTTTGTTTTCCTTCGATTTGTTCAATTTGAAAGCTTATTATGTGAATTATCTGAATATATATTTGAGAACATCTAAGCAAATTTATTATTGCTTACACAGCCTTTTTTTATTGACTGAGTGTAAAAGGAAGTTGGCTTACCACGCATAAATTTAGTTTGGGTTTATTTTTGAGGGCAGAGTATCTGCATGCATGAGCTTTGGGTCTATCAGGTAAATTTATCTACATTATAATAAGCGTAAAGCAAAGTGATGTGTTAGAAGTTGTGTTTAAAAACATATATTGAGGTCACAAAACCAACCTTGGTGATCGCAACAGTGGTCAAATCGATATTCAACTATCCTCTGAATCTCACCTTCTGAGAAATTTTTAAACTCAATTTAAGATGGGATTTTAGACCCCGAACAAAGTTTCATCTTCTTGACGTGGGTGACGCGATTGATTTTGCTCAAAACCCCAACACCTCGGTAATTTGTACTACACAGAGTCAATATCCAAAAACAAGTTCCTTTAAACTAACAAATCAACAACGTCATAGCAAACAGCTATGTATGACATAAGCAAAATCTGTCAAACCTAAAATCAATGCGCAAAAATCACCAGCTAAATCTTATATGCAAAACCAGAAGCTATATGTGGTTATGGAATCTAATTGAGACTTCAGCTGCAGGAGGAGTTCCTTAAGCATCGTCATCTGTTATCAGTAGTCTATTTTTTACTTAAAAAATATACATAGGTAATATGTGGCAAGTTTTGGACTCGTTTAAGAAAATTAGATCTTGAGAATTCCATCACGTTACGGAACAAAAAAGTGAGTCTTGCAATTCTGTCTGTCTGTTTAGTAAAAGCTAGCTAATATTCGAATAAAATTTTCCAAAAAATGGTTATTGATATTAACTTGCCAAATACATATAGGTACTATATTGCAGTTTTGACATTACGAGAAAATCAGATCTCGCAATTCCGTTTAGGGCTTGGCCGACTTTCTTTAAACTTGGTAGATATTATTTAAAAATGTTTTAAAATTTTGTATAGTAAAGTTTTTTTTTTTTTTTGAGAAACTGCTACAACGACTTATAATTTTTATTGTTACATTAACTAAGGCTTGGTTGGGAAATGATGGCAGCCTGTTTTAAGCTCCAACTTTTTAAGGAGTTGTTTTAGAAATTTTTAAATGAAATTTATGCTTATAAAAGTTTTTCTTTTATAACATACATTTTTAATATTTTAAGACTCTTGAGCATAAGAGCAAGTTAGTGCGATACAGTCTTGCATTTTATATTTTTGTGAAATTGAAAATCTGTCTCTTCTTTAGTTGTGTAATTTGAAGGTTGCTTTATTTATTGTTCACATACAAAAGATGTAAACCAGTTTAAGGGTTAAAATTTAAATTTAAAGTCCGTAAATTCTCCAACCAACCAACTTCTTTTCTGGAAGGAAGGTTAAGGAAAACTATCCCATATTTTAAACTATCTTTTGCGTTTGATCATTTTTGAGTTATTTATTTTTTTTTTGTAGCCAGATCAGAAGGGGTCAAATGTATTTAGCAGCATTTTTGGCAGTCTCGAGAATGTGATCATTCCAACGAAGATCGTCGTTAACGGTTTCTTCGATGCAAGTGCCATTTAAGGACAATGGCATAGGGGGTATATTTTGCTTTACGATATCGTTGCGATTTCTCTTCCGAAGGAGAATTGAATTTGGGAACGAATATGAGAAGCTAAGAGTAGAGTCGCCGAAAAAAAATGAAGTTGATTAGAAGTTTCAGACAAGAGATGATTTATAAAAAAAAGGAAGAGAGTCGGAGACAAAACGGAGTCCTGGGGAACACCAGCATTTATTTTGTGAAGATCAGACTTAAAACCGTCCAGTACAACATGTATTGAACGATCTAGAAGGTAATTTCTAATCCAAAGAATAAGGGTTTCATTGATGCCAAACGCACGCATTTTCGATAAGAGAGACGGTGCCAAACTCTATCAAATGCCTTAGAAATATCAAGCGCAATAATCTTACTTTCTCCAAAGCAATGTAAAGATCTTTTCCACTATTCGGTGAGATATGCCATCAGATCATCAGTGGAACGATTGATGCGAAAGCCGTATTGCCGGTCATTCAGAAGCTTTCGATCTTCGAGATATTTCTTGAGCTGCTGATTTATCAGCGATTCCATGACCTTGGAAAGAAGAGACGTAAATGCAAATGGCCAATAGGAGTAGGGGGAGGAAAGGTCACCCTTTTTTAGGAAAAGGATGTGTAAGTGCTGTTTTCCATCTTCTAGGGAAGATTCCATAACAGTAGGAGCGATGGAAAAGCTTACGCAATGGTTTTACCAGCGATGAAGAACACCTCTTCAGAAGAATGGAAGGTATACTATCAGGACCAGCGGTTTTGTTTATATCAAGATCTTGAAGGGCTCTTGCAACTGTACGAGTGCGGAAATATACCTGTCTCATTGAATGATTTACGTTCTCAAGTACAGGAGGAGCAATGTTGCTAACAGGCAACGTGGAGCTAGCAGCAAAATGAGCTGCAAGTACATTTGCCTTCTCTAACGAGCTAGTTATCGGTTTTTCATTGTAGATGAGCGTTGGAACCGAAGATGAAGTCGAATTTTGTACGTTCTTGACAGGAGAGTGAGATTGACGAGGGCTAAAGAGGCTTTTAGTGTACGGTGCCAAACTGACGTTAAGGGTTATATAGGTAATAATTATAGGAGTCAATCAGTAACCAAGACGTTTGTCACATTAAGGGATAAACATGAGGAAGAAACCATTCCATTTTAAAGTTTCTAAAAAGGGAATATTAAATCAAGAATGACAAGAAGTAGCTTTTATATTATATAAATAGATAAAGGCGCATTTTTTTCAAATATCGGAATTGTTTATGTTATGTAGTGCATTCCACTGACGAGTTAGCCTTCGGCACTTGCCTGAACACCCTATTTTACACGTTATGTACGCTCAGAGAATCCTGTGGTTCTAAGTGGACTTTGGGGAAGGCAGACTACCGCCTTAATGCAAAGTAGGACCATCTTCCTTTACAGACTCACAATTTTGACGGAAACTTTAAACTGATGTTTAAAATGTTTCATCGAATTTTCCAATAAACGGGCTGATAGTTTTCTAACTATCGAGATTCTCTCCTTAGTCGCAGTGCACGAATGTGGAGTGTCTTACCCAGCTCAATATTTTCCTTCCATTACGATATTCAGATATTCAAAATCAATGTGCATCGGTATCTCCTTTCAAATCCTTCCCAACGAAAGCGGCCTTCTTGAAAGCAAGCTTCTTCTTCTCCGCTAAGGCCTTGGCTAACATCTTGGAGCGGTTGGCTTGGGAAATATTAGCGAAGTCCGATTTGGGCAATTCAATGTTGTTATGTTTGGCATTCAACAGTAACCGGTTGATCTTCCTCTTCTCGGCAGTCAAGATAGCACGACGCTTAAGAAGTTCAAAAAAAAAGAGAATCTATTTTTACCAAATATTAAATAAAGTTTCCGATCTACCGTGATTCTTTATCATCAAAATAATAATTCAGAATTTAATTAATAATCGAGACACTCACCCACTCACAGAGTTAAGTTTGTTTTTAATAATTTTGTTTGATTCATTCAAAACCTACTTTCCTGATAAAAAAGTTCTACCTTATCAATTAGTTATATATTCTCGATTACCAATCGATAGCCCCAATTTTGATTAAAATACTTTTTTAGCGATAAATTGAAAATAAAAAATTTGTAGCTACAAGCATACGAACGAATAAAAATAGCATTTGAGTGTTCTTACTTTTATTAATATATTTAATAACATTTTTCTTAAAAATATTTGATAATCTTCAATAATACCTTATAGAGAACTTAATTTTCTACACAAATATTTACCTTGTGATACTTTTGTTTCTCAACATATCTGACAAATTGGAGGCTTTTAACACCGATAACCAAGTTTTAATACCAACCTGAGATTTCTCTATTAATACAAAAAATCTGGTTCTGTCCAAATGTAGGGTCAGTGTTACACTTAAATCTCACATTAAAAAAAAATTAAGTAGGTACTCGTAATATGTACAAGCTTTAAAGGTTATTAAATTATTGAACTTTATGTCAAACAAAGTGCTTAAAAAAAAGATTTAAACAGATTTCCTTAGAACCAATCATATCACAGTTTACTCTTGATGAAATTTATAGAAGAAAAATATAAGATATCTTTTAAAAGTCGAGCTTAGCGATCTTTCCATGAACAACCATTATTTTTGTGCTAGTTCAAACAACACAAAATATATTGAACAAATACAATATAATAATGTATATCAACCGATGGTGTTTGGCCAAATATGCCGTTTGATCGGAGAGATCTGTTGAAGCCTTTTTACTGAGCCGAAATTCTTTAAAAAATTTATATAAAATGTCAGAACACATTTTTACTTACTATTTTTTTTCCAAAAACCAGGCATTGTTACGGTTTGATAGCGTTATATAGTTTTGTTTGATTTGTAAATGCCTATCTTCTTAATTCTGCTCCATATTTTTCCCTTGATTCATGAAATAAAACATAGGTGATACAAAAAAATTATGACAATCAGAGGAATGGATTTTCATATATGTATGTACATAAATGGTTTAATCAGTAAAATATACCTTTAATGAGTTCTCATTCTTGTTTACCTTTCACCTCATAAGAAGTGTTATTTATTCTTAAACATTTGATCTCACTATACAAAGCGTTGAGCCACAAATATCAACAAATTTCCCTTTTCTAGAAAAAAGTCACATCTCACGAGGGCTGTTCCCAAGACAACAAATGTTCTTAATAGAATTAAATAAAGAAAATTCCTTTTGTTAAAAAATAAATCCAATCTTTGTTTTCTTATTCATGAAATTGCACGTATGGCCTATTAACCTCAACTCCATAAATGTAACAAAATTAAAATACAAACAAAAATTCACACCAACTTAACCCTATTGTTCTCTCACGACGACTAAGACTCTGATCGAGAAATGGGTCCCTCGCCTTTTGCTAGGTACGAGTACACAACAATCTCACATAATTTAGAGCCTAACAATTTATTTTTCTCAGCATTTCCCCACTCCACAACAGAGCAACAAACGCTTCAGTGAAAATCCTAACCACACCTCATCCATTAGCGTATAGTTTTGAAAAACATTAAAACTATTCTGTTAGAACATAATAAACGAATAGTGCTAGGGTTATTTCTCAAGAACGAACTTCAAGTTTAAGTAAACTTTAAGAATAAACCTATTCCCGAGCACTTAAATTGCACTAAACTCCGCCACGGTCTGGGTACCGCCTTAGTCTTGTTTTGTAACACCAGTCAAATCATCTACATATGTATCTATGGTTATGGTGAGTCGCCTTAGAGGCTTACATAACGTACGTACTTACGTAGTTTAAAATATTTATTACCGTTTTGGTGAACAAAAAACCGAATTGTTTATTCCACATGTTGCAGCAACTGAGTAACAGAGCAACATTCGCAGAAGCACTGCTCCACTCTTAAGCTGGCTAAATTGTGCAATCGACAGAATGTAACTACAACGTGAAACACGACTTGAAGCTATTCCGTCCGAGTCAAGCCATGATCCAGACCGTTGATGGTGGTCTTCAGCACATGATGCATCCTAATGGTTATTCTTTCCTCTTTTTCATGTGTGTGATGATGGGAAACACAAATCTGGATGTGGGAATCCTCCGCTCTCGGTCTTTGCCTTTAAAAAAGGGACAACCAGCATCATCATCATTCTGTGCACATACATATACGAGTATTATCGTATATACCGCTTTGGTCGAAGGAGGTGCATTAGCATAACTGATGCTGTTGACTCATCTCTAACAGTGATTTTTCTTTCGCATACTTAATTACATGATGGAGGAAGAGATGATGTTGTTGTGCCCTCAGAGCATATGTGATGAGAAAACCTGGGGAACCCCTGTTTTTCTTAGTGAAATTTTTTTTACCTTATATCCACAGGAAAAGACAAGTCGTGAGTAATAAAATCAAAAAGCGGTGAATATCGTGATATTATAACTTCAAGAAGCAAAGTGAATCTGTCCAATTAGCTTGGAAATATTTAACAAACGACCAATGGTGACTTGAATATACAGCTTCGATTTATTTCCCAAAAAATCATTCAATATAATCGATGAAACTTACCTTTAGATACAATTTAGTACAAAAAGCTTCGAAGCTTAGAATATTTATTGATTTTTTGTAGATCCCTAACAAAGAACGTAGTCCAATTGGAGTTCCAGCTGTTGATTCACCTAATCGCCGGCTTCGTTTCTGTTTATAGTCCAGTCGTCAGATGTTTTATTTTTTTTTTGCAAAACTATGCGGTTAAAATTTGACTTGGCAGGTGGGTTTTCATATCAATTTTGAATAACAGGTTTTAACTAAAAAATATATTTCTTACTTCTAGTATCATTTTTCCTAGCAGAGTTTTCATTTAAATCGTCTACAAAATTTTCTCAACAAACCTTTTCGTTCGCTGAGCTGTTCTCAAGATATGGGTAAAACGTGCTAATTCAAAATAAAGAATACTCCTTTAAAGTAGTGATGGCTACTATGGAACGATTTAAACTATCGATACTACCTGATTTGAAGCATCGAACGAATTCAATATTTTGTTAAGTTAAAGTAGAATTTGAATTTAAAAGGTAAAATTTTCAAATAAGACTAATGGGTCTGATCAAATTAAGACAGTATTTCTTCCATGGGTTAAGAAAACTTCCAAAATTTATAAATATATCGTAGGGGGTCAAGTTTCCCAAATCATTTTTCCCAATCCATTTTCCCCAAAATCCATGGCTTCCAACGGAATATTTTTCCGAATTTTTTTTCCCAAGAAATTTAATCTTTCTTATAAAACTAATGAAAACGTTTTAGACTAAGAGCCCACAGCAATTTTTGGGTGTGATTGATAACAAAAAATAATAAGCATCATTAGATAGGCCTTTTATAGTTATTTACAAATGTGAACGTCTGGCATACTCTAGTGGGAGCAATAGTGCATAATAGTGCATCGAGTATGCAGTTCTTTCCAAGTCCAAATAATTGTGATAAAAACTTTGCCAAAATGTAGATTTAAGCCCCTTGATTGAAAATATCGAGGTCCAAGACGTTTTACAGACAGCCTTCTGCCTGCCAGACGCGATAAGAATAGGCTACTTCTTGCACTAAGAAGGCCACCTTCAAAACGTCTTGGACCTCGATATTTGCAATCAGGACACTTAGCTTTTCATTTTGAAGTTACGGCAAATTTTGTATCCCAAGTTTTTAGATTTTGGAAAGAACTGCATACTTAATGCACTATAATGCACTATTGCGCCCACTAGAGTATGCAAGACGTTCACATTTATAAATAACTTTAAAAGGCCTATCTAATTATGCTAATTATTTTTTGTTATCAATCACACCCAAAAATTGCTGTGGGCTCTCGGTCTATTTTGTTCTATTTATATTATATAAATATACATATATTTAGTAGACATTGGATATAGGCCATACGGTAAATTCAAAGTTTCTTTAAATCTAGATTCTGTAAATGCAAAAGAAACCTTGCATACACCCAACCTCGCACCTACCCCAAACCCTATAGTGTGAACAAGCAGGGGGGTTGCATATATATCTTACTGTTTATACGCCGCACTGTGGTCCAAAATGACTTTTTTCGTTGCAAAAATCATAACTTTTGAACACGTGAAGCTATCGCAATAATTTTTGTTTTCCCTTAAAGGTAATTTCCAAGGCTATATACAAATTGTGAATTTTAAGAAAATTACTTTACAGGGTGTTTCAGAATAATTGGTTGATGTAAGATTTTCTTAGAAAAAGGAGTTAACAGAATAAAGTCTGAAAGTAAACCTTTTAAAAACAGTCCTAAATTTTTAAAACTTTGTAAAAAAAAGTTTTTGACTATTCAAGTGAATTCATAACAACAGTGGATGCTTAAAGTTAACGCACCAATTTCAGAAATATTTTTTAAGGAGTATTATAAAACAGTATTTTTTCATGTTGTGGGGCATTAGTTTATTCTATAAACTGTTTGACTGATATATTTTATATGAAACAGTGTGGGAAAAAAGTAAACGGACGAAAAAAAAATCAAATAGAATATAAAATTTATATTAACAAAATAAAATAGAATACATTATAAATATTTGTTTACAATTAACTACTATAGATCTAATTTTCAGAAAAAAATTCATCGGCATCGTTATCATTTTCAACAATTAATAGACCTCTTAGTTCTGGGCAGTAACTCTTTTCCAGCTCTTTTTTTGATCTGACGTGCCTTAAAGATGAAACAAGTGGATCTGATGATATAGCTAGCATATTAAATAAATCTTCATTTTGTCGTTTCCGTGAGACTTTGCATGTACGAGTATTTGTGTATCCATATCGCTTGTAGTCTTTATTCCTTGATTCCTGTGGGTGCCGTGAAATAAGGCCAAGTGAAATAAGGCCAACTTTCAAAAATTGGCCTTATTGCACTTTGATAAAGTGAAATAAGGCCAATTTTCAGTAGTTGGTCTTATTTCACTTTGACAAAGTTAAATAATTTTGAGAAATAAGACCAAATTGGTCTTATTTCACTTTTTGAAAGCGTAATAAGAGCAACTGAATGTATTTAAAGGTGCCGTGACATAAGGCCGAATTTGTTTGTGACTTAAGGCCAAACATAAAATGTTTTGTCTTGAGCAACAGTACCTTGGGTGGCCCGCTTCGCGGGTTTTCAGGATTTTAACTCCCTTTTCGGGGCTCACGCAACTCCGTTGCTCCGCTTAGGGTATGTTCAGTCGCCAGGCAGGCGCCTGGAGCAACAGTTTTGTATTTTACATTAATTGGAGTAAACAACTAACAGTTATGTACTGCTGATCAAGAAAACTGTTGCTACAGGCGCCTGCCTGGCGACTGAACATACCCTAAGCGGAGCAACGGAGTTGCGTAAGCGGGTGTGAGCCCCAAAAAGGGAGTTAAAATCCTGAAAACCCGCGAAGCGGTCCACCCAAGGTACTGTTATTCAAGAAAGCCCAAAACATCGGCCCCCAATAAACAATAAATTATGTATTATATGAATAAATAATACTTATAAATGAAATGAATGAAATGAAATAAATATAAAAATACAATTCGGCCTTATTTCGCTTTGTCAAAGTGCAATAAAACCAACTGTTGAAAGTGAAATAAGACCAATTTGGCCTTACTTCGCTTTTTTAAAGTGCAATAAGACCAACTGCTGAAAATTGGCCTAATTTCACTGCCAATTTTTGAAAGTTGGCCTTATTTCACGGCACCATTCCTGTGCTTCTTTTGAAAGCTCCCCGATTGGCAAAATTTGATGTCTTATAAGTTCCCCTCCATGGTCCAAAATTTTGTGCAGAGTTGGTGTCAGGAGTTTGTAGCTGTATTTGGCTTTTAAAAGATCCGAAGTGGTTTTGGTATACTCGTTCAATTTATCTACATTAAAAGATTCTTTAGATGACAGCGCATTTAAAATAACTTGCAGTTTCTTTTTAAGATCCTTGTCTACTCGGGTTATAGCTGACCTAACTTCTGGATTTTCAAAAAATCTATATATATCCATTGTCATAGTTTATATATATCTCCATAATGTATATGCACAAGAATTATTTTACCTGTGAAATTTAAGCTTAACAATATGGGGTATCGGAAGAAAATTATTATTCCTACCTGTTTTATTAGATCATAAAATAATAATCCAAAATTAAATAATTCTTTCAACTTTGTATATGGAGTAGGCAATAAAGCTTTTAATCCTTTTCTTTTGGCAAGTTAATCTATGTTTAGGTACTATTAGAATAAGATCAATAAATATTTACAATAATTTAAGTTAAGGGGAATTTATTCAAAGAGGGTCGTGAAAGTGGGCGGATTAAAGAAATTTAATGTTCAATAAAGTAATCAATAGTTTGTGTACAATATTTTATATTTTTTTTTAATAATAATTGGCATTTGTATAAAAAGGGGCGTAGAAGTGGGCGGTTTTTTTTGTCAGAATCAAGATAGTAATAAAACGATTTTTAATTAAAAAGAAAATTTCACGTTCTCGACTATTTTAATAATTAAAATAATTGAAATTTTCCATAAGGGAATTTGCTTTTAAGACCAAAAGGTCAGCACTGGGAACACGACTTTTTTTAAACAAATTACAATTTCTCTGAAGGTTGCACATAGTTGCAGCTACAATTTTGCATATGGTTAATGAAATAGTTAGGGTAAACTATCATGGTCAATTTTCCGCGCGAACTCGCGAGTATTTTTTTGTAGCTCTATTCAAACCGAAAAAATCTGCTAAAAAAGAGTGTTTTTTGTTTAATTTATTAAAAATATTAAATATTTTTTTATTTTTTTTTAATTAAAATTTTGATTTAAGCATAAATAATACAACTAGAATAAACTATAGAAAATTAATATTTTACATTTAATATGCCAAAATTTCAAATACGAAAACAAAGAAGTTAGTTTTTTCTGCTTTTTTTTAACTCTAGAACGAAATTGACCAACTTTGAAAAGCTCTATAAGTCAAACTAGCTAGCGGAAAATTTTTTTGTTTGCTGTTTTTGAAGCTCCGTTTATATTTCTTTTAGAAATAAAAAACAAAACTTTAAAAATAAAACATCGAAAATAGTATTTTTGCCACGAAATTTTCCTTTTCGAACCACAGTGCGCCGTAATGCGTAAGCAAGCAAAAAAGCAAATATCCCATAAAAAAGTAAAAAATTAACATTATTATTGGAAAAACTTGGCATTGGGACAAATAATGATTGGAAACCATTGCCTTGGGAATGACAAAAATTGGGAAATTACATTTTGGGAAAAATGGACATTGGGACACACGGATTGGGAATTTCGTCCTACAACCGGAATATATGTATATGTATATGCTTCGTGCTCTTGCATGACATTTAGAACGAAATACACTTTAACGTAAAATAAGAATTTGTCCTTATTTTGTGAAGCTATAAATTGTGTTTTTCCATCGAATGATTGCTGTAAAATATCGATGGATTAAAATCCTGCCAAAATTGTGAAAAAATTATGTTTTGTATTTATTGCTCAGGAAAAGAGTAATTTTCAAGCTTTGGATATATAGGTTAAAACTGAATTCGGCTCTATCTGTCAAGCCATTAACTTTCAAATTCCATCTAGGGATGTATACGATGTTAATGGCCTAAAAAACATCTAAGAATTTCGAAAGTTGGTCATCAAAAACGGGTTAGTCCTATGTGATTACCGACTACAGAGTCTTAGCCAAATCTCACAATTACAATATAATTACAAATTTTGAAAATCCAAAATAGGTACATACAAAACTTAAAACTATACATGAATTTCAACGAACGAGAATGAAATGAATGAAAATAGTAACTGCAGGCAGGGTGGGTCATAAGTGTCTTCCTAATTTAAAGTGAGAATAGCTCTTATACATTTAATTTTAGAATCACAAAGTATGATTTATGGAGATTTTTTTGGGCTAAGAATGAAATATAATATCCCTTAAATGAGCACCAACTTCATTCTCACAAAGACATGCTCTTTGGGGAGCGTTTTTCATAACACTCCTTAGGACATAATTATCAAATTAGGAAGAAACTTTTGATCCACCCTGTATAATATCTAACCATCAAGAACAAGATAAAAAAAAATTGGTCAAATGCATGAAATATTTCACTCCTGCTATCGGTTAAAAAAAGTAAACGCAAAAAAGTATACTTATAGAATTTTCACACTTAACAAAAAACGGCGTTTGCGGCTTAATGTTTTCGAAAACTCGTAAATCATTAACACCGAAGATTAACACGTTCTTCTCTGACATTTAAATTTTTTTAACACCAACTGTCAATTTTTGGTATTGAAAGTTAAAAATGTAGTCGTGGTCATCTTATTTTTGAAAATAAAATGAATTCTAACCCGTTATGATTGATTTCTATATTATGTTTGATAGCATCCCATCTGTCCTTTTTTGACGTTTGATAGACGCTGAATATTTCAAAAGGTGTGTTTGTTTGGTTCATCCCTGAATTTTAACTTGTTTTTAATAGATTTTATATAAAACTTGTGATTTGTAAAAACATCTCGTTTCAAAAAATGTATGAGAAAACTTCTGGTTTTGATGCAAGATTTACTCCAAGACTGATATTTTCACGAATACCGAGTTTTGGGTTTGATGTGAAAGGCTGTTAAATAACTGAGTACAAGTTCAAGTTAGTCAAATAACTAGGCACCATCGAATAAATGAACATTTAGCTACTATCAAATAAGTCGATAAATTGTAACCGTGTTTTTTTGCAAGTTCATATAGAATTGTAAAAAAAAGAACGTCGTTACTTACTTCTTTCCAAAAAATTGGAAGCACTGTGCATGCTATGGTATTTGTCAGTTATATTGACGACTAGAAAAGTCAAAATAGCAAAACAAAAAAGTACTCTAATAAAAACATTCTAAACTGGCCGCCATAAGAGCCACATTATGTGTGTTTTTATTCAGGTAAATTAATTAATTTATAAATATAAATTATTGATTGTGAAGCCATAAATGGAAGTGTTTTGATTCTCATGACACAAAAACATAGTCAACAAAGAAGAATAGTTCTTAATTAATTTTTAATAAATAAATAAAAACAAACAAATTAACTTGGTATATGATATCCTCCAGGACGTTTTCGTGGGGCCTTTTCTGTTTTCTGGGATGATAAAACTCCTTTGTAGCATATAGGTATAACACAAGCACTCCAGCTCCCAACAGATCCAACACTTCCTCCTTCGAGCACTTTTTCCGAATACTACTCAAAACTATGTATAGAAAAATTGTTTAAAACACAAATATATATTAATTTACCTTTTGACTTGTTCTGCCATTTTTTTCAAATTCTAAAATTTTGTTATTCTGTCACTTTTGACTTCTCTAAACAAATTATCGATAACATATAGATAATATTCACCCCAGTTCTAATTTTCGTCTACGAAAGTAATACTTTCGTTTTAATTTCGTTTCGATTTTGTGTGGAGAATTTGAATTCTTAAATCTAAAAATGTATGTACACCCAGAGAAAAAAGCACGTAAATTAAAAAAAAAACAACTTTGAATCAAAATAAAACCAATATGATTTATCTCTAATGCCGAAAATATTTAAATCAAAGTTGTTAATCAATGAAAAGTGATTCCCTACTTCCTTTCAAATCAAATTTGAAACCAATATGATTTAAAGTTGTAGCATTATAGTTTTAAATACGATCCGCATTTGATTCAAAAAAATATCAATTAATTTTAAACACGCTTTGGGTTTAAAGTAAATAGAAATCGGAATCAAATCAATTAGAAACGTATTTACATTAATTACTACGTAACATTAAATTGAAAAGCGCCATTATAGTTTTAAATACGATTCGCATTTGATTCAAAAAAATATCAATTGATTTTAAACACGCTTTGCGTTTAAAGTAAATAGATATCGGGAATAAATCAATTACAAACAATTTAATAATATTTACTAGCATTCATTGATTTAAAGTCATTCTCACTATATTCAAATCGATTAAAAACAATTATTTTTGCAAAGGTATTTTTTTTTTATTGTAAATAAAATAATAAAAAAAATCTTATAAACTAACTTAATAACAAAACAACGAACAAAATTTACAAATATTTGTGTCTTACATTATTAATTTGATACAAGTGTAGTGGAGGGATTGTAAAGACTGGATCAATGATTTCCCTTTCGATGATGAGTTAAAAAGTTTTAAAATATCCTATAAAATATATATTACATTATAATTTTTATATTGAGAAAAATGTATGTATGTATACTTACAATTTTAAGAAATGATTTTAAACTTGAGGTTGGTGTTGACGGGAATCAGAATTGTTGCAATTTTGGCACTGCCAATTTGCCACTTTGGAGATCTCTGAGAGGGTTTCGTCATCAATTCGGAACTTGAATAAAATTTATATAATAAGAAAAAAAAAAAGAGATAGTTTAATGTTACCTTCAAATTTCTGAATAAGCATAGTTCCAGATCTTCATGCAGCTTTGCGGAATCGTCGCGGTTGTTCTCGTTAGCAGGATTAGAATAAATTAAACTTCGAAGCTGTCCGCTTTCGTCCACTACTTGAATTATTTTAATTTATTTTATTACTTTTAGGTTATACCGTTCGGTAACACTTCACAATAAGTACAGCTCACAAGCTCTAAAGATAATGGCAGATACATTTTCCTCGACCCGCAACAACGACAGCCGCGAACACACATACAAATGATTTCTTTCTTATACAAAATGTTTACTGTTATCGTTCACAAGTCAAAAGGATTACAACTTTGATTTGTTGTACTTTAACTTTGGTTCAAAGTGAATTATGTATACGATTCAAAAAGGAAAGAAAATCAAATAAGTTACCACTTTGATGTATTAAGTTTCAAGTTTGATTCAAATAAATTAAATATCAAACGTCTTTAAATGAACAACGAAAATGCCTCGATTACATTTCAAAATAGAAAAACATTAATTCAATGGTGTTTAACTATACTGTGATTAATTAAACATTTTTCTTATTTGAAACAAAGTTGATCGTATTTAAATTAAAGCGTATAAATCAAAAGTTATAGCAACGTAATTTTAAATACTTTCCTACTTAATTTTATGATGTTGTTTTTCTCTGGGTGTATGTAAGTATTTTTAAAAATATATCTAAAAATTATTTTTTTTGTCTTTTTATGGAGAGGAAGACACATGTGTAAGAGAAAACCTGTCTGAATGTTGCTACCACTGTAAGCAAGTTCGTACGAAATTAAGAACGTCGTTTTCAAAATCCGTACGAAAATCAATTTCGGTAACGAATTCAATTTGGAACTAAAATCAGAACGGGGATGATTATTTTGGCATCAGCGTTTAAATATCGAAAATCATCTAGACTTAGCTAAGTCTGTATGGACTTAAGTAGTTGTTGTATATAAATATAAAAAGCGCTTAGTCCCGATGTCGTTTCTACAATTCCTTATGGAATGGACTTCCAAAAATACACGCCTTATATACGTTAGTTCCCACTTCCCATCGATACCTTGAATGAATAAATGATACATTAATCGATACTTTAAAGTCAGTCCATTTTTTTTTTGAATAATCAAAACAACCCATCCTTCAACTAAAACCTTTCGTGTGCATATTTAGGAAATGTATTTGTTGCATCTTAGGTATTATCTATTATCAGAGTCTTAAAATTTATACAGTGTAAGCCGAGCTTATAAAATCATTCTTTACGAAGGAATCTTAAAATTTAATATTTCACAATGCAATCCATTTACATTGGTGGTTGTGGCATCGTTGTTTCAATATTAAAGTTCCAGCTGTGCTCAAATGCTGTTGGCACTATTACTTAAGAAGTCAATGTCGAAGTTCAGACTTCAAAGCCGAAGAAGTAGATCATTTCGAAAATACAAGAAAACACAATAAAGCCAATGCCCTTTTATCTTCATCGTTTATTTTTTTCGACAAAGACACGACACGGTATCATGGCATGGTTTAAATTCCCTCTCTTTGAATCCACACTTCGTTTTTTCAGTTGCCCTCCTTTTTGTTTGTAAGTCGCTTTTTGTTCTTTTTTGTTTAGTGTGTTAAATTCGTTACAGTTTCTCATTCATTCAAAAATCTTAAACTCAAAGCAAAAAGCAGCCCTGAGCAGGGTTGCCAGAACAATGTGCTTTATATTAATTGAGTTATTTGAAATATTTCACCAATTGCGCTTGTAAGACTTCTAAACATTTCAGGAAACATTGTTTAAGAAACGTTTCTGAAATGTTTCCCATTTATCTAAAAAACATTTCAGAAATGTTTCTGATTTGTTTTTTAGGTGTGGACGCTTTGAGAAACATTTCTGAAATGTTTCTTTGTTTCCAATTGTTTCCAGATTGAGTTGTCTGTAAATTTTTTTCTCGCCTGTGTTGTACTTTAAGCGCATGAATTTTTTTGTCTACTTCATCTTTATCACAATTTTATTTTCAAAATTTTCGTCAAGAGTGGATCCGAGCGTCCAGACCAAAGAAAACATTTCAGAAATGTTTCTCTGTTTCTGAAATGTTTTTTTAAATGTTTCTGAAATGTTTCTTAAATGTTTCTGAAATGTTTAAAAAATGTTTCTTTGGTCTGGACACACCTTAAGGCTCTGTTTTTCAGAATACTAATTATCTTCGTTTAGGGGTTAAGCCGGGGTTACATGTTTCAATTTATCTTAAGATTCACTCTCGGATAAACTGATTAACGAATCAATAGATTTTTGACAGTTCAATGATAACGTTTTTCCTCTACTACAAAACTATTTCTTAGTTAATTTTATTTCTTTTACACAACAGACTTACTGGCGCAAAATTTTAAACAGTTCTCGTTTAAGGAATAAAACCGGATCTACTTAACGCAGTCGTTTAGCTTTCAGACTTCGTCTAACTTTTGCATAATTTTAAACACGTTAAACAACTCTTCTAACTGATGTGGGTTTTACAACAGAACCTAAGCGAATTTGCGTTGAACAACCCTTAATTTGACAGATACATAACTCACACGACTACAAAAACACAAAAAAAAAAGTAAAAAGAACAGCCAACTTTAAACCAAATAATTTTTCGCCGAAAAAAGTACATTTTATGTACTACCTCGGTACAGATTTTGATTGTTTATAAGTTTTTTACATTATTTTAGATGGAAATAAAGTATAAATCGTATATTCACAGCATAAAAACTCAATTTGTTGTTGCAAGGTGCAGATTCATTTAGCTATACTCGTCTCGGCCGGCGCGCGGCGGCGCGCGTGCATACATAAGATATGTATGTACCTACATACATTTGTATTTACAGATTTGTTCATCGTAGACCACTTTCGTACGATTATTTCGAATTTATAATATTCAGTTATTCAGTCTATTTACAAAAAACATCTTTAAAAAATTGAATAAAACATCAGTAAACATTTTTCTTCCATTTGCTTTGGTATGAAATGACCATTGTCAATATGGATAAAGTATACTTTTAAAAGATAAACTAGCTATTTGCTGCTGTTAAAGTAAGACGAGCTCTTTAACGTTAAAGTATAGTTTATGTCCTTTAAAATTAACAAAAAGTCGGTTCTCGTTTTATACTCAATATTTAGAGTCGACTCCCATTCTAAAATTGATTTAGAGTAGGTTTTAAATGTTTAAAATTTTGCGCCACGATTTTACTCTGAGCTAACTCAGCACTGACTACAGAAGCACATGAATCAATACATTCTATGAGTTGATCTTTTTTCTATTCATAAACTGTTACCATTTAAGGAAAAAATCCCCAAAAACTCGGCAAGCCTGGCTTTTGGTAAACACATCTACAACAAACATACAATCTACAAAGCGGCAATCGTGTAAGGTAACGATAATCGTTCGATCAAAATTCACCGAAGAGGATCGATCATTCACGGATTCGTTTGTGGTCTGCTGGTGGTAATTGGTGAGGCTTGGAAGGAGGATAGATTTTTTGTTTAACCAGTCTCGCAGATTAAGCCGCCATGCTGCTTGGGTAGGTAAATAATTTTGTGTCCGTCTGTTGGGAATTGGGCAACAGTTAACAGTGGCGCGCGCTCTTAAGTCCATATATGGCCCAACTAGCGATTAGGAAGGTACATACGAACTACGACAATGATGACGATGACGACAACGTAGATGTGGACGATGTCGCGCCGCGACGCGACGGTCTTTTCTCGATGATGCAACAATATCGACTACTTTTGCTTTGCGGTACCACTCAGCTGTTCCCATACTTTTATTTTATGAATCGATTAATGGCCAATTAGTTGTCGAATTCAATAGACTTGGCGCTGTATTAGCTGACAAATTGTCGCGCTTGCAGTCTTTTGCCGCGCGTAAAGCCGCGATGTTTATATTATAGAGATGCAAATGTTATCCGATAATCCAATGCGGTTTTTTGTTAGCAAAAGAAGAAAATTAATTGGCTTTCGATTGCATTCGATTTCATTAAGTTTTGTGCTTTTTGACAATTAAAACAAAAAAAGATAAACACAGTAAAAGCATTGTCACTTCCCGATGACAGGCATATTTTATGTTTATACATATATGCCATTTTATGCCAACAAGGAAGAGAAGATACAAACATAAGATATCTTAAATGAGAAATGTGTGCGCTGACACTGAGCATGCGCAACGCCTTTATTTTTTATTATTTTCTATACATCAACTATATCTTGTGGCGATTACTGAAGCTTTTCACACTTTTCTGTTATTTTTTGTTTTGTTTTCTGTCGTTAAATAATAGTTTGGGCTTCGTCTCTAAGATATCCGCCGACAACTTTTATGCAAGATGTTGATAAACATTGCGACCCAAGCGTTAAGTTATCCCTTTTTAGCAGAGAAAGTGAGAGTTTGAATTTGGGCTTAGATATTGCGGAGTGCAGTGCGCCTGCGCATTGTCTATACACAGCAAGTTGCAACTTAGTTGCAATTGTTTCACATGAGTTGAAATTTGCACTTTCTGGAACGACCCACGAAGATACACAGTGGGCTAGAAATAATTCGGATTTAACAAATTAATAAAAATGTAAAATGTATTGTTGCGTTCAATTTCGTTACTCAAATGACCTTACAGACGAAATTTCAGAAGAGTAAACCAAAATAAAAAAATTGTTTTGAATTGAGTTCAGAAGAAACTTCAAAAGTATATCTATATGTACATCTGAGAGGCGTTTTTAAGGTATCTAAGCATTTTCAATTGGTCATTCAAATGCAGAAAGTGTTCGATTAAAAATTAGAATAAAAAGGTTTTGTGAAGATTATTGTGTTTTTTGTACCTCGTATTGGTTTAATTTAATTTAATTTCAAGTCATCTTTTTGTATACGCATTTTGCTGGCTCCATTTTAGTAATGTATCTGTTTTGTTTGTTCTACTGTACGATGAAGTTGGGAAGTTGCTTTTTATTATTTCGAATTTATATGAATAAAATCGAAAATGGAAATCCTTATTTGATCGTCCAAATATGGTTTGTACGGATGTAAAAGGTGCAATTGTGTAATTTGTTTCATAAGTTATATGACTATCGGTATTACAGGAATATGTGCAAATGGGCATGCAAATTCTATAGGGCTTACTTTATGGAATTTTTACTTAGTTGCGAATACAGCCTATATGTTGCAATAGTGTTATGATGGTTTTAAGTTGAAAATTAATAATTGTTTGCTAAGAGAAAGCGAAAAATGAATACTTTTGTGAAACTTTATCCATGTATTATTATTATTTGTATGTTAATAGACAGACAATTCCAAATCCAAGATTAATTATATTTCCTTTTTTTTTTATAATCTACACACGCTCAAGGGAATATGATTACCCTTTAAATGTTTCAACACAGCGTGGGCGTGAAGTTACGGAAGAGAAAGAAGGATAGGAAAGATGTGTGGCACGATGTTCTGTGACTGAAGGTGGTTGTCTCAGATTTTTTATCTCCAGGGATGGCGGCTGAACTAAAGCGGAGAATTGCCGTGTGTTATTTCTATGTCCCTTATAATTCGCATTATTTTATTCGTTTTTCATCCTTGTTGGGCATACTAGTTTAACTCAATTACATGTTAGTGTTATGCCTAAACAACATGTAATGAGTAAACCAGCCATTGATGACAATTTATAGAAGGTTTTAATGGAATTAAAGACGACATAGACGACGGCAGGGATCGAACCTGTGATATTGAGGTTGACAGGTGAGCACATAACCATCGCGCCGCGGTCAACCCCATACCATACTAGAATGTTTGAGAGTTGTTATACTAAGTTTAGGATTATACAATGGGGAGTAAAAACCGTGTGGAATTTAATGCTTCGAAAACACATAGCTGTCTTCTATTGGCCAAGCGAAATATACCACCCTCGCCATTATTCATGAGTATCACTTGTATTTAAGAAGCCGAAAAGCTTTCTATGTCGGTATACCTATATGTTACTGGCCATTTCTGATGGAATTATCATATATATGACGCACGTAGCTAAAAACGCAGCGAAATGCTTAATTTTTTGTTTTAAAGACCAATAATTTTGTGTCCGCCCAAAATTTGAGTATCATATATCCGCATAAAACTTGAGTATAACTCTGAAATCTGGGCTGGTGACCCCCATTACTAATTTGAACCGGATAGATAGAATCCAGAAGAGAGCCATAAGTCTCATAGCTGACAGATCGACAACGGAAAATTTTGTCTCTCTTGAACACCGTTAAAATGTTCTGTAGTCTTTCATTTTTTTATGGCTTTTTCTATCAACAATGCTCAAATTAGGCAATTCCATCATAATACTCGCCTGGCAATGAATGCACATCAGCTTACCCTTGAGGCTAACTTTGAATGTACTGTCAAATATAGACGGTCTTTCTTTAGCCACACTACTTAAATGTGTAATACTTTGCCCTTCTCGATTTGTCCCCCTCGTTGTGATGAACAAGCTTTCAAATCAAATGTGCATCGACATCTCCTCGCACTATGTTACATCATAACATTATAAGGGTAGTCATAACCTCTTTGAGTGGGTGCTAATTATAAAAAAAAAGAGGCTGGGTGCGACCCACACTGATAACTTCCCATTTGTGGTCTTTATTATTTCGGTTCCAAACATTTTAATTTAAAAAAAAATTTAAAAACGAAATATTCAAATATAAAAGATATGGTTTGGTTATTGATGGAAGGGTACTTACAAAATATATCCGCTCTAAAACTAGATATGTGTCATATATAAACCATTTGTTAGAAATTGTATTATGTATAAAATTAAATAATGGCAAACTCAATATCATTGCTCGTTCTTAAAATATTCTAGTCGAAAAACAATTGTTACCACTTTTTAGTAGATTTTTTTTATATTTTTGTTAAAACTGTCAATTCGATACTTGTCAAAATTTAACCATATGTTAATAATTGTATTATGTCGATACCTTCCCGTAAGAATGTACTAACCGACACTTTTTTCGAAAATGACTTTTTGATGAGGAAATATACTATATGTTAAGGGCCACGTTTTGGCCTAGGTTTCGCCAACCTATTATGCATGAAAAGTAAACTAGAGTACAAATAAAAAAATTTATCAACTGCCATGTTTTCTCATTAAAATATTGTTGCCCCCTAAAATTTGTATTATCCGCCAAAAAAATTATGCTAAGCGACATTAATAAAGATCTTTTTGTCGTGAGCAACAAAAAATTTTGTTAGATGTCACTTAGTTTAACCAAAATTGTCTCTTAGCACACTATGATTCAACTAGAACTTTCTTCGTTTTTTTCGTTTCCTGAACAATTTTAGAAATGTCGCTTAGTATACATTCTTACGGGAAGGTATCGATGTATAAAACAACATACTTTAGAAGGCACTGTCGGAGTTTATTCCCAAGAAATTCGACTTGAAATACAATTTTAACTAGTTTTCACTAGAATTTTCAATAGTTTTTTTTATTTAAAAAAAAAAACTAATAATTCAATATTTGTCAACATTTTACCAATTGTACAAAATTATACTATGTATAAAATAAACTAAATTAGAAGTCAATATCACTACTAGTTCTCGAGAAATTTGAGTCGAAAAACATTTTTTACCAATTTTCAATAGATTTTTATATAGTTTTTTATTTTTTGTAAAAAAACTGTAAACTGATTTTTTTTGAAATTTTCACCAGTTGTCAAACACATTATTTTTCGTAAAATAAAATTATTTTGAGTTCCAAATTGTTTTCCGTTCTTAGAATATCTTGGTTATGAAATTTTTTTTTTCAGTTTTTTTTATTTAAAAAAATAACGGTATGTTCATTTTTTTCCAAACTCATACCAAATCTGTATGACCTTATAATGAGTACATTAAATTTTATTTGAAATCAATAGCATTATTTTTTCGTGAGATATTTGAAACTAACCAAAATTTTTACTTTTTTTTTAAACCGTTATAGTGAAAAAACTGCTCACTGAATTTTAATAAACGCCCTTTCAGCCTATTTTGAAGTTATTATCTATTAAACAAAATTTATTTGAAGTCGATATCTTTACTCGTTCTTGAGATATCGACGACGAAAAATGTACGTACGAACGTACGAACGTACGAACGTACGTACACACACACACACAGACATCTCTCTAAAAATGATTGATATAGCCTCTAGGGACCTTGAAACGTCGAGAAGTGTCAAAAATTCCAATTTGACAAATCGGACCGATTACAATAATTCCCTATGGGAAGTTAATAAACTGAGTATATGTCAGCTGTCATTACAAACGCCGGCTGGTTCAGTCTTCAGTTAATATTAAGTTAAGTTTTTAGTTTGTTTAAATATGTACGATCGGATCTATTTTCAATTCCTCAGTAAAATTCCTATTTCTAACTTGCTAAATAAAATTTACAAAAAAAGAACGAACGTCAGGAAGAATTGACTTGCGAAAAAAAGGACTATAATTACTTTATTGCTTTACTAAACTTTTTGTACTATTCTTTTTCAGCAATTTTGTTTCAACGTAACATCGGTTTTTCTAAAATATAATGTTACATTAAATTAAAATATGGTGAATCCTGGTATTTAAGCGGGAATTTCAAATATATTTAATTTTCAAAAATGAAGTGATGGGACTATATTGTAAATTTATTAGATTTTAAATTTTCATATTATATAATTATTTTTAAATTCATTTAAGTTATTTACATTCAATTAAAAATTAAAAATGCTTCAACAAAATATTTTGTGTATCTTGTATAATTTAATTTAATTAATTTTTCATTTTTTTTTTCAGGTTAGTTCTTCAAGAAGTACAAAAACATTACACATCAACATTAATAAAGGTAAATCCAATTTCTATATCAGCTTCTCCATGTTTGTTTAAAAGGCCAATTAGTTACTGCTACATATGCGTATATATCTCTGCGTTAAGCTTAATATACTCATGTTATATAAATACATATATATATATACCGAAAATGGAAAGCCTTATAAGTAAAATCGAGTATGTTTCTTTTCGGTCTCTTGAGTTTAAAGTTTAATGAACAAAGCAATACATACGAGTACGTACGTACATTCCGCATCTCGTGATTAAAGTCGAACTTTTATCTTTTATTCGTTATACGAGTATTGTGAGATTTTCATATAAAAAATATATTTTTTTAGTAAATGAAATAAAATATTTAAATGTTATTATTTTGTTGAAAAGAAAGAATGAATTTGTTTTGAAATAAACATAAAATAATACCTATATATTTTTAAGAAATTTACGGCGAAATCTATTTTTATCTACTTATCTACTTACTGACTTGACAAAGTGAGACCCATTGATGTTTTGATTAGATTTTTGTTTCACTATTCAGTATTGATATATAAAACTAGGTTCACTAGATAAACCGTCCGACTTTTTTCAAAAATGTTTCACATAGTTTATAGCTGTGCTGGAATGGAAAACGACTCAAAAACTTCCAAAAGAATATAAATATAATGTAACTTCGGTCATTATGTTACAGTTTTTTTCCGATTTTTTTTTTTTTAACACGAACAAGTATTTGTATTCTAAACAAAAATATAGATTTAAACCACATACTCGTATCTTAAGGCAGAAACAAATGTAAGAATACAAAAGATTACCTGAACAAAAAATCAGATAAAAACTCGTTATTTATAAAAAAACATATGTACATATTACACAATATTGCATAGTGCAATTTAAGGTACCCTTTTATCATCGCTCTCGAGTCTTTTTTAGGGCATGTCAATGGTACATTAGGTGCGTTTTATTATTCACAAATCTATCTGGATCCGGATCTGGATTAAGTTTTAACATGTATTACAAAAACAATTTGGGATCCTGTTTTCTATCGGGATCTATTTTAAAGATCCAAAAATTAGTTCTTACACTGGCGAGTAGATGGATTTTTATGATAAGGTAGTGTAAGCTATAGTGTGAAGAAAAAAGACAACACATAATTTAAAATTTACAAACCCAAGGATAAAAAGAGACGGTCTTATAACACTGCTGTCAGTAAGATCCGTATCGTTTTATTTTCAAGGGAAGATTCCGATCCGGATCCAGATAGATTTGTGGATAATAAAACGCACCTATTATATTGCTTAACATAGCGTTAATTGATTTACTCTGCTAAACGTGGCAACAAATTATTTTCCCTTCACGTTTGTTCGAAAACAATTATTTCTTTTCGGAAACCTTGTATCTTTTAACGAAAAAATCATAGAATATTGATACTGAACTATTGATACTTAATACCTAAAAATCAAATGCACGACGAATAAAATTAATTTTTAAGAATGCCAAGACAACTCCTTTAGAAATTGGACCTAAAAACAGAATTCCATGTGATCAATTTATGCACGAACAAAAATATATGCATATACATATATATATATGTATGTATAATATACATATACATTGTTTATGTGGTGTTTGGTACACACATGATAAGTCCATAAAATAATTTGCGTTTTTACGTTCACTTTATATGGAGCTAGGGCTGAAACGGGTTGACTGATTTTCTTCAAATTTGAAAAACTTTTGAAAATTTTCTTTGAAAAATTATGTTCCAAATTTTAAGAAAATTGTACGGCAACAACGGTTATTTTTGATCTTAAAAAAAAGAGAACGTGTATTGAAAAAAATGGGTGCCGTGAAATAAGGCCAAGTGAAATAAGGCCAACTTTCAAAAATTAGCCTTATTGCACTTTGATAAAGTGAAGTAAGGCCAAATTGGTCTTATTTCACTTTCAACAGCTGGTTTTATTGCACTTTAACAAAGCGAAATAAGACCGAACTGCATTTTTATATTTATTTCATAAAAAAAATTTGGCCTATGTCACTTTACAAAAGCGACATAAGGCCAAATTTAAGGACTTGGCCTTATGTCGCTTTTACAAAGTGACATAAGGATAAATCTGTTTGTGACTTAAGGCCAAGCATAAAATGTTTCGTTAAAAATAAAACATAGTAGTTTTTACCGTTAGATTCGTATAATACATAATTGTTTATCGGTGGCCGACGTTCTTGGTTTTCTTGGGCAAAAGTACCTTGGGTGGCACGCTCCAATTTTTGAAAGTTGGCCTTATTTCACTTGGCCTTATTTCACGGCACCAAAAAAATGATATTTAAAAAGTCATCATACTCTGATGTTTTTAAATTTGACGTCAATGAAAACGTCTCTGGGCTTAATAACCACGCTTCTTTTATCGAATGTATTTAAATACACTCTAGAATTGCTTCAATATCTTCATAGTCCATTTACTTATATACTCGTACCTCTGTATGATTTTACATGTCTCATGACATAACTTGAAACTGGTCTGCCCATTCTACAATAATTTAAGAGACTTCATGTGAAATATATTTAATAAAATATAACACCTTGAAAAGGAAAGATTTTAGACCAACCCACCTAAAATAGTTTTGCTTGATAGGTTCATCTACTTTCTACATTTTCGAAAATTCAGAGTTAAATATGATTTTTATATAAGGAATCTTGAGAATATAGAGTTGACTTAAATCAAGAAAGATTTGTCACATAAAATGTTAGGAAATCATTGTACATGCTATATGATGATTTTCAAGGACTTATTTGATCACTCTCTTCAACAAAAATACATTATTGGGTTTCATCTACTCAAGAAAAATATTTATTTTATTTATTTATAATATTATTTTATATATTTATATATACAGGGTGTCCCACAGTCACCGCCCCAAATGAAAACCACGGATTCCTGAGGTCATTTTAAGTCGAAAAACTTAAGAGGTAATTTTCTCGTTTTCGTCCCGTTTTCGAGTTATAACGGTTTTTATGATTTTTCCCTTAATAACTGGCTTTATCTTTGCCAAATTGCGTCCGATTCGTTAGATTTTTTTTTATAACCAATCAAGAATTTATTACAGTTTTAGTTTGTCCAAAGACTTTTTTTTCTGCCGAAAACCGTTTTTCCGCAATTTTGCATCAAACCCAATTTTTTCGTTTTTTAAGTAGTTTTTAACTTCTTTCACTTTGATATGATTTTATTCAAAAAAACACGTTGATGCGTGTTAATTTTTTTTCACTTATTATTAAAGCCCAGTTAATTTTCTTAAAAAATATTTGTCCTTTTCTTAACCACAATAGCTCAGAAAAAGTTTTAATTCATTTGAATTAATTTTGTATTTAAAAAATATTTTTTTTTTTAAATTCACTCAGTTTGTTTATTTTTTGTTAATTACATTTAGTATTCTTTTTAAGGAAAAAAAAAATATTTTTTCTAAGAAAATAAACTGGGCTTTAATAATAAGTAAAAAAAAATAATATTCATTAACGTGTTTTTTTGAATAAAATGATATCAAAGTGAAAAAACTACTTAAAAAACGAAAAAATTGGGTTTGATGCAAAATTGCGGAGAAACGGTTGTCCACAGAAAAAATGTTATTGGACAAACTAAAACTGTAAAAAATTCTTGATTGGTTTTAAAAAAAATCTTACGAATCAGACGTAATTTGGCAAAGATAAAGCCAGTTAAGGGAAAAATCATAAAAACCGTTATAACTCGAAAACGGGACGAAAACGAGAAAATGACCTCTTAAGTTTTTCAATTTAAAATGACCTCATTAATCCATGGTTTTCATTTGGGGCGGTGACTGTGGGACACCATGTATATATACCTAATATACGAGTAGTTCTAATAATTTTCGAAAAATCTTCTATTCTATCCATTCCTGATGATACAAAATCCATTGGTGCTGAATCGGCTCTAATAAAATCAGCACGCATTTCGCATTTTTGTCTGGAGAGGGCGTTCAGGTATCAATGTTCCGGAAGACTAAAACTTTTCTATCAGTTTGGCAATTTAGTCATCAATGATCCACAAATACCTACCCCTTCTTCCTCTGCAGCTGGCCTTCAATGGTAAAGAGATATTACTCATGGAATTGTTGATTAATTTTTCGCCCCACAATAAAGAATTTCAGAAAAAGGATTTCCCTCAAGATTATCCATTCTTTCATATTTATTACAAAGGGCTGCAACTTTTAATGATTGTCCTTCAATAACTATTTCATTTAAGCATGATTTTCCTAATCGACCTTTATTTAAGTGATTGTGTTCCGATTTTTTTAGATATCGAGGAAACTCGATCTCTATCATCATACATCTTCTGATCGAACATTTGATTTGATATCCTGTTTTTAAATATATTTATGTACATTATCCTTAAAAGAGCTTAAATCACATCTGAGCTTAATCAGGAGACGTGGATAGTTTACAAAAATTCAACCCTTTAATCCACTTGTGATAAAACTGCATGCAGGCCATTAAATAAATTAAACGAAAATGGAGATCTCTTTCAGAAAAATACGTTTCATTTAGTATCATATGGATTGGTGCCCTGCTGGCAAAACCATAACCTTTGACAATAGCAAACCATAATAATCGTTCATTCATTCATACCCCGCCTTGAGCCAATTAAGGCTATAATATTGCCACACGATCCATTTCCAAACCTCAGTCCTAATATACAAGACATCACACTCTACATCCCACACAGCTCGAAACAAAGATGTGGTGACACGTTTGGGTAACCAATAACCAATGATCTGCCATTAGATACTCTACTCGTATCACACAGTTCAATTATTCCAAGTTTCCTGTTCATCACGCTCATCTTTTCTTCCGTTGTTCCACAAGCACAATATGTGTGCCTGCAATGTCCGTTCGATATGATGACGACTTGACAGTTAGACTAATATCCAACATTTCAGCGATTGTATTCTGCAACAACAAAAACATGAAGTATCTATCTGTATCTGAATGGCGGAGGTAAAAGTATCTGACAAATGACCTACCTCAATGGCGTAGAGTCATTGTACCCTCTCTATTTCAGACTAATGTGTGCCTAACTCATTGGAGTGTGCATCGCGTATTTTGATATTCTTTGCAATTAGATACCGTCTCGATCGGTGTGGCGGAAGAAGATAGCTCCACCTAGGGTTCTGATGCTTCGACACACTTCTTTTCAGTTGGAACAATGACAATTTCACTCAGCGAATGTGTAACATCTGAAACCCGTTACGTGATCAATAAGTCAAAACGTGAGCAATAAAAAGAGACGACGCTATTGAGGAGAATAGGACGACCCCCACAACAACGGATCATATAGTAACAGTTGAGCTAGCTCTTAGTTCAACAGCGTTCACCATTGAACGCTCAGCCCAGACCCCTAAAGAAGTGCATCCAGGAACAGTGAGTAATGCCTGAGAATTTAATTAACCTACATTTCTCGGATTGCATTCAGTCATTCAGTCAATGATCGTGCACACAATTTCAGAGCTAACCACATAATTACCCATTGCATTGGCGTCTTCGGCGACGTCGCCATATCTGCGTCCATCGTCGTTGGTGGGAATAGGGAGGTGATGAATTGAAATTGGAGATCAGTGTTTTATATAGGCGCTTACAATAGTTCCGGGCAACACTGGGGCCAATACTGGCGATCAGGAATGGCAAAATTAAACACAAACGTTCTGTTTGTTTTTTTAACTTCAAAATACGTCTGAAAAATTAGGGTACACTAGAAAAAACTGATGACAATGAAAAGGTGCGATACAATTTCATATTCGTTTCCATCAATTTTAAGAACAAATTTAATGCTTTTGTTTTTATTATAGGTAGAACAATTTTAAAATTCTATGCGTAGTTTAAATATAAAATTAAGTATCGGGTTTTCCAATAGGGACTTCACAACTTTGAATTTAATTTGTGAACGCACCCTTTCACTAATTATCGAACTGTCATTGTGAATTTATTCAGTAAACTCAACATTGTCATCATGGTAAAGTACACCAATGAGCAACGTCTGAAAATTATGAAAATTTTCTACCGAAATTCGGAGTCGGTGACTGCAACTTTAAGAGCGTTAACTCCAATTTTCCGTCATAATTCTCGCCTAGTCGACAGGCAATAACAAGTTTATTGCAAAAATTTGAGTGTGATGTTGCCATGTCAGTGAGACAACGTGTTGGTCGAAAAGCTGAAATATCGCTGCCGTTCAGGCGTCCGTAGCAAACGATCCAAATCAGATCAAAACGGCGTTCCCAAGAATTGGGTATTATTCAGACCACATTATGGCGTATCTTGCGTAAGGAACCTTGGTTTACTCCCATACATGATCAAGCTGACTCAAGAATTGAAGCCGATGGACCATTTGAAGCGAGGACGTACGTTCTCCGATTGAGCTCTGGAGAAGATGCGCCAAGATGATGAATTTCATCATAAAATCATCTTCAGTGACGAAGCTAATTTTTGGCTCAATGGGTTCGTCAATAAGCAAAATATGCGTTATTGGTCGGGTGAAAATCCACATTTGCTTCATAAATCACCACTTCATCCACAAAAAATAACAGTTTGGTGTGGTTTGCATGCCGGCGGCGTTATTGGGCCATATTTTTTCGTCGACGATAACGATCGTCACGTTACTGTGAATGGCCAGCGCTATTTCGCCATGTTTACCGATTATTTTTGGCCCGAATTGGAAGATATGGACTTGAACGACATGTGGTTTCAACAGGATGGCGCCACAAGCTACACAGAACACCTTACAATAGATTTATTGAAGAGTAAGTTTGATGAGCGTATTATCTCAAGAAATGGGCCGGTCGATTGAACGCCTCGATCGTGTGATTTAATTCCTCTAGAATATTTTATTTGAGGCTACGTTAAGTCATAGGTTTATGCCAGCAAGTCCACGACATTGGAAGAGCCCAGAGCCAACATTGAACGCGAAATATAGGCCGTTTCGGCCGAAATGTGTTGCCGAGTCATCGAAAATTGGGTCCAACGAATCGACCGCTGCAAACGTGCCCGCGGTGGCTATATGAACGAAGTCAAGTTTCATTCATAAATGTTTTGATTGTACTTCAAGCCCATATTAAAATTTTTAAAATATCTCAAATAGTTTGCGTTTTATTTAAAAAAAAAGTTGTCAAGTCCTTATTTGCAAAACTTTACATGCCACATAGTTTGGCGTTTTATTTGTATGAATAGAAGAAACTATATTTATGGCCTTGAGAATCACTTAAGTCCTTGTGAATCAGGTTTGGAAAATGTCACATAAAAAGTTGATGCTGAAAAAACATCGCTGTTGTAAAAGTTGGAATGGAAAACCATCGCGATGGAATAGTTATACCCTGTGGCGTACTGGTAAGTGCATTGGACTGTCACGTCGAAGAGATTTTGGAGTGTTACAGTAGTCGATCTATATCTCATTTTGGTTATGATATTCATCAATGATGAATATGAAGTTTAAAATCAATTCAAGGAGTTTCTGTTGCGGTATTGCCATATTGCAATATTTGTTCCTCAGACTTAGAGTTATAGTCACAGTTGCACATTCATACAACATACATTCTATATTAATTATTTTTACTTTTAATACTTTCGGTGTATTTAAAATATGCCACTTTTTGATTCCCCTGTCTGCAATTCCTTTTGTGAGATTCTTTCTAACAATTAGGGCCTGTAAGCCGATTCAAATACAACAGCCCAGAATTGAAACCCTAGCTATAGTTCTCGATCTGTGCAGAGAGCAGTTCTGTGGTGTGTTAGGTATTCTTGTCTTCTTGATGATAGCTGGAATAGAAAAACTCATTGAATGCTTAGTAGTGATACATTGCTGCAGAAAAGTTGTAGATACTTTGTAAGAAAAAAAAGGAAGTTTCTCTTGCATAATGTTCATTTCCACAACGGATACCCTGTGCAGTAAAAACGATGGCGTTGAGGTTGGTTTTCAAAAGCCAAAGAAACCTCTACATGGTGTTTTGTATCTGATACTTTGTCCGATGCTAGATCGTTGACTGTGCATGAAGCCACACAATGTAATTACTCTCTCACAATTACTACAATTTTTTTTCCTACAATTGGTTGTTGTTTTTATTTACTACCACAAAGCGGCCACTTAATTTTGTGTTATTTACCTGGGCTGGGGCGGTATTGTCAGTTTAATTTTTTTTTTCTTCAAAGCCCGTTTAAAAGTTTGAGGTTAGAATGGAAGAGAAGAAGAAGTAATGCTTCAATGGGAAAATTGTGAAATCGCTTGCTGCATTTCAAAGGTCTTAATGTTGGTTGTTATGCTAGCGCTGGCGCTGTGGCACACGACGCGACGCTAGACGTCAACGTTGTCATTTCGTTACCCTTCAATTAACAAGGCGCGGATAAAAAGCCATAACGCCACGACGCGATCGCGAACACAAGCTCTCCCCCCATTCTGCCACCATCACTTTATGGAGAAATATTAGTTATTTTAAATTTTATGGAAATCGTCACCTGGTTTCAAGTATATGAGGAAGGAGTGTTGTTGTAGAGGGCTCCTCAAGTGGGATTTGTGGGCCTTATAGAAACCGCTTGAAACGCATACAAACACGTAATGAAAGTGGTAAACATAAACATAATTAAAAAAAAAAAAATAGTGTATACTTAAAATGTCATTAAATAATTCTTTTTTGAGTTTAAAGGGAAATTTTCGAAGTTGCAAGAGCTCACATACTCACGCCCCGCCAAACCCTATAGAGTAATTGCACCCAGCAATGCGTTATTAATGAATAAATCAACATTAACTGTGTCATTTTCGTCAATGACACTCCCTTCCCGCATAATAATTTACATTGTTTGACTTTTGATTTGTTTTTTTTTTTTTTTTTTAAGAAAAAAGAAACATTATAGGGTTTTGATGTGATTGTTGTTTTATAAAATTTAGTGGGTAGATTGATTGGGTATGGAAGTCATATATAATTTGTGAAAGTGGAACCTCCAATTTGTATGTTTATAAGTATAGAAAAAAAAATACCAGTCGACACTTTCAATGGCACTTTAAACAAACTAAAGATAAATAAATTGTTAAATTTTAACTTGAAAAGTTGAATACATATATGTAAGTTTGGTTTGGGTTTTGGAGAGATTGTTTTTTTAAGACCTTCATACTCTTCAAAATGTCCGGTGTTATTTTAATTACATGCTTTTTAATTTTCTCAACACGAATAACAACAAAATTTCACCCAATATTTCGAAAAACGTACTTGGATTTTTTGCTTTAATATTTTACATAAATACCTTTGTGCAGAAGATTCTAATCCTTAAAAATTGTTCAAAACCTTCGAAGAAATCTGTTTTTATAATAACAATAAAAATCGAAGTTGTATATGAAAGGTATTTTGAAATTATAATAAATGTTAACTTCGGATATACATATGTATGTACTTATGTACATAAGATAATAGATACTCGTACTTTAGGAAATTGAAGTTATAGCAAGTTAATCTTAAGTTAAATATGATTTAGTCAGAGGCCGTTTACCAGACTGAAATTTTCTAAGTTCAATTATTTAATAATTTTTGTTTGATTAAAAGTCTCTTTTCTATAATATGCTTCGCGCAGTTAACGCGTACTTATGTATATACAATTTCTCATTACTGGACTGCATTCATTTGAAGTTACCCAAGAAAAAAAAAAAGGTTGTGTGTACTGAAGTACGCGCGGTAGAAGTAAAACTTTTTTTTCCCTCAGCCTTCAAGCGTACTTACAAACATTTTGTAGTCTAAAAGCATGTCGCTGATAGCGTGTCCTTTTGACATGTCACTGACAGCTGCATAGGAAAACGCCGGAAAAGAAGTTTTACTTCAAAAAAAAAAACACTCAAAACTCCTTTAGGATGGGACATCTGTCAATGAAATAGTATATATCCTCTTTTTCCTGGAGTTTGCAAAGATCACATAAAATTGGTAAATCCAGTCGATGTGGAGTGTAATTTAAGTTGAAAATTTCACCTCTTGCAGCGAATAACGCGTGATTTTTTAAGAGCTATCGGAAATTAAAAAAAAAAATAAAATTCGGAAAAATGTATGAAATCTTTATTTGAATCGATAGTACGGTCGATTTAATTTAATGTTTGAAGATTATTTCATGCAAATGTTGGCCGCGGCTGCACCTCAAATGGTCCATCCGCTTAGTCCAATTTTGGCATACTTTTTCTTACATTTCGGCCGGTATCTCACGAACAAATACTTCAATGTTGGTTTTCAGTGCGTCAATCGAAGCGGGATTATCGCTATAGACGTGACCCTTAACAAAGCCCCACAAAAAATAGTCAAGATTGAAAGGCCCCAAACGTGAAATAAACTGTTCACCGAACTCGCCTCTCAATTGGTCCATTGTTACGAGTGCTGTGTAGCATGTGGCACCGTCTTTTTGAAACCACATGTCATGCAAGTCAAGCTCTTCCATTTTGCGCAAAAAAAAAGTTTATTATCATCGCATCATACACAATAACGTTGCGATTCGCATCATTTTTGAAGAAATACGACCCAATGATTCCGCCTGCCCATAATCCGCACCAAACAGTAACTTTTTTTGGATGCATTGGTAGCTCTTGCAATGCTTCTGGCGGCTCTTCCCTCCAAATACGGCAGTTTTGTGGATCTTTGGCTAACTTTTCAAGATCCCATTCACCAAAAATTCTTGTTCCAGCTGTATTTTGAAAGGCTTCACACCTTAATCCTTCAGTAAAATTTCCCACGTAGTGGAGTAACAGATACCCAATTGCTGCGAACGGCGCACTATGGGACCAAATGGTGCAAACCATCTCAAAAATCCATAACTTTTTCGTTTCTCAATATTTTTGAAATTTTGCGCACTTATACTTGTATAACCAAGAATTTAAAATATTTAAACGTTTTAAATAGAAACAAATTATTTCATTTTTTTTTAAATAAAATAAAATAACAAATTTGTAGATTTTGTTTAATTTATATGGGGAAAATTTGTTGGAGCAAGAATTATTGCAACAATTTGGATGAAATTTGTACAGTGTTTTTCTTTTACAGGTGAAAACATTTGAAAGTAGTTTTTGTAAAATCCGCCCACTACCACGCCCATATTTTTCTGATTTTTGTTATTTTCTTATTTTTAGGGACCAGGAACTCGAAAATTTGTATTTGAGGTTTTTTAGACTTAAGACATCGTATGTATATTTTTTCCTCCCACTTTCCCGCCTACTTTCACTCCCCTTTTTTTTCAGCTTAAACTTCATTAAAAGCAGGCATTACTTAAATTAAGTTTTATATGTAGAAGTGAATTTATGAAAATTGTTATTTTTTTTAGTAAAATCCGTGTACTGCCACGCCCCTTTTTGATATATGAAAGTTTTTTGCCCTTAAGAATAAAAAAAAAGGAATTCAAAAGTACCCCTTATTACTAGGTATATTAATTAATGTCCAAAAGTTCTTTAGCCTCGTCAAACAATTCTTTGGTATCATTTTTTGTTCTTGGTTTTTGCAGACTAGATATGTATGTACGGATCAGAAATATATAATAAAGTATGTAAAACATCTTTGTTCGTAGTTGATTCTGAACTTTTCCTTCCAAATAAATTCTCTCATTTTGATTTTTTGTTTAATTTAATCCGAATCCTTCAAACGCTTTATTGAGAATAAAAGCTTAGTAATCATCTCATTACATTATCTATGAATTTGGCCTCTTGATTGATTAATGTTACAACAACAATTTGGCGGTTCTATGCCAACTCTATCACCTTTTAGACACTTTTCGCATGCTTTTATTTTTGCTTTTGGTATTGTTTATGATTCAGTTTTCATATTGTATGCAGTTCTCTTCTAAGTGAACTGTTAACTTTTTGTCTTCTTCTACATTTGTATTATATGCAACATACCCCACACAGCCCCTCCCAACCTCAAATGCTTGTCATTTATTTTTATTTAATTATGATTTTTTTTAATATAAATATGAGTTAGGAAGTTTAAAATGAAAAAAAAAATATTTTATTCTAAAAATCAAATTTTGAATTTTAATAATATTGGAGATAACTGATAAAAACTTATAAATTTTGTCACTTATATGATGTTTATGAAAATGTGTTGCACATGTTTTAACAGTTATTTTTTTTGAATTTTTGACAAAAAATAACATTTTTTTTTAAATTTTGAGTTAAAGTAATAAAATAATGGTCTAAAACTTTTTGGAATACACATTTATGTGCATCAATAAAGGTACCATATTTTTGCCAAATTTTAATTTTTTTCATCACTTAACAATAAAGTTATAAGTAGTATATAGTTATAAGTTGATTTAGCGTCCAAGTACAAAGTTTTCAACGCGACAGTAAATGCATGCATGGCATATGGCGTCCAAGTCTTCGGATACACACACTTCGAAGCTTTTGAAACTGTACAAAGGAACTTTTTTAAGAGGATATTTCGTTTGCCTAACTCAACACCCAACTACGCCATATATGTAGAGTCAGGAATAGTCCCTATATATATACACAATTTGAAGGCAAGTGCGAACTTCATTACAAGAGTGATGAAAAGAAGTGAAACTTGTCTTCACAAAATCATTTTAAGAAAATTACTTCGAGTGAATGCTTCCCCGTTTAAAGACTGGAACGAACTAGCTTTATCTCACGAAACAAGTTTAAACTTAACAGAAACTAATGTGGCAGATTGGCAGGCTCAGTTTTCTGATGTGATTGCTAAGGTGGATCACAAAATGTTTCTGGATAATCTTTCCAGAGCATCTTCATCTACTTCAAGAGCTATTTATAGTCATTTAAACCACCACCTGCCCTCGGAAGTCTCTTACTTTAGTAATGAATTTTCAGCCTCGGTTATAAGTATTATTTTTAGAGCAAGAGTTGAAATTTTAAATTTAAACTTTGTACCTCATCGATCAGACTTGCCCCAGCTATGTGATCTTTGTAACGGAAGATTTAATGAAGATATTTACCATTTCGTTGCTGCTTGTCCTATTCTACAAGAAATTCGTCGGTTGCATTTTCGGGAAAGTTTTATATCTTTGGACAAACTTTTTGAAATTTTAAATGGAGCAATGGGCTGGCTCAGCCTCTTTAAATATTGCCAACATGCTCTTTCTTACCGTAACAGTTTCCAATATTAAACTCAGTCGATTACCCGCTTATTGCAATTTAAACCAAATTTTATACCTAAATGTTTATTGTTTTGTTGCCGATCATACAAAATTTGATAATATTTCTTTTGTGTTTCAAATCACGTTAAAATTGATAATATTCTATAAACAGCTAATCTTAACCAAATTGTGTATTATTTTGTGTTTCAAATCATGTTAAAATTGATAAATTTGTTTATAAACAGCTAACCAAATTAACCAAATTGTATAATATTTTGTGTTTCAAATCACGTTAAAATTGATATCATTGTTTTATATATAAATATTGCTTCATATCTTTTGTTAAACATTTTTTTTCTTTTTCTTTTCTTTATATTTTAAAATTTTTGCTTTTTATTATTTCTTTTATTTTTAATGAAATGTCATCTCAGGCAGACGGCAGTATTGCCATGTCCTTATTCTTAAGTATACAAATTTGTAAACCTTATGATGAAAAAATAAAGAATCTATCTATCTATCTATCTATCTAAAGTTATAAGTATACGAATTTTTATATATTTTATATTAAGGCGTTAAGTTGGTTAGCAAGAATTGGCCTTAAGAAATATCTCAAAAACCTTTGAACTTCTTCGAATGTACAATATCCCCAAACGTGGGCACCGGAGAGCAATATTATGTGTATTATGAAAGCAACGGTTTAACACTGAAGAAATAACTCTTTTTGCGTCAGTCAGTTTGCAGTTGAAGTGTTTTCTCATATTGAGGTTCTTCGTAATTAGCACACCTGAACTATTGCAACATTTTCTCCTTGATATTTCTTTTTTTCGTTGCTCGAAAATATTTCACTTCCTTCCCTGAAAGTCATCATTTTAGACTTTTCTAGTTTAGAAGAAGTTCTGAATTCGTACAAAAAATCGAACTCGAAGTTTTAAGCGAATCGCACGTTGAGAAGGTAGAATCCACTGAATGTCTTTGGCTGATACAGGAGGGCTTTTCATCCTCTTGGATCGGGTGCACTTGCAATCATCCAGACCAAACGCCTTAGGATCCAAGATGACTTGGTCATTCAACCAAAGTTTAAGTTTTCTTTGTCGGGATTGGGTTCTGAAGGCTCTTGGGTGGAGCACTGTTGTCCATTCCCACAGGTCACTCAGGCTTACACATTCGATTATTTGGGTCTGCTTGGCATCTTCACATAGCTCATAGAATCCTGTGTTAGCTCTCCATTCGCCCTCCTAGGCTTTGAAGAATTTTTCTTTTAATGTAGCCCTTTCTACCTACCATTCTAACGAAAACTTCGTATTACGCGATTTACGATTTATGTCGCTACAAATGATTAAAAAAAAAACAGTGGACCACATACCTCTTACGCTTTATTGAGTAAAATTAGATATGTAATTATAAAATTGATATAAAACAAAACATCAATCTCTATAGTCCGCCGTCCAAGTGTCGCTGCAACTATCGATTATAAATGCATTGTACAATGCATTGGGTTTATAACCATTGATTGCTGAATCTGCAGTCCGATCCAATGTTAAATTCCATTGTGTTGTTGTGAGACTTCACCCAAAGGTGCTGATAGTGCATTTAGTGGTTGAGTCTGTTGACCCTTTAATGCTGATGTTGCACTTAGTCTTGGTGGTTTATTGGATCTTTAAGTTGATTGATCATATATCATTATGTAACTCGCGTGAGAAATTCAATGCCCATTTAAGCCGCGAAACAAAAGAACCTGTGGTTTCCTAGTCAAATTCTTCATCGAACCTTCACTAAAGAGTCGTTGCATGGTGTATGGTTACTCCACAACGAAGATAAAGAAAATTAGAAATTCCTTCTGAACTTCCAAGAACGACTGTATCAGTATTTTTAGGTTTAAAAAAACGGAAATGGTAGCTTTCAAAATATTGATTGAATCTTTAAAAATTTTTTTAAATATTTTAAATAAGGAAGGATGGCTATCTTGGCTTAGTTTAAAGGATATGGGTAAAAATACTTTAGTCTTGGTCTTTTCAGCCGATTGTTAACGGTCTGACTTCACGAACAAAAAAATTGCTTTTGCCCATATCCTTTTAATTTAAATTAAACTATCAAAAAAGAAGAAAATACACAAAAGCGTTCGATGTTTGAGGAATGCATTTATACTTAAAGTGAGAGATTGTCGAAATAAATTTACAAGTTAAATTATACGTTCATCAGTCCCATGGAACTCGAAATGAAAAAGAAAACAAATCGAAATGTCATTTAGTATGAAAATTAACATGACAGCTCCCATTCAGAACCCATGTTCGATTAAACTTATATATCAAATCAATGAAGCATGGCCAGACACGATTTCAGAATTAAATTAGCATGCGAATTGCAGCAAATTCTTTTGATATCGACAAAGAGATATTCACGCTGCTCAACAGGTGGTAGCTTTTCAAAATATCGAATTCCAAAGCCCCATTCTGTCAATCGGCTCCAAACAAAGCTTCAACCGCCAGACAGACCAAAAAGAAAACCAACAAAAAAATCAGGAACACTTAATTGGAATCCCAAAAATTATGTGACTCAGGTGAGAGACTCCGCAGCCAGCACTGCTCGGTTTTATGTCACTCGCTTGCACAAGTTAGTGTGAAACAAGTTGTGACAACCTCCGTTTCTTGGTCCAGCAAGTTAATTCTCTCTCGACGACCGATGTCAAGTTTTGTGTACGAAAAGCTAGCGGACTCCACATGCTTCATGTAAATTATGCCATTTGTCGCACTTACCCGCTTGCACCCCTTTTGGACAGTTGTTGTTGGTGCCTCTGAAATCCGACAAGTGACGTTAAGCGCAAAACAAACAGCTTGCACTGTACAGCGATCGCACGGTTAAAAACTTCAAATTCAAACAACGACGGGCAATAGCGACGCCTGAACTTCGTATTAACCCAATTCGAAACGCACAACATCGACGAACTAACGAATGAACGAGCCAAAATGGCCGATCGACATTTCATAACTCAGAGAGCTAGACAACGGTTGCGGCTGCGCGTTTTGAATGTTTGATCAAATTTGAATTAAGAAAAATTATGATCGTTTTTAGCCGAGCGAGCAGGGAGGGAGTGAATACAAGCCGCAATCTTGTTGCACCCAAAAATACTGAGGCTGCCGACAATCCTACCAACCGCCAGACTGCAGACTGTGAAAATGTACACCGGCGGCGGCGCGTGTGCGCAGTGGCAGAGCAACGTAGCGCACTCCATTGCATTGAGTGATACGTCACATAGAATGCGGTATGAAAACTCAATTTACTAATCCTGACCAAAGCCAGTTAAATGGAGAAAACAAGTCATCGGTGTTTTTGGTCTTAGACGAATCGGGACGGTCGTTTTTGTCTTTTTTTGTCGATCTTTTTGGTAAGTGGCTTTATCCGATATCCAGGTATATGTTTGCACTACAAGAGTGCGTTTAATTGAAGTTGGATTAATCCGGAGTGTTATTATGGGGTTTCTAGTGGCGAAGAAGTATAGGCAGCAGGGGGGATTCACTCCTCATTTATATATTCTTGTGACTTATGAGATGTGAGGTAAGTTTCACTTTTGATTTGTAGTCAGCCTAAGAAGGCAACCGATTGGATTGTGTGTTTTGATAGGTTTTCATATTTAGAAGTAGGGCGTGGATGTGTACCTACGTATGATTTATGTGCGGCAGCAATTTGTTTTGGCCTACCTATATGTTTGCTTGACATATTGGAGAGTGCAGCTGCAATGCGGGATTAACGAATGGAAATTACTGCACCAGATGAGGAAATAAATTTTTTCATATTTGGAATAAGAACTTTAGGGCTAGGCTGCAATATTATATAAGTTTAAGAATTTCGGTACAGGAGGGAGAATATTTTGTCAATTTTCATTAAATAATTTTTATAGTTCGTTTGGCTGGGAGGATTTATTGAAGGACTTGTCTTTAGAAGCCAAGTATTCTAAATTTAAAAATAATTTGTTTGATGGAATGAAGCGTTTTGTTCCCATCGTCAAAAATAAACAAAAATTCAAATTACCATGGTTTAATAGAAGATTAAAAAAATTGGAAAATGCTAAAAATAAGGCCTTTAAGCGTTATAAATCAAAACAATGTCCCAATGATCATGCTATTTTTCGGCAGTTAAGAAGAGAATTCGATTTTCTAAATAAATTCTTATACAAGCAGCATATAATCAAAACAGAAATGAACATAAAAAGAAACTCAAAATCGTTTTGGGTTTTCTTGAATTCTAAACGGAAATTCTCATCTTTTCCACAAAATATGGAATTTGAAGATATAATATCTAATGACACAGAACAATCTTGTAACCTCTTCGCAAAGTTCTTCCAAACATCCTACAATAGCGATGAAATTCCAAATATTAATGAATACTATTGCTGTTTAAATCCCATAACCGATTTTCGTTTAAATGATTTTTCCGAAAAGGAGATTCTGGAGAGTTTGCTTGATATTGATATAACTAAAAAAGCATGATACGATTTAATATCTCAACTGTTATCAAATTGTGCAAAATCATTGAGTTATGTGCTCACTCGCATTTTTAATAAATCCATAGAAGAAGGAGTTTTTCTTGGTGAATGGAAGATATCTTTTATTGATCCAATTTTCAAAAATGGACTTAAACATTTAGTCAGTAAACTTTCGAAACTTTCTGTTATACCAAAACTGCTTGAAAAAGTCATAACTCAAAAACTTTATTTTTCACTCGCTAATTCTTTGTCTCCGTGTCAACATGGATTTTTAAAGGGTAAATCGACTAGCACAAATTTAAGTCTTTTTACCAATTTTTGCTGCAACCAAATGGAAAATGGCAAGCAAATTGATATTCTATACACAGATTTCATAAAAGCGTTTGATCGTGTCCATCATGGTCTTATTTTACAGAATTTTATTTTTTAAAATGGTTGAGATCATATTTAACAGGTAGAAAACAAATAGTTAAAATTGAAAATTGTGTATCAAACCCTATTAATGTAATTTCAGGTCTCCCACAAGGAAGTCACTTGGGACCACTGTTATTTATCATTTTTATCAACGATTTACCTTCTGTCTTGAAATTTTGTAGTTGTTTAATGTACGCAGACGATGTCAAAGTGTTTTTTCCAATTTCTTCGATTGAGGATAGTTTTCTCATACAGGAAGACATAAACAATTTTTTGAATTGGTGTAATTATAACCATCTTCAACTAAACAATGCAAAATGTAAAATTTTAAGTATAGCAAGATCCACGTCAGTCATAAATTTTGATTATTGTTTTAATGATTACAAAATTCTTAGAGTAGACTGTATCAAAGATCTAGGAGTTTATATTGATTCAAGAATGGATTTTCGGTCACACATTGATTACGTTGTTTCTAAAGGAAATTCATTACTAGGCTTTCTTAAACGAAATTCAAATGATTTCCAAGATGTATATACACTAAAAACTTTATTTATGTCTCTAGTCCTTCCAATCTTGGAATATTGTTGTGTAATCTGGTCACCATGCTATGAAAATAGCATAAATCGGATTGAAAAAATTCAAAAAAGATTCACGAGATTTGCTTTAAGAAAATTTAATTGGATGGGTCCCATACCAACTTATAATTCGAGATGTCTACTGATTGACATGAAACCGCTTAAAGGTCGGAGGCAAATTCAATGCGTTCTATTTATAAAAGATATTTTAGATAATAAAATAACTTCTATCGACCTTCTTTCTCTGATTCTTTTTTATGTGCCCAGTCGATCGTTACGTATTAAAAACGTTTATTTTTACGTTCCTCATCATAGAACTAATTACGGATTGAATGAGCCGATAACACGCTCTTTAAAATTATTCAATGAAATGTGCAGTAATATTGATGTTTCTGTTAGTAGAGATGTCTTCAAAAAATTGTTAAACCATTGTATTTGATTCTGTATTATTTGTCAAATTAAATACATCTATGTATATAATTAAGGTATTTTTTTTTATTGTTATGTAAAATGAAAGATAATTTTTTTATGTTTGTAATCAGCAGATCTTGAATCAATTGATAAAATGATAAATAAATAAATTTATTTAAAACTCATCACCTATATCTGATCTGATAAAATCTGACTTTCTACACGTTAGAATTAGTGTAAAGCGTTTCGATAAAAACGTATGAAACTATGCTTTTAGTTGGCGCAAAGAAAAAGAGAAGAGCGTATTTTTTGTTTTTCTCATTCTCATCTTTGCCTTTCGGACTCCGTAGAAAATTGTAGGTCAACTACATTCCAGGGATGGAAAATGAAATTTTTCAATTGTACTGAAATCGGGAATACAATTGTACTGAAACGATGTCAATGATTAAATTAAAGCAGAAATGATCAGTTTGTCTTCTTATAAAAAACATAAATAAATATCAATAGCTCCACAGAAAAAAATACTCTTACAATTTATTGTTAGAAGTTGGCTGACAATTTATTTTCAGATAACTGGCTAAATACTAAATTGGTATATTTTCTACCAACCGTGTTCATCACACACAACTAAATGTCAGTTTTTGTTAGTTATGGAAACTGCTTCATTTGAATCTTGGCGGCAATTTGTCTGACAATGAAAAAATTGTATGATGCTAAAACGTACATCTTACAATTTCTTCATTGTCAGAAACGTCAGACAACGATATAAATTGGCAGGTCTGACAATAAATTGTGAGTGTAAGCGATTATCAAATACCTTAAAATTTAATGTCTTACAATTAATTGTCAGATACATTTTCTGACAATTAGTTGCTAGATCACAAGATTGTCAGCTAGCGTAGACATGATTGTCAGATTTCTTAAAATTAATTGTCAGGTTGTGATCTAATAATTAACTGTCAGACAAATTTTTTGACAATTAATCGTAAGACTACACGGTTGTAAGACATTGTAAGCATGTTTTTCACTGACAGATCTGACGATATTGAATAATCTACCAATCGTGTACACTTAGCTTAAGACTAAAAAAAAATAAATTAGATGACGATATGGGGACTTTTATTCAATGAAAATATGCTAAATGCCATTTAACTTATCAAAGATCTACTTCAGTGTAAAAATTTTATTTTTAGTTGATGTGTTTTTTTTTTAAATTAATTTTTATTAACATTAAACTTATAATTATTTTAAATGTAGACACAAATTTTATAAAAACTAGCTTACTTATCAATATCTTATAACTAACTTACTGGCCCTAAGTTAAACTAAACAGTTGACGTTGGTGTTGCATTACGGCTTAAGAAGCTGACGCAGTATGTTGGAAAATATTTAACTTGCAGGATTTAAATATGAGATTGTGGAGCTCGTATTGCAGCCATCGTGAGAACCTTGTTGTTGTTAAGCTTCTAAGCAAGATGCCATCTAGAAGTGAAAACTGTAACTAAGAGTTATAAGGGTTTACAGCTGAGAGTTATTGTTCTGGTATGAAAATGAATGCATTCAGGCCTGGATGATGTATATTCAACTTTCAATTCTCTTTCATTTCATGTGCTTTTGTGTTTTTTTTTGTCAAATAGGTACATAAAATATGGAAATTTTGAAATTGTACTGAATTGAGAAGAATTGTACTTTTGAACTTGTACAAACTCAATTGTATCGAATTCGAATTTTCCATCCCTGCTACGCTACATTCCTGTCAACAACAGGGAGATATGGTGGAGTGTTATAAGCCATTATTCGTTCTTTACGGGCTGTTCCGCTTAAAATTTTTCATTTTTTGAGGATGATCATCTTTCTTTTATGTTTTGATTCCTGTCAACAATATACTTGATCTTTTGGCTTATTGTCAAAAATGTGCATGGCGGTCTTTCGACGTAATCCTTCAATGGTCAATGAGTTCATTCAACGAACTTAGGTCTTAAATATATTCTAATATTATGTATGAAAGTTTTTCCAGAAAACATTTTTACTGTCTCTATAGGGCAGGAATATGGCCTCGTGTATGCATATATCTAGGTCATAAAAAAATTAATACTGCAATTGTCGAGAAGTCAGTGCTTTTCTTCATATCGTTCGTCGGTCTGTGCGCTCCCGCGTCTGTGGGTTGGAAAATTAACTTTACAGCTAGCTAGAGCCTTAATGGGTCTACAGATCAACTCCAAATTTAGTACTTAGTATTTTACTGATTCCCTAGACAAGAAAATACGAATACGAAACGCTAAATCTTATTTATCTCGAAAACGGAAAAAGAAATAAGGTATGCTGTTATGATGGGCATGGACTACAGTTTAGCCAAAAAAAATTGAGGAAAAATGCTATCTACATTACTTGTCAAAAAAGCTTACTTTTGATTTTTGACTTTATCATTAACGACTCTAAAGATTTTGACTAACCGTTCGATAGGAACTCCTTTAAATTCGAAATGATATTATACATATACTTACATATACGCAAATCTAGAAACAAATATGAGAAACTGGGCGTATCTACTGTTAGCAGCAAAATAAAAGAATGGATTGGAAGTTTCAGACGGAAGATCATTGATGAAAAAAAGAAGAAAAATCGGAAACCAATACTACACAAACATTTATTCTATGAATATCACACTTAAAACTGGTCCAATACAGTTTTTATTTACAGCCGTTGGAAAGGTTATTTCTAGGCTTCGGATTCTCATGCACTTAAAATCTGAAAATATGCGCTTAAAATATGCGCCTAAAAATGCAAAATATGCATTTAAAATATGCACTTAAAACTAATTCAACTTAATTTCAATTCAATATAAAAACACATTTTCTTCATCTTTTAAAATAAGTTAAAAATAAGACTCAAAAACTAAGCATGAGTGCATCAGTCAACATTTTTCAGTTTATATGTAGTGGTTTATGTGTATAGTCGCAACCGAAAACAGTTGGCTGTCAACAGCACGCTGGCCAGCAAATACTTTTCAAACACATTAAACCAGCATCGTGTTGTAATTTTTTGACATTTATACGTCTTATTGTTGTTGCATTTTGTGTTATTGTAACCAGTAACAGCAAATTTTGGATTTTGACCAAACGACGCTGTTGACGTTGCTGGTGCTGGTCTATTTTGTGTTGAGCGAGTAAAATACATTGGCGCAAAATTTTAAACAGCCTATTATTAAGGTATTAGTATGATACTACTTACCAATTTGCTAACTTTAAAGTAGTTTACTAACTCATACTTAATTTTAAACATTTTCTAACTAGTATCGTACTAAAAGAATTTTCAATAAATTGCTTCTGAACACACCTAAAACAATGGCTTCCGCTCTTGCTGGTGACGTTGCTGGTGACGTTGCTGGTGCTGGTTCAATCTGTTTCGCGCTTTAAGCTTTACCACGTTATACCCACACACTTTCATTTTTGATAGACGATCGTTTAAATTTCGATCTCATTTATACAGTTTCAAACAGACAGACTTATTTTTTTTTTTTTTTTTTCATTTCAATGTTTTGCCGGCACAATCTAGTCAAGTTCATATATGCACCTTTGTTTATATAATGCCTTATATTGTGGTGTTTGAATATGTTTCAAGATTGTGAAATGAATAAAAATGTATTATAAAAAATATGCATTTATAGTAAAATATGCACAAAAAAATGCAAAATATGCATTTAAAGTAAAATATGCAAAAATATGCACTAACGGTTAGATGCCATTTTAAAGGAAATTTTCTGAATCGTATACATAATTAGTTGCCTCGCTTCTAAGGTGTTCCTAAAAAAATATGCATTTGCATGGAAATCCGAACCCTAGTTATTTCTAATCCAACGAAGAAAAGATTCATCAATACAAAATGGACGCATTTTCAATAAGAGAGTTTGATGTCAAACTTTGCGCTCAATTCTTCGCAAAAGAGATCATTCAAAGACCAAAGGAACAATTTATTGTATTGGTATTGTAAATTATAAAATTGAATATCCAAGTTTCTTAAATGTTCTCGAGCGCCATGAAACACTTTTATTATGTTTTCGTAAATTCTGGCACTTGAGATTCTCAAAGATCCGCAATTTTTTACTGTAGCTATATGTGTACTGCGTTATTAACGTATAATACTATAATTTCTTGACCTTATTCGTACGATCAAGTCGTTTTCAAAGACTGACGACGATCCCCATTTCAATGGGGTCCCACCTTAGCGTGTGACTCTAATGCATCTGATGTCGGTCAAAAATTATCCCTTATCCTTAACCCCTGAACCACACATACACAATAATATGTCTTGCCAAAAATTTGCAACGCATCACGATGATATCTCAAGAGTCAAGAGGTAACACAGGATTTGAGAAGTTATACATATAATTGAGTTGTGGTGAATGAATGGTCAGACAATGAATGCCCATTGCTGGGCCCATCAGTGTAAAATACATATATAACTCGTATATATTATATTACGAATTGCTTAAATTTACTAAGTATAACATATATGGCTCACCCTTTTATAACGTATGGCTCATCCGGAGATACATTTGGGACTTAGTGCTCTATATAAATTGAGCAGGACTACTACATACGATTTTTATTTAGATAAGATTAGTGGGATCCACTTTTCAGTTAATTATGGATCTTTCAACTTCATAGCTTCTTTATTTTTGTTTTATTTTTACAATTAATCATTATTTAGTATGCAAAGTTGTCAGAATCATGATGTGACCAATCTCTTATGATCATATCTAAAAACGACAAATGTCATTTAGACAAGTGAAGTCGGTATTAAAAGACCAACCCCTAAGATAAAGAGTGAAAACACTTCATTTGATAGAATTATTGTTTCATATAGAAAATGAATAATTCATTAAGTTGATAAACCTACCTTACCTTCTTTGGTAATTTCCATGTCCCCACAAATTTGCAATTACAATTACGAAGCTTAAAAAAAGTTAGTCATTAGAAATAAAAATCATTTCATCGAACACATTCCCACGCGGAAGTATCTTAACTTGTTGGCGCCATGAGGCACGTATCATTCGCGACAATATTCAAACATCATGAAATTTCTATTTTCTTGTCTCTTAAGCTTGCTGTGTGTTCAATTAATTAATTGAAATAAAAAGCATGTATCGTCCATTTCTATATAAAAATAACCTTATAAGCGCCTTATGACTCTGCACGAGCTCATAGCACAGTGCCATCTATTTTTTTTTTTCTTTCGACAAAATGCCAGCTTATTTTCATGCAAATTACTATAGACTGTCACCTGAATAATAAAACTCTCTCTAATGTCGTATGACTTAAAGATAAACTTCAGATTTGTAAATAATATGTAATATCTGTGTACATATAAAATTTTATGAAAACAAAAATTCACTTACGAATTCAGCTCAAAACGTCAATTACAAGACACTATGCGTCCCCGAGACAGACTCTTAATAATAAATTCACATTTTTTTAGCTCTTGTTTTTCCTGAATGAAGCAGATATATTTTCCATGAAGCTCATTTGAATGTATAGCGGTATTTGTTCACACTCATGTAATTGGCAACAATTTAGCTCAAAAAAACTTGATCTATGACTTATAGGCCACTAAAGTGTCTAACCTAACACAAGCTTATATTTATAGTAAATAGCACATAAATCATGAAATTGAAATGTAATAAACCATTTGAATTTGACACAATCAAATTGTAATAGATCATTTTGGTGCGTGTAGTAAATAACAGAGGTTGAAACGTCAGAATATTTGCTGACTTCGAGGTTAATTATATTAGGTGCGTTTTATTATTCACAAATCTATCTGGATCCGGATCTGGATCTTCCCTTGAAAATAAAACGATACGGATCTTAGTGACAGCAGTGTTATAAGTCCGTCTCTTTTTATCCTTGGGTTTGTAAATTTTAAATTATTTCTTGTCTCTTTTCTTTACACTGTAGTTTACACTACCTTACCATAAAAAGCCATCTACTCGCCAGTGTAATAACTAATTTTTGGATCTTTGAAATAGATCCCGATAGAAAACAGGATTCCAAATTGTTTTTGTAATACATGTTAAAACTTAATCCAGATCCGGATCCAGATAGATTTGTGAATAATAAAACGCACCTATTAATATGAGGAAACGCAATACACAGTTTATTTAAAAAAAAAAACTGTTTTGACAGTTATGTGACACTTATACCAGGAAGTATTTTTAACTTCTTTTTTTTTTTTTGGAATCGTCCTGAATGGGTCGGAAAGTCATTCGAGTACAAAATTCCAATTACAAATGCAATAATAAGCATATTTTATTACGCGGATTACGTAACACTGTAAACGAACTGTCGCCTTATGTCAGAATTAATATTTAAAATGTCATTGAATTGGAAAATGTCACCATCCACAAATTGATTGTCATTTATTTAAAATAAGTGCCAATAAATTGTTTGTATTTAAAGAGATGTCTATTTAAAGGTTTGTATAACCAAATTGATATTTTATTGTTATTGAAGAAAAATACTTACATATGTATATGTATGTATGTATGTATATTGACTTCTTTACAAGCCAATGCCTGACTTAAAGCCTTAAACGGTGCCAATTGTGAAGCATTATTTACATGAATGTGGTGCTATAAGACTGTAACATAAGGTAGTTTAGTATAAATGAAGACAGAAGTAAATTTATGACTTTTAGTTTACAAATGCTTTATTAAAATCCTATTGTTGGTTTTTTATTTGCAGTATACAGTATGTATATCCTAATCTTGTTGTTTATTGTTTAAAAATGATATGTAGTTGTAAGTAAATTAGCTCCCTTCATTTTTAATAGAATACCACTTCGTAGGTTTTTCGTAGAGCAAAGTGACTTGAATATATGTAAATGCATACCTATACCGAAAGATGGTTTTAAAGAAGCAGCTTCGAAACCATTAATTGGATATACAGTAGATAAAGACAACCTAATTATATGGGATCTAAAAACATACATGGAGCTAAAAACATGCGTGAAAAACATGATTGATTATAGATTGTAAAAATTAATCAAAGAAAAAAACTTTTAGCAAAATTCTCGGAACCATTTTCGAGAAAAATACGATTTTCGAAAACCATTTTTTAACAATTGTATGGAGGGCAGGCACGAGGCGTGACTTTTTCGATAGCGGAAACAAAACCAAAACTGAAAGACCTTTGAGATCCAACCTTTTAAATTCCACTTAATGATAATACACATAAAATAATATACATAAAAAATATATTACAATAAAGTCTGATTAAAAAAAAAAGCTTGATACCTTGCGCAAAGATTTATCCTTTTTCTTTTAAGACAAAATTATCTAAGTACGATTTGATGAGAACTAAGCTACGAGTAGATAACCTTTCTTGTCCACATTTATTTCTAAAAAAATATTTAATTCTCTTAAAACATAAATATGATCTCTCTACAGATGCCATTATTAAAAATCTTAAGATTCATTGAAGTTTTTTTTGATTTAAAATTCTCATAATTGAAAATAACCTTTAGTTATATCAAGAAACCTAAGATATGAATATTAGAAATACTATTTTTGACCAGTTTTTTGTATAATAACAAAAAATAAACAGAAAACAGGTGGATTGTATCTATCGCCACGAAAATAATTAAAAAACTACCACCTTTTGAATTCATATTTGTTTGTTTTATGATTTGCAACTAAATTTGCACCAACATTATATTAAAATAAAACTTTTCTACCCCTTTTGTCCATGAAATTAAACTCATTATCAGTTTGAGACAATAAGCAACTCAATAGATACATCTTTGTTTTTCTATCTATCTCCTGTAGGAAATTCTCGTAATGCATTCACTCAACTCATTCTTTACACATTGGGCAAAAGGCAAGAAACGAGACAAAATTATTTTGACTTTGGCTTGAGATCTAAGTTTAGTATGCGAAATAATGGAATGCCCAGCTGTTGTGCATTCTATATTGCTTGAGAATCATTGTTGTTTGAGCATTTTGTGAATATTGGTGAGTGATGTTGTAGGTATAATTTTTAGTTGACTTGGAGTGGAAGGGTATTTTGAAATTGAGTTAAGGAGGCGATAATAAGGAATGCATAGCTGTTAAACATTTTAGCAAGAACTTTCATGAGATTGAGCATTATAAATAATGGAGTGATGTTGAGCATTCTCAGTTGGTTTGCAGTGTGACATTTTAAGTTGTAATAACCAGAGAGATCTTGATTTCCTTTAGTAATTTTAGTAAAAGATGATAATGTTGTCATAATGATGTTGGAATGTAATTTACAGAGTAAATGAAGATTCATTAATAGACAAATAAAATAATAAAAATATTAATACAATTTGGAATTTTGAATTTAATTCCTTGCTAGGTACGATTTTTTCAAATGGTTCAACGGAAGCACTTATTCCACTCAATATATGGACGCTTCGTCCCTGATGGAGGGTACCGTTATTTTTAGGTAAAAAAAAATTTTTCTTACATCATATAATTTTTATTAAAAAAATTTCATTTATGAAGTTTAAAGAAATCGAGCATGGGGTTTTCGAAATATTGAGTTTTCAAAAAAAAAAAATTGAAAATTTTTTTATAAAGCCAAAAAAAATTGTTTTGAAAATTTGAATACACAATAATATTGAAACTGCTGGGGAGCCTTAACATAAAAAAAAAATGATCAAAATCGGTGGTACCGTTTTTGAGAAAATCAAAAACAAAAAAACATGGTTCCAAGGGGGGTACTAAAAATAACCATTTTTTGGAACATTTTTTTCAACCATTACCTAGCTTTAACTAAATGAAATTTTTTTGAATTTTGTTTAAGAATCTGTGGGACAGTTTTTGAGAAAAAAAAATATTTATAAAATTTCGAAAAAAATTCGTATGGCAGGTACCGTTATTTTTGGTCTAAAAAAAAAAAAGAAAAAAACGTGTGGGGGGAAAATATTAAAACCCATATCTACCAAGTTTGAAGAAAATCGGTCGAGCCGTTTAGCTGCAATTGAACGGACCGACAGACAGACAGACAGAATTGCGAGACTCACTTTTTTGGTCTTCGCTATCATCGTAATGTCAACTTTGATCAAAATCTCGAGTTCAATTTTTTTCCGAATGCATAACTTGCCTTATAGTAACTACCTATAAGTCGCAAGTAAAAATATAATATACGAAAACTTTAAATCCCATATGTATTGCCCAGCTATAAATATTTTCATTTTTTGACTTGTTTTTATAAATAAAAATCCTAAACTTGTTGCTCATTCTCGGCAGACGGCTAAGCCATGCTTAAATGTACAACTTCAAAAGTATTTATGTACCAAATTATAATGCACATCAATAAAGTACTATTAACTAACTAATCGCAGAGCAGGGGTGTTAAGATTATTGGAACCAGCGTAGCGTGTCAGCGTAGCTATACATTTTAAAAATTTTATTATATTTGCTCTTATACAATAAATCTACCTTTTGCGCTATTTTTAATTTTTTTAATTTGGTCCCAACATTTGAATGAAAAAAACGCCCAAATAAATAAGAATCAACAAACAATAAAAATCAAGAACAAAGCAGTAAAAATAAAAAAAAGAAGTTTTTGTTGTTTTGTGAATATACATTTATAGGTCTTTTTTGATTTTTATTTATTGGGGGAGATATTTTCATTTTAAAATTAAGGTCATTATTAATTTAAAAAAAAGCCCCATTTTCGAGCCAATATTTTATTTATTTAGAGATTACAAATTTGGGGCCATTTTTCATAGTGAAATTTAGACTCGAAATGAGAATAGAAATAAGCCTCAAATAAATTAAAAATCACCCCAATTTAACAAAATTTTATGGTTTTTTTTTATAAAAAAATTGGGATCATTTCTCATTATTGCTTTCGATCCATTTTTCATTGGGTCGCTATTTGATTGAGCCAATATAAATAGCTAAATTAGCTAAATTAGATTAATTCCACTCGAAATTAACCTGTTTGTATGTTTTACTGCTGTCTGTAAACAGAGAGAAAACATTCTGTTCGTTGCATTGTTCAAATGTGCGCTGGGTCAATAGGATTAGAATCATTTAACACAAATATATATTTATCCTTGAAGCAGTTCCCTTCGCAATTAATTGGGGAAGTCAAGTAACAGTCTACCACTCCACTAATTAGCATAATTGTATACGTAGGCCTTTTATAGATATTTATAAATGTGAACGTCTTGCATACTCTAGTGGGAGCAGTAGTGCATTATAGTGCATCAAGTATGCAATTTTTTCGAAAGTCTAAAAAATTGGGATACAAAATTTACCATAACTTCAAAATGAAGAGCTATGTGTCCTTATTGCAAATATCGAGGTCCAAGACGTTTTGAAGGTGGCCTTCTTAGTGCAAGAAGTAGCCTATTCTTATCGCGTCTGGCAGGCAGAAGGGTGTCTGTAAAACGTCTTGGACCTCGATATTTTCAATCAAGGGACTTTACTCTACATTTTGGCAAAGTTTTTATTACAATTATTTGGACTTGGAAAGAACTGCGTACTCGATGCACTATTATGCACTATTGCTCCCACTAGAGTAAGCAAGACTTTCACATTTGTAAAGAACTATAAAAGGCCTATCTAATTATGCTAATTATTTTTTGTTTTCAACCACACCCAAAAATTTCTGTGGGCTCTTAGTCTATTAGCTTAGAAATATGGACATGCTGCAAGTTTAATTTTCTTATAGAAGTCATGGTTTCAATATTATCTTCTTTTGAGCCTTTTTGCAAGTAAGACATAGAAGATTATCCGAGGCTAGAACCAATTTTTCGGATATGGTTTTATAAATGAAAGTAGAGAAGCTGAAACTTGTATAAAGATTGCAATGTGATATTATATCGAAGTTTAGATCAGTGAGTTTTCGAAAGGTTTCGGTAAAAATTTCCTAAAAGCTATAAAGAACACTTCTCTTAAGCTTAGCAGAATTTAACAAAAAGCATTAAAAGAAAATGTCAGGGTTCAAGCTTCTAAGAACCCTGTAAATGAAACTTAAAAAAAATTGATACATCTAATCTTCATTAAAGTAAAGAATGCATGTTGTCAATTTCTTTCAAGGCTTCAATTAGCGAATTTAATTTTTGACTCCTTACGCACATTGATGTTCCCTCAACCATCTTCAATGGTGCCTGGTAGGTCTTTTAAGTTTTTTATGTATTTATTGAATAATTTTTCCGGTAGCCACATCAATTCGCCATTTTCCTGCCAAGCTGATGGAACTGCTACTATTTTCAATTCACCATTCTCCATGGTTTAAAATGTGCAATTATCGGAAATATAATTCTAACAAAAAATTAATAAAACAACGAAAATTTCTAAAAACTTGCGCTTATCTAACTAACTTACGATAAACTACCCAACTAACATTTCAGCTTCGATTCGGTCTAACTAAATATATTTTTGAAGTTCTTTAGTACATTTGTAAAGGTTGTTTAAGAACAAAAAGGAGAATATTACACAAGCTCACAAAACCTTTTATGTACTTCTATAAGTGATTCTGAAAATCCTCTTAGTAGTACCATGCACAGATCTTTTAAAGGTGCCAGCTTCGTGTATGAACTATTAGAAGTTTAACAGAGTCATATTCGAAATTAAACTGAAGTTCAAGTTTTGACAGATGGCTTCAATAAAGCTTCGCAAAAATTACAAACGTACGGATTTTTATGTCTATTACAAGCTTACACTCGAACTTTTACCGAGCCTGAAAAATACGAACATAAAAGTAAATTTATATTTCTTTGAAGACGTTTTTCCAACATTTAATCAATTTTAAACCTGAAACTATGTATCACATTGGAATTGTTATTAATTAATGCATTTGGAATAATTTTAAAACATGAATGACATTATACCTTATTTGGGGATCGAACTCGGCATCTCTTGTGTAATAGTCCATCTCTCTACGCACTGGGCCATATTGAATATTATTTGGAAGATGCAAAAACTTAATCAGCCTATTTCTTTCTCAAACTTCAAAATTAACACAAGACTGCGATATATACAATTTTGCCAAGGCCACGTTCACACAAGAAAAACAAAACCTAAGCAAATGTCTTAAGTTTCCTTTGTTGGGTTTACCTACAAAATGTTTATTTAATTTTCAGTATTGAGCCCTAATCTTCATACCTATTGGGAGCGCACAAAATATCTTTAAATTGCTGACCATAGTGATTTGTTTTATGTTTTACTTAAATCTTTCTTTGTTTTGGTTTGTGTCCTTAAAAACGATTCATTCATTCATATATGTAAAATGTTTGTATTCCTTTTAGTTTGACATTTGTTATGTTAAGTATACATTATGCCTTTCTTCAATATGGTGAATTATTTTCATGTAATATTTATTTATATTATTTGTAATAAAACCATCAAACATTTTGGTCAGTTCACCCATCTATAGTTTTATGCATTTCCACTTTGAGGGATATATAGAGATATCATGCTGGATTTACATATATGCATCTTCCAAGGAAATTCACATTTATATCTAATATATGGGCACAGAAGATCAAAATGAAGATAATCATATAAATGCAGCTACATAATATTTATGTTTGAAAACAAAAAAGATCTCTGATATTCAGGTTATAACTTCGCACCTGTTTCGAAACGCTCGTTTATCATTGCAATTCAACTTTTAAGAGCCGAATGGTTGATCTGAAATTCAGCTGCCTGCTTTCGAAGGTATTTTTTCTTAAATTTTGGTTATTCGTCACTTTAACTTCATCTTCGCTAGACTCTAAGGGTAGGCGCGCACATTCAATATTTAGTTTCGCAACTACTTGGTTCGAGCAACTAAAAAGTTTGTGTTTTGACATAAACTAAACGATTGCCTAAAATGAGTTCGCTATTTTGTGTAACATATAATTATATGCACCTGCGCGGACATTTGTTTTCTATAAGCAACCAAACAGTTGTGCAACTAAAAATTGAATGTGCGCGCCTAGACCTAAGGTTCACAAGGCAAACAATCAAACTAATTGTCTATGCTATATATCATAGGGATCTCGATTTATACTCTTATACTTGCCTGAGTAATATCTAAAAAGTACATAGATGGATTACAATAAATGTGTACAAATAATTAGTTGATGCATGCAATTTAATATTCCTAATTTTAATTAAGATTAAATGTATTAGTTTCTGTTAAGATTCATTTGTAGAGTTCTTAGAAGTTTGAACATTGACATTTTCTTTAAAGACTTTTTGTTAAAGTCTGCTAGGCTTAAGAGACGTATTCTATATAGCTCTTAGGAAATTGTTATAGAAACCTTTTGAAATCTCACTGATGTAAACTTCTATATCATTTCATATCACATTGCAATATTTATACAAGTTCCAGCTTCTCTATTTTCATTTATTAAACCATATCCGAAAAATTGGTTCTAGTCTCTGAAAAACTTTGTGTCTTACTTGCAAAAGGTTTAAAAGCAGATGATATTGAAACTGTGACTTCTATAGAAAAATTATTTTTGAAGAAGGCTCTTTAGAAGCATTATATAAATTGAAATTTCCAACATGTCCATATTTCTAGGCTAATAGAAACTGAAATGTTAGTTGGGTAACTAACTAACTCTATTTACATACATAAAATTGGTAAAATTAATCAAATAATGTTTAATTTCGATCTGTCTAAATGCAGATTTAGCCAATTTATATACATTCCGTTGGGCAAAAAATCGATTTATTTTTCGATTAAAAATCAATCAAAGTATTATCCCTCTATGTACTAACATTAACAATTTTTAACTGTCAGTTTTCAAATTTGATTTAAGATTTCAATCGGGAAAATTAATTCCGAAATGATTCGGTAAATTCATCAAGCTTATAGTTTTCTAGAAAGTACGGATGTGAATATTTTTAATGCTAAAAGATTCAAGCTATTACTTTTTTTTTCAAGTTTTTACTGCGCAAATTTTATTCGCGCGCTCAGTAATACGTTCATTCATTGCACTGAACTCGAGAGCTTTAATTAATACTCATCACGTACTTCCTTGATTAACTACCCTACGTGTAAACGAGCAGGAATGTCTATAATCTGTTTTTCGGGAGATCGGAGATAGAATACCACATGTCTTCCTAGGAAAGATTTCTTCTTAGATCAGAGGTCGACCCGAATCGTTCGCATCAGCATGTATGAGCCTAATTCCATCGACACCTCCATCATCAGCTTCTCTAAAAATCTGAAAAGTCAACAAAAGTGACAAGAAGATGACTCGTTCTATATGCTTATGACAAAAAAACATAATTTAAAACTATTGAGAGAAAAAAAAACAAACAACTTTACAAATCCAGCCCAGCTTCAAAACTATTTGACTGGCAACTGCCGCCCGCCGCAAAGTATTTGTTTACATCAATTTCAAATGAGTCCCAAAGTTTATATAATCTTCATCGAGTTTTTTTAAGCCTTAAAAAAACTTAACAGCCAGACTTTTTGTTGAGTATCTATAATGTTTAAGTTCTTAATTCAATTAAGGGGAAAACAAAATCTCAAACCAATGCGCTTATGCATAGTTGAATTCTTAATTAGGCTAAGGTGATCGCTGGTTAAAACTGTAAATAAAAACATAAAACCGGTCTAATACCTTTATGTGAGGAACCGAAAATTATTTCAACAAAATATTGTAGGCTATTTTTCTTGATTTTATGACTTTTCGGTAAGCTCTTTAATATTGGACGCTTTGATTTTAGAACATGTGCGTTAATAGTGTAAGTCTCATTTATTGGATTTATATTGGTGGGTTTTCACTGAAGAATGTTCGCTTAAATTATAAGAAGTTTCAAATGGAACTTTCTTGAAGATAAACTGATTAATTTTACAAAAAAAATAATCCCAAGCCCTTATTTTGAAACTAAAAATTGTGTATCTGTTTTTTTCCGTGTTAACATTTTTGTTAACCAAATTTACTTCTTGTTATACATTTGTATTATGTTCAAACAAAATCTTGAAGTTTGAATTTGTTAAAGTAATTGAACAAATATTTTTTATAAAATTCCAAATTATGGCAGTCAATATGAACAAAGATAGTTTCGAGCAACTGTGTATACGTTATGTATGTATGTACTATGTTATTTAAACAAAAATACGCTTACAACCTAAGCAGCTGGATAAATTTTTAAGCATTTTTCGTTTTTCCTTCATCTCAAGGGTATTCTTTTTGAGTTAAAACTAAAGGTTCCATCCGTTGAGGCATTTTTTCGGCAACACATAAATTTTTTTCCAAGAACCTTCATTGTTCACTTTCCCTTGAGAATAGATATGCTATTAGAGCTGTGTCAATCGGGATCGATTCGATTTTTTTGATCCGATCATCGAAAAGTATTGATGATCGAAATCAATCATTTTAATCGATGTCAATCTCAATCATTCTTGATTCTGGATTATCGATTTTCTATTTCAATCTCAATCATTTCAATGAGTCTCGATTTTCGATATCAGTTGACTCGATTAACCATGATTTACTTGATTCCATTTGTTCCGATTCAATCAACGTGGATTATGAACAAACGGACGGTGGACTGGAACTTCTGGGTTGAACTCGGCATTGAAGAACATGATTGATCGGGTTGGTCGTTGATGTTGTAGGCCGCAAAAACAATTGGTGGGTTGAACTGATGGTATTTGATGTATCAGGATACTGTATGTTTAATGTGGATTTTTGGACGTTTTTCTTAATCCATCGACATCGTAGCCATCCTTTAACGGAATTTGACAGTTTATGACTTCACAAATAGAGAACGAATTCAGTTAAGACGTACAAAGTGTGTTTCGTACAAAATATCAGCAGCCGAAAGCCCTAAAATAATATAAAATAAAATAAAATCTCTTTTTTTTTTGGTATTTTTAGATGTTTCTTAATCCATCGACATCATAGCCATCCTTTGATGGAATTTGACAGTTTATGACATGACGAATAGAGGATGAATTCAGTTATGACGTATAAAGTATATTTTGTACAAAATGTCAGCCGAAAGACCTAAAATTGCACTTTTCCGGAGCAACAAATAAAATCTCTTTTTTTTGGTATTTTTAGACGTTTCTTAATCCATCGACATCGTAGCCATCCTTCGTTGGAATTTGACAGTTTATGACTTGACGAAAAGAAGACGCATTCAGTTTTTACGTAGATACAAAGAGTATTTCGTACCAAATGTTAGCCGAAAGCCCTAAAATTGTTCTTTTCCGAATCAACAAATAAAATCTCTTTTTCTTGAAGTTTTTGACACTTTTTAATCTATGTACAAAGTAGCCATCATCATAGAGTATTTTGTGAGAACTATCAAAGCCACAAGTCAATCTTATCATCGAAATCGAAATTAAAATCGGATAGGAACAGTATTGAATCATTTCAGTGAAATGAAAATGATCGAATGATCGATTGATTGAAAAGATCGGATCATTTTCGTAATCGATTGTTGAACGATTCGATCATCTGAAATGAATGATTTACACAGCTCTTATGCTTACAAGCTCCATGAGAAATTTTATTCCGAATATGGAAATATTAAACGAAAAAAGAATTAATGGTCTGATTCGAGGTGTACAGAGGGTTAATGAGTGAGGGAAGTGTGCTTAAGCCAACCGCACTGAGAAAACACGAAGCAAGTTCAATCAATCTATAAACGCTTGTAATGATCATATTCGACAAACCAATTTTTTACATGACCAAAATGTATGACAAAAAATACTACACTCCTCCAATTGTAGTAAAATGTTGGTCATTTGTAAAAAATATATGAAATACTACTTCGCTTTCGAGAAAACTCCTTTTGTCAGGCTATTAAGCTGTTAATTGAGCGCTGCCAAGAAGTGTCATGACTCATTATGTACAACAGGGTGCACACATTTTTTTGGAACAAATCTTCATTCAAACTTGTACAGTTGCATAAATATTGAAAGGTCTCATTGTACACAAATCCGCTAGCTCAAACAGAATACCCAATATATTTAGTTCTTAAAAGTTTTTTTTTTTTCAACTCTAGCAAAACCACTGCGTGAGCCTTTCTATGGGTATTATGTCTTACTCATTGGATAGAGTCTGGCATTGATCTTTTTTATCAAAAAACTAAAATTAACGTTGTGCATATTACATGGATTTAAATCTGATATTCGAAAAATAAATGCTTGTGTGCCTCAGGGTTCCGTTTTATCTCCTAATCTGTTTCTCATATTTATTAATAATCTTTTGTCTAAGCAGCGAGATGGACCTTGTTAATTCTAAAAGAATGACGGAGATCTTGTTCTTAGAACCTTTAAGTATGCAACTATATCTTAAAGGATTCATGGTTGGCGTAAGTGGAGGAACTTGTTAAAGAAAGCCAATACACGAATCTGGTGGCAGAGTCAATATATCAATATCAAAAATGTTATCCCCTTAGAAGTACTAGGTAAGTTACATATGAAATTGAAGTGTTCAAATCATTGCATGTCCTTACGATGCGATGAAACGCGCTCCAGGGCTGATATTTTTAACTCTTTAACATGTACGACCCTAGCGAGGTATCCGTTCGGAGCGGAAAATTGTCCGTAACGCATACTTTGTCGGAGGTTCAAATTGCTTTCAAGGTATCCTATCGGAAAGAAAAATAATACACAAATGCCTTGGAGCAATCTCGGAGAAAAATTCCGAACAGCTGTTCGGAAGAATACCTCGAAGCAAAAATCCTTCGAATCGTATAAAATCGGAGAATTTTCCGCTCCGAACGGAAACCTCGCTATGGGCCGATAAGCTATGTATATATATTGCCTCTTGAGTCATACATATAATGCATGAAAAGGCAGGTTTTGACAATCACAATTAACTATCACCTTAGCCGATTCCACCCAAGACTTTGTTGCCAAAGGTGGGGCCCCTTTATATTTGGGGCCAGAACATTTCTGTAGAGCAGAAAAGATTTCAATACAAGAATTCTCTAGACAACACAAATAATTGTATGTGCTGAATTTTAATTAAATTGGCCCACCTGCTAAGGTTGAAGCTCGATGTACAGTTGACGGTTTGTTTGTTGGACTTATGCATCGAGTTTTTTTTAATACGAATGCAATATTTGCATAATAGATCAAGAACGAAAAACTTATCTTAATTTCTCTCTGTTTGTACTTTGTTCTTTGCAGAAGGGAAATGAGATTCGTATCCAATCTCCGTTAATACTCAATTATTTCCTTAACCCTATATCCCATTATGATCATCAAACATTCATTTTCCACTTAATTTCATTGAACCATTCTATTTGCAATGATAACCTCCTTCGATGGACTCAAGTCCTCATTTCTATAGCGCTCCACATTTTTTGTTCCACAGTTCCATCGTAGACAAATGTCTAAAATCAATTCGTATTCCATACAGAAAAGTAGTTCTGCAAAGAAAATAGGCTGAATTGACAGAGATACCCCGCAGTCTGCAGTATATCTACTCTTTGTCCACAAATCTAACACCGTTGTGTCACTTTTCTATATAGCTATCCGCACTGAAAGTGTTTTCAGCATCACAAACTCTTAGATAGAACCTCTACGTCGCGTCGTTGTACGTCTCGTTGGGACGGTTGCCGTCATCGCCCGTCGTCGTTTTGTCGTGGTCATCGTCACAAGTGCATGTTTACAGCAACAACATGCGAATGCACAATCGGTGCGCGGCCAGAGCACGAAACCAATCATGGAACCATTGTCAGATCACGTTTGGTAAATATGGTCAGCTCTTGAAACTGTGAAGCGGTTTTTCGGTCATCGTATGTCAGTCAGGCAGGCGGCTTACCAGGGACCCTGCCACCGCTGCCGCCGCCAACACCAGTGACGACGACACTTGAAATGGCGGCGGCGTGCGACAACAAAACTGGAATCTCAGCTCTATGGTGTTTCTTTGCATTTGGTGGCTTCTGTTTGAAAATATATCCACGACCCACGCTAGAGCTAGAGAGTCAAGTCTTCTCGCTGTCACTTTACAGTGCGATGCAATGGAAGTAGGCGGCACTTTTGCTTGTTGCAGTGCTAAATAACGGTAATTAGCATATATTATCACTGAGAATTTCTCTTGTAACATTACTGTAGATACAAATCTCAAGGTCGGCCAGCGGATCACCAAGTGAAGTGAAGTGGCTATTTTAACTATCCGCGCTGCCCTCTGGCGACGTAGAAAATCTCGCATGTCATATTAGATTTCAGTCAAATGTCAGTTGGAATTTTTCGAAATTTTTCTTACCAACTACATAAATAATAATAATAATTAACAATAATGTCATAGGAATTCAGAAAAAACCGGAACAGCTGGTTTGAATAGGAACTCTGCCGGTTTTGCCAGAGCTTTAAAAAAAAATTAAAATTAAAATAATAACACAAATATATGACGCACATTATTATAGGAGTCTGACTGGAACTTGTGAAATATTACAGAATTTCGTGGTCGTTGTTAACTCCGGGAAAAAAAAATATTATTGCAGTAAAAATGTCATTGCCTTCAGGCTTCAGGGATTCGGAAATGGAATTTCTAAAGAATTTTGAAGCAGGTGGAGTAATTATGGAAATGAACCATGAAAGGTGTTAAGATTAAAATATTTTATTGCGTTGTTTCTTTTTTTTAAGATAAAAGTGGACCTTTTATTGGCTTCGTTGTTTGTTTTTGGTCACGATTAAGAGGAAGCACTTGGAATTTAAGCAAATAAGAATAAATTGGATCTGCGGTTTGGTATTTTTGACCTTTTAATGGGAATATTTAATTTAATTGTGAAGATTTGGAATTTTGTTCGACAAAACGGCTATATGATCTCGAGAAGTTGCACAGCACGGTTTTTAAAAATTATGAATATACATACATACATACATACAGGGTGTCCCTTAATTCGTGCATAATATTCAGAAATGTCGAAGTGAGTTAAAACTGAAGATAACTATCATTGACGAGCCACATCTAATATTTGAATTTATTTATGTGATTATTTTGATACAATTTAAATTTTCTGAATAGAATTATTGTTATTTTATTATGAAACAATTCCATCAGGAAAATATCCAAACCACCAATAAAGAACTCCTACAAAACGTTTAAAAAAAGGCGGAATAAATAGAAAGAGCGTTGTGGTCTGCGAGTCAATTTTCACAAAACGGAAATTCTCATATCAAAGGTTTTTCACTAGCTTTCTCAAGCGAAGCAAAATACTTGGATTTTTGGTTAGACAAATTAAGCTGGAAACACCTAATACTCAAGAAAACATCTCAAAAAGGCAGCAGTTGCACTCTTCTAATCCAAAAAAGCTATTGGGAATAAATGGGACTTCCAACCCCGCATTACTTGCTGGCTTTATATTTCAGGTAATCAGACCGATTTTTATTTATGGTGTATTAGTATGGTAGACCGTTCTAGAAAAGGCTGTAAATTGTGATAAGCTAAGCAAAGTCCAACTATTATCTTGCCTTGGCATAAGCAGATCGCTAGGAACGACCCATTCTGCCGAACTAGACGTTCTGTTCTATCTATCACTCCTAGATATTTTACGAAATTGGCAATGCCATCACTCTAAATTCATTCGGGTCACTAAAGAGTCACATTGATTGAACTACCCCAAAACTTCATTTCGGCAAAAACTTCCAAGTCTCCATTCCTTCAAGAGCCGTCTGGGAGGACACGAGTTTCTTGGAAGATAATTCTATCAATTTTTACAAGATCAAAAACTGATGATGGGGTTGGAGTGTACTCAGAAAGACTAAAATTATGTCTCCCTTTACATATAATTTTTGTAGCATGTTCCAGGTGATTAAAGAACTCCTGTCTAGGCTGAAAAAAAGCGTTATCGACTTCTGATATCCACATCTTCTCGGATATTAAATGCTTGGAATCGATCTCTACTAACCCTATAACAACCCTGAATTGCCGTTAAGGCTAACGAACTCGCTAATAGAGTAATAGTTAAACAACACTTACTGTTTTACCTTATAGGGCTGAAGCGTGTGTCCGATCCACTGCCACTTTCGATGTCGTATAATAGAGTCAATAGGTTCCTGACCCGTTTTCCTGAGGAACTCCTCGTTTGATATACGATTGGACCAGAAAATCATAAGGATGTTTCGTAGACATCTATTAATGAACGTTTGCAGCTTCTTAGTGACACCTACTGTTACTTTCCAAGTGCTGCAACCGTAAAGTAAAACGGATTCGACATTGGATCGAAACAGCCGTAGCTTGGTTCTTAAGCTTAGAGAGTTATTCCTCTATATATTTCTAAGCATACCGAAAGCAGCCTTTGCCTTCCCAATTCGACTGCCGATGTATTGATATTGGAAGCTCTGTACATTCTCTACCAGTTGTTAGGAAATATTTATGAGAAAAGATGATCATTTTTGTTTTGCCGGAGTTGATTTCCAGCCCCACGATTTCTGCTTCTCTCGCGACCCCTGTTGTCATTTGGTGGAGATCCATGATCCTATGAGAGACCAAGCATACGTCGTCCGCATAGTCAAGATGTTTCAGGTGAGACGTCACAGTCCATCGAATTCCTCCGTTTCCCGTCAAGGCCGCTCGCAGGACATCGCTTATCACCAACAGAAACAATATTGGTGACAGAATGCAGCCCTGTCTGACTCCACTTTGGACTTCAAACTCTTCTGACAGTCTCCCTTCGTGCAAAACGTGACATTTGGATATATCATAAGTTGCCCTAATAATAGCTATTAATTTATCCAGGATACCCCTCCTGCGTAAAGCAAGCCAAATAAATTCTCTATTGACGCTATCGAAAGCCTTCTCAAAGTCAATGAATAACAGGTGAAGCGCTGATCTATATTCGACGCACTGCTCAATTATGATCTTTAAAGTATTGATATGATCAATGCATGAGGATCCAGTGCAGAAACCTGCTTGTTCGGCATCGAGTGTGACTTCTAGATGTTCCCGGATACGTTCCAGTACTATTTTCGCTAATATTTTGGCAACGGCAGACAGGACGCAAATCTCCCTCCCGTTTTCGCACTGTGTTAAGTCTCCTTTTTTAGGGAGCTTGACTATCATTCCCTTTTTCCACTCATTCGGAAATCCTGTGGAGACCCCAGCTTTCTTTATGAGTGGGAGTTCGCTAGATGTCGTTGGCGCCGCTTGTAGGAGCTCTGCAGGAATGATATCAAGTCCTACTGCTTTGTTGGTCTTCAGTAATTAAGTAAGTAACTCATTTCTTAACAGTTTTATACAATAATTTGAATCTATAAGTTATGGCTATTCCATTAACCAGGTTGACATATTTTTGTACATTTCTAGAAATTGTTGTTTTGATTGTGAACAATATAAAAAGAAAAATTTAAGATTCAAGAGTAATCTGTCATTATTAAGAACTTATAATTGTAATTATCTCTTTCAAAAACTTGCTCAAAGTTTTCCAGTCGTATTCGTTTAGGATGTAGATAGTTTCTTGTAAAGTAAGAGTATTTTTTCCGAAAAATGAACGTCTTTGCGGTTTGAATATTAGACGTATACTGATGAAATTTAAACAATCTTCTTTTGAGTTCAAGTTACTTAGCGTACAAAATTGGTCAAAACTACCATTGTAAGGGCTGCCCTTTAATCTCAGAACTTCGTATCTTGCCTAAAAGGTTAATTATATTTCTTCAAAACAAAGTGAATCTTGCAAAAAGTTTCTGTCACTAAGATTGTAATTTAGGAGACAGTATATTATCCAAGTTCCAAATAGTTCAACGAGTAGGGAGAAAATTTCTCTTTGCTGTAAGTGTTTGAGCTGGATCGGTGGCAGCCACTTCAAATTTACCTTACATAGCCTAATAATCGTCCAGGATATACTTATTGCTAAAATATTAAAAGTTATGTATGAGAGGTACAAAAACTCGCCCCTAAAACTCACCATTCTATTGATTTTGAGTACGTAAAGAAATATTTAGATAGACGTACTGGCCATACAGTACGGATAATAAAACAACAAAATAAATATAATCCTAACTTAGGTATGAAGTTTTTCTTAATTTTCAAATCAATATCCAGTCCTCTGATTTTCTGTTTAACCTACGAAATTCCGTTATATTTATGTGGAAAACCTCTTAAGCTCGCATACTTCTTGTTCCACACTTATGTATTTTTCCAGATTTTGTATATATGAATTGCGTTCGCTAAAAGTTGGCAGTTCAATAATTTTTATTTCACTTCTGAAGAATCAAATGCATTAACTTCTATTTAATTTCATTTCAGATATCTAAATGAGTTTCAGTGAATCACCACAAACGTAGAAGGTAAGTCGTTCACTTTAAGTATATCCACCTCATGGGTATTTCCATTTATGTACAAACGTATGTACGTATATAACCCACAAGCAGTTGACAATTCAGAGTGAAGAAGGTTAATTTAAAATCATTTTGTCAATAAAATCCTTCTTATCGTCATTTTGATATTTTTTTTTTCTTTTTTAAACTCAGTATCGGGAATGGAATATAATTTCGCTGAGTTTAGCAAATTCGCTTAGAGGGACAACTATTTATCTACTCATCCGATCTTACTATAATCTCCTCATAAAAACAGAAAAACACGATTTACCGATTAGAAGCGACAGAGGTTTAAATTTATGATAAAATGACGTGTTTTGTTTAAAATTAAAATAAAAAAAAAACAATGCCATTTTATTGATTTGTATGCAAAAATTAAAGTTTGGAATTTAGAGGTCTTGCATTGAATTATAGAAACAACAAACAAAATCGAAAAATTTATCAACTTTGAATTAAATATGAGCAAGAAGATTTGATAATCATATCATGACTGTTTAAGATCTTAATGATTTCCGAAAAAAGAAGTTTAATTAAAATCAACTAAATATCAAATTTATTTGAATTATATGCTAATTTTAGCCCTAAATTGCTTAGATTAGGTTATTACTAACACAAACAGCCGAATAAACTTTTTTTTTATATAATTAGCGCGCACTCAAAAGGTTATGTTATAAATAGCTAAGCGCCAGCAGTAAGGAAATGAGGGGGGGATTTGAAAGGAGATGTCAATGCAAATTGGTTTTATGTGTTTGTGCATCACAATGAAGGGGAAAAATCGAGTGGAGTATAGTATTCGGGTAGTAGGACAAAAGAAAGAATCTCTGTATTTTGCAGTACGCCCGGAATTACATAAGGCTCAAGGGTAAACTGATGAGCATTCTTAGCAAGACGAGTATTACCGCGAAATTGTTTCCAAGGAGAAATGCAGTTGGCTATATCATTAGAACACTGTTTACAGAAGAAGCGATAAAATAAAATAAGACAAGGGTCATTACGTTGATGTTCGAGAGAAACAAAAGTTTCCGTAATAAAATTGTCTTGGATTCTATCTAAGAGGTGCAGAGGGGCCCAGATATGGGACTTATACTCAAGCTAAGGCCGAATGTATGCATTATAAAATGAGCGTATCATACGATGGCGTTGCAGAGCCACTTCCGAAGAAGAAGGATGAGGATTTGGAAACGAATATAAAAAGCTGAAGGTACTGTCGTCAGCAAAACAATGCAGTGGGTTAGAAGATACAGACAAGTGGTCATTGATGAAGATGAGGAAGAGAATCGGAGACAAAACGGAACCTTGGGGCACACCAGCATTTATTTTGTGAATATCAAATTTAAAACTGTCCAAAACAATACGAGTTGACCGTATGGAAATGTAAATTATAATCCAACGAAGAAGAGATTCATCAATTCCCAATTTAGGCATTTTAGATAAAAGAGCTTCATGCCAAACTCTATCAAATGCTTCAGAAATATCAAGTGCATTAATCTTAGTTTCACCAAAATGGTGCAATGATTTGTTCCACTTTTCGGTGAGGTATGTCATCAGATTACCAGTGGACCTGTTGCTAATAAAAAAGCTTTGGTTCTTCAAAATATTTATTAAGCTGGCTATTAATCAGCGTTTCCATGACCTTGAAAAGAAGGGACGTAAGTGCAATTGGTCGGTAATCGAAGGGTGAGGAGGATTTGGTCTTTTTTTGGAACTGGCTGATGGACGAATGCTGTTTTCCATTCATTCGGAAAGAGTCCAGATGAATAGGATGGATAGAAAAGCTTACGCAATGGTTTTGCCAGCGCAGAAGAACACCTCTTCTTGAAATTTGAATACAATAAAGGAAGACTTTGTAGTAGAATAGCCAAAAGTTAATTTATATACTATAAAATATATGAAATATCTTAAACTTATTTAGTATAAGGAATAATATATAGAATTTGCAATAAGGGCAGGTTGATATTTTTTAAATTTGGTGATGGAACATCTTGAAGTGAATCAGGACCTAGTGACTTACAACTCTCAACCATTCCTGTGTGCGTGTTGCCAGGAATGGAGCGGACCTACGATTTTCTGCCGATTCCAAACGGCTAATGAGCAGCAATTTCCATGACAAGAGATATGTATACTCTTAGAGTATTTGTTAATTCCTCGCAAGAGGCAGTACACCTGAAAAACTTTTTTGCAGCGGCTGAGGGTTGATATTGAAATGGAATTAAACAAGCTGTTTGTAAAATATTAACAAAATATGTATGGAATATGACATCTTTCAAATACCCACTTCGGCTCTTTACGGTGCCACGGTGCCGAGTGATCCAATTTTCAATGACTCTTCCGCACAGATCTGGCTGAATTTGAGCGATGGCCGGTTTTATGTTCACCTTTAGGGCCTCGGTCGACTGGAAATTATTTGCATAGACCTGCGGCTCCAGGAACCCCACAAGAAAAAGCTAGCGAGGTCAAACCGCATGACCTTGGTGTCCAATTCACCACTGCGAGATATAAACTTACCTCAAATCGTTCATGCAGAATGTCAATCATCCGCCCGCTGAGTGGCAGGTGGCGCCTTCGAACTGGAACCACATTTCGTCTAAGTTCATATGGTTCAATTTGGGCAATAAGAAATTAGTTACAATCGTTCTGTAACGCTCGCCATTAACGGCCTCAGAGAACAAATGTTGCTATCTAAGGTCAAGAACTTTGAGCTACTGAGTCAGATGGATCTTGTTCGGATGTAGGCTCAAGTCTCCACGCAAAATTCGCCAAGTTGAAGTCTGCGAAAGGTCGAGTTCTTGTTCCCGGCGAGGAATCGACTGCTTTGGGATATGTTGTACACTTTCACTAACCGTGTCGATGTTCCCGCCCGATCGCTCCTTTATATTAATTTTCTTAGTTTCCGGTTACTATTGGCAGTAACACTTTAACTCCTCCTGGAGCATAGGGCGTCAAATTTATATTAATGGCTGATTAATTAACCAACCGGCGTCGTCTCAACATTGGCCACCAAACTTGGAAGATTCCCCACTGTGAAGGGTCACCACGTCTTCCGTAAAATGGGCCCAAAGCCGGCAAATTTACAACTTCGGGAACTCATTTTGATAATAAAACTTTATCATTTGGACGAGTTGTTCAATCGTGTAACTTTCAATGGTGATTTTGTATCTGATTTGACAGATGTCACCAAAACAACATGGCCGCAATAGATTGCTAAAACCTACCCTCGCCAATTGAAAATCCCATTAGTTTTATGAACTCAAAGCTATTCTGTTGACAACTTAGACTAGTTTTAACTTCAAAAGCTAACAGTATCAATTTTTTTTTGTAAAACTGGTCTCAATAAATCTAAGTACAATTGCAAAAATAATAACTTTTGAACGAATTAATTGATTTTCATTACCCAGTACGTTGCCATTAATCTCAGAGTTTGGTGTTTTTACTTTTTGTGTGGTGTGGAAAAGGCATTTTTGGTTGTTTAATATTATTAAAAAAAGCATCGGGCTTAAATCAAAAACTGGGAATTCTATTAAAAATTTCAATACATTTTAAACAAAAGCTATGTAGAATATCAATCCCTAGTTATACTTGTTCTCGTAGGACTTAACGTATAAATAAAAAAGGTAATACGACCATAGGTAATTTTATTTGAAAACGTTTTAAATAAATCTTTTTCTTTTGTATCTGTTCGATACAAGAGGTTAAAATCGTTTTCATACCTAACTCCAGACAAGCTTAAAACCTCATATTTTAAATATGTATGTCTGTAGGTCGGAACTGGATGAAAACACATTTTTTTTAAGGTTTCAAGTCCAAAAAAATAAATCCTGTGCAAAATATTGTTTAATTATAAAAATAAAAATATGTTCGGTTCTTTGAATAACTGATGCTTTGATATCTGAAAGAAGACTATCAGGAAAGCAAAAGGTTAGATTTTCGGGACGCCAAATTGGCTTAGTGGAATTCACCATATTAGAAAATTGATCTTCATATATCTACATATCTCCGAAACTGTATTGATCTTTGTGTGGAAAATTGTTTCGGCTAAGGATATATGCAATGACACAATATCTATTTCATTGGTACATTACTTTTTAGTGGGTATTCTTTTTTAACTTTTCGAAATATAAAAATTAAAAGGGACTAAACTGCCAATATTTTGATTTTAATTTGTAGATGATGCGATAGCGAATTCGAAAGCTATGGCTATGGTGTTGTTCTATGTACAAATAAAAGATCTCTTCAGTGCCTATATACAACCTTCAAAACCTATGAAGCTAAAATCATTAGTTTTGGATGCATAGATGATTCTTTGCTTTAAAAAGAAAAAATATTTCGTTGCTTCTATATTTCCTCATCTGGATGTGATAAAAACATTCACCTAGAAAGCTCCTCATGGTTTTGAAATTCGTGGATGATTGATTTTTTTAAAGAAGGTGGATGACCAAAATATATTTTTTCCTTTGGGTTTTCCTGTTCTTACATGTATTAGGTAAAATATTTTTTGTAAAACCACACACTCCCGAGATATAACTAAGTTAACCTTAAAGTTTTGAGTTTGAAATTCATAATTGGCTTGGCTATCCTCAAAATAATATCTATTCTCCTAACCAGGAATCAAATTTATAGGTTTTCCTTCAAATACAAAATAAAAACATTTAAAAGGCTTCTAGGTAAGCAACTACATGTTTCAAAACAGAAACTATTACAATTGAAAAAAATCGTCATTCATTAAGATAGCTATTCTATTACCACTTTAAAGGCATCATAAGCCCGTGGATTTATCTTGATGAGAATAAAGAATTGTACATTCACACTTGCTATTGTATGACACATCTCAATTTTAATACAACAACAACCGAAACTCCATATCAACAATATAAATCATCTTCACAAACGACCAATAAAAAAAACTCAAAGAACATCTCACAAACAACGTAATAACACTAGCACTTTGCTGATATATGTCAAAAAGTATCCCATTCTTCGTGCTCGATGTATCCCCCTCTGACTTTGAATAGATAAAGTTGTTACGTTATTATACGTATACAACATACCCTTTATTCTTTTTGCCACTGAGTGGTGCCCATTGCATAGCGCATTAGAACTGATCTCCCTCCGCCACCGTGCTTCAATAGAAATCACCAATAAAGAGGCACTCTGTTGATGCACTGCACTGCACAGTCCGCGCAGCTTTATAAGTCCGACAATTTTTGTGCATTGCGCACATTTGAAAAACTACTCCACTCATACAAGTCACTTAAACAGTGTTAATAATAATAATAATAACTTCATGAGTTCTGCGGTCACATTTGTTAATGCAGATTATTATCCTTAAGGGTCAGAAAGATGCAAGATGCCATACACACCATGTGTGTGCAGCTTAAATGCAATGTACAGTGCTGTTAACTGAATTCATTAAGCAATTTATTCAAAATCAATTAGTTTTTTATTTAAAAAAAATGGTAGTTCCAAAAAAATTTATTTGAATTATTCAAAATCGCATGACAAACAAATTCGAATCAACCAATTTGTTCGTAGCTTCCAATTTTGTATATTGTAGTACCCCTTGGCGTAATGGCTAGTACGTTGGACTTACATATCAGAGTTTTTAATCTGATTCCCTACCGCTAGTACCTTATGACAAAAAATTTTGTTTTCCTCCTACGAGGAAGTGAAAAAATTTACCTGTCATATTTTCATTTTTTTATACAACACGCACACAGGAATGGTGGAGTCACTAGGCACTGATTCTCTAAAAGCTGTTGCACCTGAAATGTATTATCAATCGAAAAATTAAGGGCGTTTTGTATTTTATGTGACTGTGTGTAAGCTAAACATGCATTTTAAAAATAATCCCTTAATAAAACAAGGATGTTATTCAAGAAAATGTTCAGAAGCATGAAGTTCATTTTTGAAAGGTTAAATCAAATCCTTTTGTAGTTTGATCTTAGTTAGAAATTAATGACTTGAAATTTCTTAAAAAAAAAAAAACATGAGCTAATGCAAGTAAACATTTTTAAATAGCCAATTTAAAGTTTTTATTTTCATGCCAATGAAAATTAAATTTAAAATAAAATAAATTGACCGGTTTTTTGAAATATCAAATTTTCAGAGATAAGAACTTTGCATTTTTTAAAGTTTTCATTGCATGTTTTTTATAAATTTTAAAACTTCTGTATAAATTAAATAAATAAATTATTTTAAGACCGCCATGCTGATACGAGTAATGAGAAGGGTACGACAGCATCTAACTGATGAGCCCAAGTGTTGTACCTGGGCGTAACGCATTTGGACTAGAGGCCACAATAAGCTTTCAATTGAGTAATGAGAAAGTAAAACCTTAAAAAATATTGTCTTATATAATTTAAAATTTTATTTTAATAGATACAGCTATGGACAAAGAAATAGCACACTTATGATGTTTTGTATGAATACTAGTTTTATTTTATACTTATGAACTGAAACATTTTCATTTTTATTTCAGTACCTCATACAACAAATAAAGCTTCATCTAAATATTAATTTATAATTATAAGATATAAAGTAGATTTTTAAAAATTATTTTAATTTGTGGTGACGTTATTTCTTGTGGACAAAGAAATAGCACACATTCCTAGAATTGTAAAAAATCAACCTTTTAGCGAAAAATTCTTAGAATTTCAAATCTTACAATATTACCAAGTTAGTACTTTGTTGGGTGACCACGATTTTTCAAAGTTTCCTGGCATCTTCTTGGTAAACTCTCAACTAATTTTTGGCATCTACTTTGTGGGATAGAATACCACGTTTCCTTGATACCGGCCCAAAGATCGTTCGAATTTTTGAATTTTTTCTGCCCAATCTTAACCTTAACATCATTCTGTAGATGTTCTATGGGGTTAAGATCGAGACTTTGAGCTGGCCAGGTCAGTACATCAATTTGTTCGTCCAAAAGCCAATCTTTGTCTTTGTTTGATGCATGTTTGGGATCATTGTTATGCATGTATATCCAATTTACTGGCATAGACTCGAAGGAAAATGGTTCAATGGTATTCTTAAGAATATTGAGATAAGAAAATTTATCCATTCTGCCATCAATCCTCACCAGTGGACCCACTCCATGCCATGAAAATGCTCCCCAGACCTTAAGAGTGTACCTGTGGTTGTATGCTTGGCACTTTAGGCGATGGACAAATGTTTTCCCATCTGGACCAATTTGATTAACTTTGGTTTCGTCACTCCAAAGCACTCTCTTCCAAAACTGCACGTTTTTGTTTTTATGAGTCTTAGCAAAAGTTAAACGAGATTTGATGTTCTTCTTGGAAAGTAACGGTTTTTTCCTGCTCACACGTCCAAACAACTCAGCATCGTTAAGTCTTCTTCTTATCAATCTGCTTGAGACATCAACACCAAATTCTTCATTTACTTCCGCCATAATGTTTCGAGATGACTTAAAAGGGTCACATTTGCACTTTCTAGCAATGGCTCTGTCAATTCGTAACGAAGTTTTGCAGGGTGGCGGCTTACGAATTTTATTTTCTGTTGTCATATCCCGATTTGCTCTCACTAAACCACTGGCATTATAAACCATTTTACGGGAACAATTTAGTGTTTTGGCTATTTGTGTAGGATTTTTACCTTGTTTATGAAGATCGAAAATAATTTTCCTCTTTTCGGGAGTGCAATACGCTCCTCGGCCCATTTTGTTGAAAACTTTTTTTATGAAACTATAAACAACACAAAATAAGCACTATCTCTCATAACTTTCGATCGCGAAATAAAAATTCAACGGTTAAAATAATATGTGCTATTTCTGTGTCTAGGAGTAAAAGAGAAAAGAATATAATCGAAAGGCAAATGCAAGAATCTATCAAAGGTAACGGGACTATTTTGTTTACATCAATTAATGTAGTCCATTATGCCTGGAGAACAAACTTACCACAGACATTGGACATAACGGGCATTTTAATCGCGAGATTTTTCTCATAAGTGTGCTATTTCTCTGTCCATAACTGTAGATCGGAAATAAGAAACCCCCGGGATGAAGGTTAGTGCGTTGGACTGTCATGCAGAAGGTCTTGGGTTCGATTCTCAGAATTGAAATTGAGGAATTGAAAAATCCTCTAACAGAATCTCTTGTAGTGAAAAGTGCTGCTCATTAGCCGTTTGGAATCGGCAGAAAATCGTAGGTCCCCTCCATTCCTGGCAACATGCACACAGGAATGCTTGGGAGTTGTAAGTCACTAGGTCCTGGTTCTCTTTGAGCTGTTGCAGAACCAAATTTATTTATAAGTCGTAAATATTTAAAAAAATTATCAAAATTGTGGGATCCATTTTTGGAAATTAAGATTATTCAAATAGGTTTTTTAACTTTTGTATGATGAATATTTACTGTTATTTTGGGAAAAAAGCACATTTAAAAAAAAAAAACCTGTGGGAATAATTAAAAATACTATTAACGACTGTAGTTGAACGGACTGCCAAATAGGTATAATTGCGAGACCATTTTTTTCGTATTCCCTATGATCGTAATGTCAAGTTTGATTAGAATCACGATCGCGATTCTTTACTTATCCATAACTTGCCATACAAAATTGTGTTGAGGTTTAAGCTTCGAGACATAGGCAGTTAATAGGTAGAAATGGCAACCAATGCGAGTCCAGGCCTGTGGCCCAATTAGAAGTGTGCCACTTTGAATCTGTGGATGGAATTGATATGGGGAATTGTTGACATTCCTACGGTGCAATCCAGTTTTAATTGAGTTGAAAAAAAAGAAAAGATAAGGCAGATTTTAATGTATCTTATTTTGTGTTTTCTTTTGTACTATCTACGAGTATCATCCGGAATTCTGATCACTCACTTAACCGGACCATCACACGCATTTTAAACCATCTTTACTGTGTCAACCTAGGCAGCTTATTGACTGATGCTGAAGTATTAGCTAATCAGATTGAGTGATCATCCGGCTCACCTGCGTCGTTCACTTACATCAAAGCCCTCAGTCCGTTCGTAATAAAGGACTATGAATTTGAAACCACACTCGACTCGACCTTACCGTGTCGCAGAAAATGTTGTGTACGTTGGGTGGACAAGATGTTGTTTGAAGAAAGATAAACAACAAGTAATGACAGTTTGTAAAGCAGCAAGCTTGTTTAGCGTGCACAGTTGACGACACAATAAACTACTCTACACCATATCAGCCGAGATTAATGTGGCTTCAGCTTAAAAGACACGAACGGCAACACTTCTTAAATTTGATTGCAGGAAAGCTGATATGCATGCGACTGAAATATTTTGATGATCCGTATTATTTTATTTTTCTTTAAAAATCATATAAGCTATAATAGCGGTAGTAAAAGGCGCTTATTAGAAAAAAAAATCACGTGGGGGTCACACGTAAGTGTCTTAACATAAATGTAAGTCCCATATATTCGCAGAACTATGTATATACTCGTACAATCAAAAATTTTAAAGTTTTTTCAAGATCAATTTTTTTCAGCAACAAAGGTAAAAAACATAAACAGATCAAAATAGAAATAGAAAATCACTAATATAATAAGTCAAAAGCTGTTTTTTTTTATCACCATTAGCAAACACGCCCATTAACATTTTGTGCACAGCAGTGTACAATACAATATAAACGTTGTTCTAAGGCTGATCACATTCAAAGAGTATCTACGTTGCAACCGACGCGACGTGCGTCGTCGTCATATCTAGGTATGGGGCGTTATAATTTAGGATTTGTGAACATCTCCTCCATCCAACCACAACGATACGAAGCTTAGTGCACTGAGCATCCGATTCATCTAAATCGCTGCGTAGATACGCGTTATCGCTCTTCCATGGATGTACAGAGGGTGCAAGAAGGACATAGACGGTCTTGAGTGCGCTCGCGTCTTAAATGAAAATTCTTTTCCCCACCAAAGCCATTCAGGGAATTGAGTATACAATTTATGGATCTCAATAATAAAAAGTGATTAGCATCAATATTTTCCGATTCTTGCAATTCCATTGCGTAGTTTTTGAAGCAGGGGTTTTGAGGGAGTGCAGGGTACCCCGCTTTGAGAAATAAATAAACAGATTAAGCCTATTAAAAGCAACTAAAATTGACTGTGTTGTTTGCGTCTTGAGCCATTCAGCTGCAAATGTCTTCTATAGTAGACACGATCATTGACTTTGAGAGGGTGAGGGGGTGCAGCCGCCGCGGCATGAGCTCACACATGCATCTAAACACCAATGCACTCCAGTTGCAGTGCGATTTTATTGCAGATCAGTGTTTGCATGAAGGTGTTGGTGGTCGTAATGGTGAATCATGTGCTCTTGTGGTTATTTAGATATCGAGTTGCACCGATCGGGCCGGGTGGCTGATTGTGGTTAAGAGCGGTGGCCTACGCATGCAGTCGTTTCTTCGCAGCTCCCTGCTCCTCGGCCCGTTGGGTAGTTCTTCCGCTTCAAGGTAAACGACACGTTGTACTTTTAATTTGTAACACTTAAATGAACACTGAGTGAGAAAAAAAAGATCTTGATGATGCAATTTGTATGTCTCATTTTAATTCCATCGCATCGGCATCGTCGAGTTTCTATAAAGATAAAGAACGCGAGCGCTCTAATCTCTGCTGCCGCGGACTCTTTTCCTTTTATTTATGTTTCGGTGATCTATTTGATGTCAAGAAGTGAGATTGCTTTTGCTGTGGGATATTTCGGTGATATAAAATGCGTCAATCACTGTTGGTGCTGCCGTTGTTGTCGACACATGTGTCAAAATTTAACAATACGTTCGTTTATGAGCTTATAAGAATACAAATGAGTCCCGTTTTTTTTTCATTTTTCATTGTTGTTATAATGCGGTGTAGTTTTTAATGTCTTTGAGTGTTACTTATTTTTTATGGTTAAAAGTTTAAGCTCGCTTTTGAAGAATGCGCAAGCAGTGGCTTTTAAGAATGACATGTTGGAGTTTATGACAATTTGTTTATTGCTTTAGGAGTTATGCAGTTTTAAATAATGCAACAAACAATAACTTATGGCATTAGCAAATGGAGTTTTTATGGTTGTTGACTTTTTGAAACTAAAAAAAGATGTGTACAAAAAAAGAAACAAAAAGATGTATTTTATGGGAATGAGTAAGATACCATATTTAAGGACCAGAGGTTTTAAGGCTTAAAATCATATCGTATATGGCATGGATTTAATGGATTTCGCAATTTTTTATGGTGACAGCGAAGAATTGTTATATCTATATTTAGCTAGAAGTTCAAGTTTGCGACCACCCATCAAGGGGTTGGAAAAACTTGTAGATAAATGTAAATGCATTTTGTGGGAATTTCAGATTTTTAAAAATTATAAATCTTAAAATTTATGTTGTGCATCTAAGTCCGGAAAGTGGAATCGAAGTGTTATAGTTTTTTGTAATTCTTAAATGTTTTTTAGTAATTATAAGATGTTTCTATTTTCGATACACATCCGAATGCAACTGCTATCATAACGTGGTAGACTGCCTATCATTGAATTCTCCAATATCCATGTTAGGCGAACTTAAATCTCATTTTTGTATTTTCAATTTTAAGCCCTCTGGGTGCTAAGCACACATTTTTGATTACTAATGGTGTTTTCAACGGATCATGGTGCCCGCTGAAGATTATCCCAGGCTAGACTATCTCTAGACTTGACACTGGGATTACTTAGTGGGATCCTCTTGTTATATGGTATGATAAGAATATTACTATATCAAAGCGTTGTGCAACAAATTAATTTTTTTTTAAATAAATTGGAATTTCATAAAAAAGTGTACTTTTTCAAGTCAAGAAAACAAGCGGTTAAAAATTCTTGGAAAAATTAGATCGTCATAAAATTCACATTAATATCTTCTGATGGTTCTCAAGACGACATTGAATATGAGTGATGCCAAGCTCTGCCAAATGTCATCACTGTAATATGTTACAAGCATCCAAAATAGATATTTAAAAATAAATGGCGCTGAAAATTGTTCAACTTATTTAAGAAATAAATTTGACCGCAAGCGTAGGAAATCAGGACCTGTTACCATGAATGGAGAGGAGACCCACAATGCACTTTTCATGACTTGAAAGATTTGTCACTTCCTCGAAAGAAGCACCCCTGAATTTTTTTTTTATTTTTACGATCTATAATTTCATGAACAAAATTTGAAATTAAGACATTACTGACAGTGTAACTTAGAATCATTTTTTTGCTTTCTGACTTTCTCATTATCGATATAAAAAATTTTAATTAAGTTTACGAAATAATAAATTTGGTTCTTGCATAAATTCACATTAACTCTAGAAAGAGTGATTTTTTAAGAGCTATCGGAAATTAAAAAAAAAAAAAAACATACAATTCAGAAAAATGCATAAAATCTTTATTTGAATCGATAGTACGGTCGATATAATTTAATGTTTGAAGATTATTTCATGCAAATGTTGGCCGCGGCTGCCCCTCAAATGCTCCATCCGCTTAGTCCAATTTTGGCATACCCTTTCTTACATTTTCGCCGGTATCTCACGAATAAATGCTTCAAGCGGGCTTGTCACTATAGACATGAGCCTTAACATAGGCTGAGTTCGTAATTGCAATGTTTGTTGCCCCTGCCCTGCCTAAAACATTCTTCGAATACATTTATGAACACAATTACAACAGCATGTGTGCAGTCATCATACTTTGTTATAAATGAGTTCGTAATTGCCAAAATAGTTCGATATCAGCATCGGACCAGATTTTGGCCTCGTATTCAATCCTGTGGATGGATAGTTATTAATTTCTTATCAAAGGTGTACAAATCAATATTTGTACGATTATAAATTAATTTCAAAAAAAAAATTACTCACATTTGATCCTCTGCCATTTTCCTGCAAATTCAGCAACATAAAAAAAACATGCCAAATAGACTGCATATTGACTGTAAGTTTACTTTTATGAACACAAATGTTGCAGGACTGCGGCAGTTTTGCAATTACGAACTCAGCCATAGCCTTACAAAAAATAGTCTAGATTGACCGGCCCCAACCGTGAAAAAAACTGTTCACCGAACTCGCTTCTCAATATGTCATTGTTACGCGTGCTGTGTAGCATATAGTACCGTCTTGTTGAAACCACATGTCATGCGCAAGTCAAGCTCTTCCATTTTGCGCAAAAAAAAGTTTGTTATCATCGCACGGTAGCGCTCACAATTCACAGTAACGTTGCGATTCGCATCATCTTTGAAGAAATACGGCCCAATATTCCGCCAGCCCATAATCCGCACCAAACAGTGACTTTTTCTGGATGCATTCATAGCTCTTGCAATGCTTCTGACTGCTCTTCACTCTAAATACGGCAGTTTTGCTTGTTCACGTTTCCATTCAACCAGAAATGAGCTTCCTCGCTGAACACAATTTTTCGATAAAAAATTGGAAGTTCGGCCAACTTTTCAAGAGCACATTCACCAAAAACTCGGCGTTGTGGTAGGTCGTTCGGCTTCAATTCTTGCACCAGCTGTATTTTAAAAGGTTTCACACCTAAATCCTTCCGCAAAATTGTCCACGTAGTGGAGTTACAGAGGCCCAATTGCTGCGAACTCGCGATGAACTTTCTCAATAGAGCACGCATTTTGATAATAAAATTCAATAATTTGCAAGCGTTGTTCATTTGAAAGACGATTCATGGTTAAATTATAGACCAAACTGAAGATGTTTGACAGTGACACAAAACACGAAAAGTGCGTGAGCTGTCAAAACCGGTGCTGCCAAAAAGATAATAGCAAAAAAATCACCCTAGAGTAAATATAGTTCTAGAAAAAAGAAAAAGAATCTTTTGCAATCCGTCGATATTATACATTTACGGATATCTGCTTTTTTCTTTCCTATTTTGACGTTCAAACAAGTTCAATTGTTATTCGTTAAAACAGGTTAATTTTTTTCAGTCTCTTAACATTTTCTACAACAATTTGGTGGCACCACCATATATATAATCTTCAGTTCAGTTTAGTTCAGTTCAGTTCAATTCAAATCTTGCAAACCTGCCAAAGGCCATGAACTTGAATTGAACCTTCCATAATTTCTCTTTGAGGTTATTAACATTGACTATCTCAATAGATTCCACTTAGAATGCCTTCTTGGTGGCACATAATGTGAGTATAATAATATAACACCCCTTCTGAACCAATATCATAAGTATAGCCATCAATTTAAAGGCGGCACAGAGTGGCGAGACAAAACCAAGAACCAAGACGCCAAATTAAGATAAATTCCCAGAACAATCGATAACAGAAAAACATGAATTGTTGTTTGCCATGGAAAAAATCATAAGGAAGACAATTTCTATATTTGGATTGAGACACACAAAAACAATTTTTTGTATTCTTCGTTTTTTGTTTTTGTTGTAATTTTTTAATTGCATTTTGTATTTGAAAATATTCTTCGAAGTATTGAATAGCGAATCAAATATTCATTACATTCAACTCACATAAATAAAGAAGAATCCTTTCGAACTGAGTCCGAGTCGAGTCGTCATCCGTCCTCAACAAAGTGCATTCACATCGTGGATTTCCATCAGAAATCGTGAGCTCCGCTCCGTCAAACACAGCACCTAACATTCTACGTATATCTACACTTTGCTCTACGCAACGCTTCGCATTAAATAGTATCGCACTGTCCTTCACTAAAGCCCCCTAGCCTCTGCAGCTACCAACCAATTACGCTTGTCAATCGATATCGAATACAAAGTCGTCATTTGTCAAAGTGTCTTAGTCCATTATGCCGGTCACGCACTACTTCGACGTTCGACCGATTCAGCAGCATTGTCTGTATTAAAAGATCCCTTCACCCTTCACAGCCAACCGCTCACATACTAAAGCATTTGAAATTCAGTAAAATCATAAATAAATTGGTGACGACTTAAAATTGTCACGTTTTGTCCAACACGGTCCCGCAAATGTGGTGTACATGCTGGATTAGCTAGTTAGCTAGCGGGCGGCATGCGGTTCAACAAACGATTAGGCATTAGGGAACCCTGCGGCATTTCAGTGTGACCGAACGTTCGTCGTCGTCGTCTCATAATATCCCGCGGGTTTGTGAGGTAATAATTCATTTTAAATGCGCGTTTAGTGCCAGATAACATAACAAACGCCCAACTGATCGGCAACATCGATCTTTTCGAAATATTCTTTATGGTCCGTTTGTAGCGAGATCTTCAACTTATTCGAACTTCTACAGTAAACGAGATCGATGCACGACAGTGGAGTGGACGGAATGATGTCGACCTACATATTGGACACACATCGCGTCGTATCTTTTTACTGTGCAATTTGTCTAAACCTAAATATTCCGAATAAATTTAGACTTTTTCTTATCTTAATGTCATATATGTATTTAAGTATCTGGATCCACCTTCGTATAGAATCTAACAGAGGCGTTGCCTCCACAACAACACATTCCGTATTCCCGCAGCTGTTGAAGGTGGTGTTCAGCCAGGTTGGGATAGCAGTTTGAGCTGTGGGTGCGCGCGAATCTAGAATAATAAAACGCTCCATATGAAAAATAAATAAAACCCCAGCAGTATGTTGATATATCCAATAGATGGAGTGACTATAGTGACGTGTTGACGGCTTAAATCACTCACCGTGATATCGATTCTCGAACTTGAATATCAAATAGGGAAAGTGCGACTCTATGTGTCGAAACGGTGAATGCAACCAAGTTGTTTTTTGGTGTGAAGTCGGGTGTAAGTTTTGTTGTTATTTGTTTTTTTTTTTTGGTCGAATAAGTTGTTTATGGAACAGCAACTAAGTTGTTTGGAAAAGACAATCTTGCGCTTGCGTTTGCTATTTTAGGTGTTCAGAACACTTTCATTTTGGGAAAATATAATTGAGTTAAATCACACGAAGATTACGAGTATGTTTATGTTGATTTGATTGTTTTCGGGTATTTGATTAAAAAAGATGTGAAAGCGTTCTTAAAAAAATAAATGATCAATGAATTTGGTTGTCGTTAAGAGTTAAGTACTGATGTAAAAGAAATAATAAAACAATGTTATTACTACTTAAAAAACTTTAAGTTAAGAAACCTTCAAAGAAAAACGAAATTCAAAACCACAAGAAGAAGAAAGTTATTATACAATTACAAGAAATAATAAATTTAATACTAAAATAATTGGCAATAGTTTATGTTTGCTGTATTACTATTTAGATTCTCAGTCACTGAGCGGTTACTTCTCAAGAGATGCAGTTAATGATCGACCAAAACTTTGAGTCTAGAAATTCTGCTGTCTTCTGGATCGTTTTTTTTAAACTCGGCATCTAGCTTTTTTTCAAATGTTTGTAGGACCAAAAACAACAGTACTGGCCATACTTTGTAACTTCATTCTTCTTTAGAATCTACACATTTGAAAATGAGCACTAAAGTTCTTGTTATAGAATAAGCCAGTTAAGATTTTTCGAATTTCAATATTTTCATTTAAGAATCGAGTTACAAGTTTCTAGAATATTTAAAACATTGGATTTCTCAATTCAATGGCGCAAAATTTTAAGTAGCCTATAGTATTAAGGTACTATTATGATATTTCTTTAGCTGCGAAATCTAAGGCAGTTTACTAACTTTTTCTTAGTTTTAAACATTTTCTATCTTGTATCGTGCTGTGGCTAATTTTTACTTGCGACTTATAGGTACTATAACCTATAAGGTTAGCACACAAGGTATACGAATCTGGAACGCAATATTTAACTGAATCGGAACTCATTGAAGGAATAAAAAGTGCCTGGGAGAAAATTTTACTGGATTATACATATAAAGAAACTATATGATTCCTTACCCAACAGGATGTACGAGGTCATAGTTAACCGTGGTGTCACAACACTTTATTAATTCTTTTATAATTAAGTTATAAATTTATGAAATTAAAAGAAAAAATTATTTGGTGGCATTTTCTGTCTATTTTCTTATCTTATTCGATATTTTCAATTGGGGGTTCTAATCAAATGTCCGAAAAAAAATTAATTTCTCATATAAAATTCTGTTAAAATATTAATAATTGAGTTACTACCGTAACTTTAGTTTCTTTTCGCGTATAATGTTATAAACTTTCATTTGATTGGCTGATATTAAGATGCAAAGACAAGAAGAATGAGGGGCGCTAAATTTGCAAAATTTTACTTTATATTAAAGTTAATGAAAATAGATTTGTTAAGAATGTTTTTGAGTTTAAGTGCGTTCAACAGGCTTTCGGTTCAGAATATACATAATTATGTTTTGTGTCCAACGAAGGTAAATATAGTTAGTCAATATCTTGCGCCTGGGTTTTAGGACTGAGTTAAACTCGAGACAGCGATTAAAATAAAAGTTCATACTTCAGAATATAAAGGTTTGCCCATCCAAATAAACATTTCAGGAAATATTGTCTTAAGAAAAATTCTGAAATGTTTCCTTGTTTCCTGTTTTATGTAGATATCCAATTTTGTTGTTGATGATGGATTAAAGAGAAGAAGTACTAAATCATGGTGTTTCATTACCATTAAACAAATACAAATTGTAGTACCCCTTGGCATAATTATCAGGAATCAAAAAAATCCTCGAAGAGTTTCTCTTGTCATGAAAAGGGCTGGCGTTCGTAATCTAATCAGCAGAAAATCGTAGGTCCCCTCCATTTATCCAAAACACACACACAGAAAAAGTTAAGAATAGTAAGTCACTAGGATTAGGATGTTTATGAGCCGTCATGGCCTCTAATTTATTTTTTATAAACAAATACAAAAAAAAAAAACAAGAGGTAAAAAAATTTTAGTTTTATTTTTAAAATTTACATCGAAAAATTAATTGAATAACATCAATGTTGCTTAGCAATTTTCAATATTTTATATTTTTGACGTACGAGCACTCACTCACTACGAAAATACGTGAGAAACAGACTATTCGGAATTGGAAACACAGAAACATTTTTGAAATGTTTTGGGAAGCGTCCAGATCAAAATAAACATAAATAAAATGTTAAAAAAGGTGAATTAGAAAAGGCTTTCTAAAAACTACAATTAATGGCACGCCTAAAAAAAAAAACTGGTCTTGGGTGATTTTTTTAAAATAAAAAAATAAATGCTTTTACTCAATTTTAATGCAGATCAAAAAATATTGAACTTTTTGGAAGCCGCTTTTTTTATATTTGTCCATTATTTATGCTGAGAAGAGCTTGCTGAATATCATTTTCGTTATACTTCTGTGTTTTTCGTGGCATTTTTAACTTCCCATAGGGAGTTATTGTAATCGGTCCGATTTGTCAAATTGGAATTTTTGACATTTCTCGACGTTTCAAGGTCCCTAGAGGCTATATCAATCATTTTTAGAGAGATGTCTGTGTGTGTGTGTGTACTTACGTACGTTCGTACGTTCGTACGTTCGTACGTTCGTACGTTCGTACGTTCGTACGTTCGTATATACGTTCGTACGTTCGTACGTCCGTACGTTCTTGCACCATTTTTCATCGTCGATTCTCAAGAACGAGTAAAGATATCGCCTTCAAATAAATTTTGTTTAATAGGTAATAACTTCGAAAGAGGCTGAAAGGGCGTTTATTAAAATTCAGTGAGTAGTTTTTTCACTATAACGGTTTAAAAAAAAAGTACAAATTTTGGTTAGTTTCAAATATCTCACGAAAAAATAATGCTATTGATTTAAAATAAAATTTAATGTACTCATTATAAGGTCATACAGATTTGGAATGAATTTGGAAAAAAATGAACATACCGTTATTTTTTTAAATAAAAAAAACTGAACAAAAAATTTCATAACCCAAATATTCTAAGAACGGAAAACAATTTGAAACTCAAAATAATTTTATTTTACGAAAAATAATGTGTTTGACAACTGGTGAAAATTTCAAAAAAAACTAGTATACAGTTTTTTTTACAAAAAATAAAAAACTATATAAAATTCTATTAAAAATTGCTAAAAATTGTTTTTCGACTCAAAGTTCTCGAGAACTAGTAGCGATATTGACTTCTAATTTAGTTTATTTTATACATAGTATAATTTTGTACAATTGGTAAAATGTTGACAAATATGGAATTAGAGAATAGTTTTTTTTTTTAAATAGAAAAACTATTAAAAATTCTAGTGAAAACTAGTTAAAATTGTATTTCAAGTCCAATTTCTTGGGAATGAACACCGATAATGCCTTCTAAAGTATGTTGTTTTATACAACGATACCTTCCCCTAAGAATGTATACTAAGCGACATTTCTAAAATTGTTCAGGAAACGAAAAAAAACGAGACAATTTTGGTTAAACTAAGTGACATCTAACAAAATTTTTTGTTACTCACAATCAACATCAACAATCTCAATTTCAAATCTCTTTAAATAATTAAAATGCTTTTCAATCTTAAAATAATGTTTGTTTGAATTTTACAGCTAAAGTTTGTTTCGCTGAAAATTTGGTTATTTGAAAAAAAAACTAAATATAAAGTTTTCAAGACCACAAATGGGAAGTTATCAGTGTGGGTCGCACCCAGCCTCTTTTTTTGAACTTAAAATTGAAAGGGTCAGTTGATATAGTTATTGGCACTCTTAAAAGTATAATTATTGGCAGTGCCATAGAATGAATACCTAATTGGCACCTCCATGCCAATAATTGAACCCCTACTTTTTTGCGGAACCAGTTATTGGCATTCCGTTTTCTTAAAGCTTAACAATTTGTTTAACAAAAACTTGTTAAAAACGTTAACTATAATATATTTTTATAACAATAACCAAAATTAATCGCATACCAAATTCTCTCTCCTAAGCGGGAACACTCAATTTTTTATCACTTTTTTACAACAATAGATATTGGTAATCTATACATAGTGCAGCAATGCAAGTCCGAATAAAATGCTTTTTTGACTGCATCCACACTTTTAATTTAAATTTTAAAGTTGGTATGCTTGGCATTTATACCCATGCCAAAATCAGCTGATTTGGAACAAGAGTAAAATAAATACATATGTAATTTCTTACAAAAATAATACAAATTGAAATGAATAAAAAACCAAAACAGATAAGGGCAATACATAATTTCGGAGTTTCTTTTAACAAAGCATCTTAATTTAGTAGATATTTCAGACTCATTAAGTGAATAAAGTAAAAGGAAAAGAAAACAAAAAAGAGGCTGGGTGCGACCCACACTGATAACTTCCCATTTGTGGTCTTGAAAACTTTATATTTAGTTTTTTTTCAAATAATCAAATTTTCAGCGAAACAAACTTTAGCTGTAAAATTCAAACATACATTATTTTAAGATTGAAAAGCATTTTAATTATTTAAAGAGATTTGAAATTGAGATTGTTGATGTTGATCGTGAGCAAGAAAAAATTTTGTTATAGATGTCACTTAGTTTAACCAAAATTGTCTCTTAGCACACTATGATTCAACTAGAACTTTCTTCGTTTTTTTCGTTTCCTGAACAATTTTTTGAAATGTCGCTTAGTATACATTCTTACGGGAAGGTATCGGTGTATAAAACAACATACTTTAGAAGGCACTATCGGTGTTCATTCCCAAGAAATTCGACATGAAATACAATTTTAACTAGTTTTCACTAGAATTTTTAATAGTTTTTTTATTTAAAAAAAAACTATTAATTCAATATTTGTCAACATTTTACCAACTGTACAAAATTATACTATGTATAAAATAAATTAAATTAGAAGTCAATATCATTACTAGTTCTCGAGAAATTTGAGTCGAAAAACAATTTTTACCAATTTTCAATAGAATTTTATATAGTTTTTTATTTTTTGTAAAAAAACTGTAAACTGATTTTTTTTTGAAATTTTCACCAGTTGTCAAACACATTATTTTTCGTAAAATAAAATTATTTTGAGTTTCAAATTGTTTTCCGTTCTTAGAATATTTGGGTTATGAAATTTTTTTTTTTTCAGTTTTTTTTATTTAAAAAAATAACGGTAAGTTCTTTTTTTTCCAAATTCATACCAAATCTGTATGACCTTATAATAAGTTTATTATGTTTTATTTGAAATCAATAGCATTATTTTTTCGTGAGATATTTGAAACTAACCAAAATTTTTACTTTTTTTTTAAACCGTTATTGTGAAAAAACTACTCACTAAATTTTAATAAACGCCCTTTCAGCCTCTTTCGAAGTTATTATCTATTAAACAAAATTTATTTGAAGTCGATATCTTTACTCGTTCTTGAGATATCGACGACGAAAAATGGTACGAGAACGTACGGACGTACGAACGTACGAACGTACGAACGTACGAACGTACGAACGTACGAACGTACGTACACACACACACACAGACATCTCTCTAAAAATGATTGATATAGCCTCTAGGGACCTTGAAACGTCGAGAAATGTCAAAAATTCCAATTTGAGAAATCGGACCGATTACAATAACTCCCTATGGGAAGTTAAAAATGACTTTTTGAACAATCCACTTTTGAATAAGCTAAAGGATGTGTTGAAAAAGTATACGTTTTTGTATGTCCAGTTGAAATAGAGTTGAGATTGATGGTTATATGTACATTATGTAGTAGGTGAAAAATAAAATTCTTAAGAACATCACTTAAGCTATAAACTCGTTTAAGATAATGTTTGATAAAAACAAACGTCAAAATGATTAATTCAATCTAAACGTAAAGATGTGGTTTGTACAGAATTAACATTACTGACAAATTTTCTGTCAAACAAGTGGCAAAATTATTGATGAAATCAAATCTCAATGGCATGTATGTAGAAACACAAAGTCAAATAAAGGCTCGGTGTCAGAAAAATCAGCAAGATCATGCTTCCTTACATGATTTGCAATATGGTGGTCATACATAACGTGTGTTTCGTTTCCTGAAATTTCTCACATATTTTCACAATTTGCTGTTTAACCCCGTACACTAAAACCAGCTTTATTAACCTTGGTGAAAATTTAAGTTACTTTTATTAAATTGAAGTCAGTTTCTTTTGTCGAAAATAAAAGCAGATCCAAAAGTCATTTACACGATAAAGTCAAGTCTTAAAAAAATACTTGTAAGTCGTCCAAATCCGGTATTAGTGGTTCCGCCAGAAATAGGAATGACATTTCGTTTATTTCAATGAAAATTGTTTTATCTTCTCAGTTATTAGAAATAAGACTTCTAAATCGTGAATTTTATGGATTTAGCACCGCAAAGCCCTCCAATTGTTTTTTCAAGGACGACAAATATAATGTCATTCCCTAACTATTCATACGCTTTTTTAATCTTTTGGCATCGCAGACATCCTTCGACTTCGATGAATTTCATACCCTCACGTGACAAATAGGGAACATGCAAACGCATTAAGAGACAACATTTTGACCATTGACTAATTACGTTTACACTCTAATCGCATCATTTTGGCTCTAGTGAAAACAAACCATAAAATGAAAAAATATCACCGAACACATTCTGGAATAATCAAAACTTGCCAACCTCACGCAAAATAAAATTTCTACAACCAATTTGAGTGTCACTGTAATCCAGACGCTCCAAAACTTTATCAGCACTATTATGTGCACTCTTATTACTGGCTAATTTATATGCACTATTCCTTTGTTGTTGTTTCCTGTGTAAAATTTTACTACGCTGCCTATACATTTAGCAATAAAAAACGACTAATAAAACGTTTTTACTTTTGCTCTTACAAAATAATTGAAGACGAAATTAAGCAAAACAAAAACACAGAATTATGGGGAATTGGATATAGTTTAAGAAAAACCAAACATTTATTTGATCAGGTCACTATTCAATTGATTCAAAACCTAGCTTTCGAAGTCCTTTAAACACAAAAAGTTTATTGAAATTTCTTAAACCTATGTATTTTTAATTTATATTAATAGAATGCTCAGTGCTCAGCACACCTTATTTATCAGATACCTATAACAGTAATTTCGATTTTCAAACTTAAAATTTTGAAAAAATAAATGTAAACAAAAGTTTTCTTAAATAGATTTTATTTCAATGCTTTTATCAATTTTCTATGGCTTGGAGCGCAATTCATTATCTGCGACCCGACGACGCGACGGTCACATTGAAATTAGCTAAATACCAATGTTTTAATTTAATAATTGCGAATGATTTTCGATAAGCTTTAAACGCCAGTGCACTTAGTCAGTTCATACTAGATTCAGTTCATACTAGATTTGTTTTTATTACAATTCGTTTGGGGTCAAACCAGAGACCAGAGAGTGAATCACACAATTAATATAAAGAAAATGATTATTTGCAACACCGAATAAAAGACCAAAAGTTGAAAAAATTAAAAATTTAAATTTAACGCTTAAATAAACATTACGCCACATATATTGGTTTATGACAAACTTTAAGGAAATGTTTTGAAAATTCCACTATAAGACTAACGTGTTACTAAAACGTATTTATATCATTAAAAAGTAAGGACTGAAAGCTTCACTAGTATTCTTAAATGTTCAAAATTATTTGATCGAATTTTAAGTATTTTGGTTTAAAACCCCAAAATTGTTTTTGCCTCACCTTGTAGGCATATTCTTCGGAGAGCTAGGTTGAATGTGCGCCTACTTTTACCTATCCAGCACTAATATCCTAAATATATAATTAATTAAAGGCGCGATTATTAACTACCTACCTAATATTTAAAATTATTGATATTTCCCGAAACGAATGCATACCAAAAGGTTAAATGGGGATAAGCTATAGCTTAGTTTCATATTTTTATATTGGTCCAAATATTAAAATGACAACCATACAACCCCTTTTCGTTAATTTGTTCTCATAAATCTTATCCTAAGCCCAAAGGCTTAACCCGTAAACCGTTTAATTAACTTTAAAATGTTTGAATTATATAAGCAGCAAGCTTACCCGACTTAGTTCCAGTCATAGTCAAAAGTTAAATCCCAAAAGGTTACGCCCATTTTTAAGCAGCAGTGTTTCTGTTTATGATAGGAAACCATTAAGAAAAGAAAACTGCATTTCTGATACATAAAGGTTTTAATGAAAATTATACCTTTGTCGTATTTATGTTGAGTTATTATAAATTTGAGAGAACGGTTTTCTATAAAGTGTTTTTCTCATAAAATACACGAAATTTTGAGAACGGATGTTATTAGAGAAAACTGCTCATAAGATACAATTATTTTTTTTTTAAATGGCAAAAGCAATTCGTTACAAAAATGCATCTCCTCATTATAGAAAGCCCGCCATTTTGAAAAAGATGGGGTTTTTGTTTTCATTTAATAACTCTGTTTGAATTTAATTTTACAACAAAATGACCTACCAAACACTTTTAGAGAATGAAATTGTCTAAAAAATGAGCTATTAACTAATTTTCCTGTATTTATTTTCTCAAAAACTTTTGATTCAACGAAAAAGTAAGTATCACTATAAATTGTATTACTTATTAAATTTTTTTGAATTTAAAAAACAATGTCTAAGGAATAGTTTCCTAAAAAAATATTTCCTGAAATTTCGAAAAAAATTGTAGTAGCGTTATTTTTGGTATTAAAAAAAGTTTCAGAGGAATCACTTTTAAATGATGTGTACAAACTATAAAGAAAGATAGTGTCTGTTAGGATGTATAGTCGAACATAAAGATATACACACAAACAATCAGACAGTCTTCCCTATCATAGGAAAGTCAAGTCTGATAAAAATCTCGAGTTTGATTTCTTAAAAAAGATACAAAATAATACATGCACCTAAAAATAATCCCATTAAAAAAGTTCAAATAAAAGAAAGTGTGTTCAGTTTTCCACACCCTATATTATCGTCGTTGTGGAGAGATATAATGTTCCCAATTTGGATTGCGAATGATCGCCAATTAAAACCCCTACGCACTACGATCCAATCGTTCCCCTTCCCAAAAGTGTTGTGAAATCGCTTCTCACAGAAATGTAAAAAGAAAATCTCCCATACCGATCACTGGAATCGTCTTTTATACGTGCTTTATCATCATCATCCACAACAAATAAACGACTATAACGAGGCGGCTAATATACATTTGGTATCAATACCTCCCATAGAAAATTACACCCTCAAGTTACAAAAGCGAAATGCAACCGCGGATGCTGAAGCCAATGCGTTGTGCCCCAAAAAACACTACATAAAGGTGCGTGCATGCATAACACACCCGGTATCACAATATGAAGGAGCTTAACCCGTAACTAAAAACACTGCACCTCACCTCATTTGTGGTGCGTGGGAGTCCTTAGTTGTGATGATCCCCAATCCCAAAAGCGATGCAACGAAGGAGCATTCTACTCTGTAGGTAATGCAGTGCGCGGTGTGCGACGAAACATTTACAACAGCACCTCGAATCGCTATATAAGATCACAGCTCGCATTTAAACTTTTTTTTTTTAAAGACGTGAATCATCTGAAACGTTTTGTTTTCCACACTTTGGAACGTGTTTCTCTGTTCAGAGACACTCATGTGCCAGCCATACTTAGGCTGGGAGCAATAACTTTTTCCACGGATAAATGGGAGTCATTTCTCTAGATGCGTCTATTCCGAGTATTTTTTTTTATAATTTGAATAAAAATGGGCTCGCCAGAATTATGTGCATTTCCTGTGAGCGGTACGAGGTGTTTCCCAACAATTGTCATCGTCAACGTGCCAAGAGACCTATTTTATTGAAATATCAATTTTAATATGCAACTGAATCGTTTGCATACGAGAATAGGGTCAGTAAAATTTTTAATTTTCAATTTGATTTGAGTTCCGTGATGAAAATTAGGAAATTACAATCAAACACCCTATCCTGTGTTGTGACATATGTGTGTTGTGAGTCATATTGTGGATGACATAGCATGTTGTAAATTCAACCGTTAACTGTCAATGTTTTTGTTTGACATTTAACATCTTACCGCTTGTCAGATCAGATGGAGGCGTATTTGTGAAAAGCGATTCTTGTGCTGGCGATTGGATGCCTGTTTTTAATAAATAACATGTGTGTCTGGAATAAAATTTATTTTACCAAGAACAACATTTTTGGCTAGAGAAAATGAGATTATTAAAACAAACTGTTCTGTTCAAATAGAGTTGATATTTGAAAATTTGTTTGAAGAGGAGAAATATTCAATATATTTTCATGTACCTAATAGGTATGTCAAATGTAAGATTTATTTAAGAATAGTCACAAAGTTAAGATAAAATAAGTCTTTGGCTTAAGACAAAACTTCAGTGACTGAGTGAGTGAGTTCCATCAGTGATCGAATGAAAATGTCAAATTAGGGTAATCGATTGTTCGATGACGTAAGCGGTAATGCCAAACTCACATAATTCAGTCACGTATTACTCGAAAACTGATGCGGTAATTTTGCGCCTGGTTGAGTTAGAATAAAGGTTCCGTGAGGTAAAGGTGTAAACTTATTCCTTTTTTTATGGGAAGAACTTGATTTATGTAATCGATAATAATTAACAGAGTAAAAGAAATCGAATCTATTCCAATGAAACTCCAAAGTAGCTGCCCTTCTATACTTGCTGTTTGAGGCCGTGAACAACTGGTCTATGACGATATGAATTATATTGTATTGCTTTTAAAAATTGTTGAATCTAATTTTGTATGGATCTTTAAATCCACCAGTAAATCTAATATCTTACTTGATATCCAGAATACATAATTATATTCCACCCCAAATACTTCCTTTTTACGTAATATTATTTCGCAAGACTTCATTTGTGTACCCCTTTTGGTCTAAATGAGTTGAGGTTCCGGGCTCCGCGAGTGGAATAGACCTTAGATACTAACTAGGAATCTACGAACCTCAGATTCAACAGCAGCATTGCAAAACAGAGTATGAATTAAAAAATGTTTGCTTTTATTCTTAGGAATACGAGCTTGTTACACAGATCATTTTTGAAATTATTTCTAGAGAATGAACATTAAGGCCGGTATTCACCGAGCGCTCATAACTTAAGAAGCTCATAAACCTATTCACCAAGCAATATTAGTGAAAATCTACGAGCGCTCTTAAAAGTTAGGAGTGGTCCCGACCACTCCTAACTTACGAGCGCTCTCTTCGAAAGTTTGTTCCCTTGTGCGTGTGCCACGCAAGCATTTGACTCGATTCCATGTGAGCAATGCCAAGTAGAAGAGTATCCATTTGCTGTCAAGACCAACATTCCACAGCATTTCACAGTTTGGGTATGCCTGAACAAGAGAGAGTGGCTCTCATTTTCGAACTTCAAAAAACACTTGCGAGTGGTTGGTGAATACCCCACAGAAATTTCAAGTTAAGAGCCTCGTAAAGTTAAGAGCCGTTTAGAAGCGCTTGGTGAATACGAGCCTAAATTTATTGAACTACCCAATCGACCTTGAAATAAATTTAATTCATACCGTATAGTTTGTCCTATATTTAGGCTGAAAAAGAAGGTGTCTTTCTCTCAGTGGTCTAATTTGGATATAAATACAAATAAAGGTAAGAAGGTTGGTATACTTTAGATGATAACAGAAAATATTTCGCATAAATATCTATATACAGTACTGTCTGGGTCGCGTGAACTAATTATTGCACAGGCTGTCCGTGCTAACCAGGTTGTTCACGCTATCCAATATTTTACCTATGTATCTATAAATTACTATACCGTGAACAGTTTTTTGAGATTTGAGAGATTTCAAGCCCAGAAGATTATGTTGAGCTTGAGAACCTGGACAAACATTTCAAAGCATTTTTAATAATACAAACTTTATAAAACGATTCTGAACTTTCTCCATTCTATCTGAAAACTTTCGTTGGCAAGGGGTCAAGTAAGGATCTAACTAATGTAATATATAGAGCGACAAGTAAGTATAATATTCCGAAAAGTATCAATCAATAAGTCATTGTGTTGGCTTTTGCAACAATTGCGTAAATATGCGGAACAAATGAAAAAAATATTCACCCAAATCCTTTATTTAAACAATTCTCTTGAGAGGGCTTCTATGAAGGAATACGTAAAATAATAAATTGACAGTTTAATTGAGATAGAAATAACCAAGCATTTTGACTTTGACTTTCAAAACAATCAATAACGAAAGAGGAAAAAAATTCCAGATAAGCCCAAAATGTGAAATTAGCTTTCAAGCTTACAGCTCTTTCCCCAAAACTGAAGCCGAAAACGGAGAATGAAAACAAAACCAACGTTGTGCACGAAATCGTTTGCAAAGTTTGAGATGATAAATAATACTTAAAGTATAATAAAACAGTTCCTGTGACAGAGTATGGCTGGAAATAAATCCGACATTAATAGTAGAAGTTCCGCAAAGACAGGACTGATGAAATACTGTGTCAAAAAACCAACTATCAGCCAGATTTTGATGAGATAGAAGTTTCGCAAACGATGAGATATTTGAGCAAAAGTTACATCCTAAAAACGGGTTGGGTACGATATCCCGTTTTTTAAAATCCCGTTTTTATAACCCCGTTTTTTATAAGCATGTTTCTTATAATCCCGCTTTTTTAAAATCCTGCTTTTTATAATCCCGCTTTTTAAAATCTCGTCTCTCATAATCCCGTTTTATATAATCCCCTTTCTTATTACGACGTATAAGTAGTGAGGTATGTAAGGGGGGTATGCTGCCCCTCTGCAAACCCCCTTCTTGGGCACACTATAGTATTTGGGGTAGGTGCGAGGTTGCGTGTATGCAAAGTTTCTTAAGCATTTAAAACATAAAATCATTAAGTCTTAGCTACGTATTCTTAAAAACGGCATTAGCGGGATTTGGCGGGATTTAAAAAAGCGGGATTTTTAAAAGCGGGATTATAATAGATCGGGATTTTGAACAAGCGGGATCTTAGAAGACGAAGACGGGATTTAAAAAAAGCAGTATTTCAGCAGACGCGATTTTAAAATTTTTTTTTCGGGATTTTTGAAAAGCGGGATTTCAAAAAGCGGGATTCCGAAACGCTCCCCCTAAAAACTTTACCCATTTTTAAGAACAAACACAATATGAACAGGAAACATGACACGCAAGACATTTCCGCAGTGTACTGCTCTCTTGTAACTGCTAAGAAATTTTAAATTTGACTACTACAATAACATAAGACTGATCTTCATAGGAAGAAGTTCTAAGTTCTTCCGTACCCATTTTTTAAATTAATGTATGTATACTGAGTTATAAAAATTTATTGTATGTTAAATAGCTTTACTTATATTAATTAAAATTAGTATTAGTTTTCTCTTTTAAAAATCTAATCAACTTATTTTATTTTTTAAAGAAATTTGTTTAACTGTGTTTGTGATTTATCATTTCTATAAAGATCCCTTAAGGAAGACAGCAACCCCTGTCGATTCTCAGCCGCTGCAAAAAGTTTTTCTAAGAGTATATCTATTGTCATGGAAAGTTCTGCTCATTAGCCGTTCGGAATCGGCAGAAAATTGTAGGTCCCCTCCGTTCCACACAAGAATGGTTAAGAGTTATAAGTCACTAGACCCTGGTTCACTTCGAGCTGTCGCACCACCAAATTTAATTTCATTCCACATCAAGAGTCTAAAATATCCGAAATGGAACCAGATTCTTCTTCTTCCTTTGTTTCGGCGCTGTTGTGATCTCGATGTCGAGGGGATCATAACTCTCCCACGTATCTGCTTCACACTAGTGATCCGCCTGTGGGGTTCGCCGGGTTGACCTCAGAAATCGGCGGCAAGCCTCCCGGTTTTGTATTGTTCCATTTCTGAGGCCAACTGAATGCTGGTGTTTTTGCATTTGTTTGTACCAGGAGTGTTTAGGCCTACCTTTCTTTTTATTCCGAATTGGAACGTTGTATGATATTGCCTTTTTGACGGGGTTCTCAGGATCTCTCCTTTGAACATGGCAATACCAACTGAGTCGGTCGTGTTCAATTTTTTGGGAAATGGTATTCTTAACATGAAGGCTTCCTCGGATCTTCGTACTTCTAATTCGATCAAGCTTTGTAACTCCTGCTGTCATACGAAGCATCTTCATCTCAGCTGCCGTTAGCTTACTCTCATACTTTTTGTACATTGTCCAACATTGTGAACCGTATGTGAGTGCTGGACGCACCAGATTCTTCAATCACCAAATATTGCAAAAAAAAAAATAATTTAATCTTCTTTTATGTAAATCATAGGGATTTTTCGACGGAAAACCGTTCGGCATATTTTATTTCACCAAGATCAATTCGCTAGTTTTTATTTCGTGTATTGCTACACCGATATTTCTTTACTCGCTGCTTGGCTTTTTAATATTTCGTTTTTTGTTGCCTACGAAAATCATCATTTTATCATATAATATTTTATTCAACACGGTTTAGTGGTTAAAGACAAGACTTACCAGATCTTGACATACAACAGGAATCACTGAGCAATATTATAAAGAAATATGCCAACAGCCGTTGTTGGCGTTTGATATGGGATGACGTTAGAACTTTTTAAACCGGCGGATTTCAGCTTTTCTTCAAATCTTATGGCGTTTCTTACCATTTTCTCTGAAAAAAACCGACAATATCCTGAACTTCCTTATAAGTTTCGCCGTCCATAATAAGCGTTTGAATAAGTTTGCGTCTTTCATCTGGTGTGCAGTGCTTAGTACGACTCACTTCAAAGCAACAAATTCAACGGTCTTGTAACTAATTCCCTGGAAATATAAGAAAGAAGAATAAGACTTACCTTTCATAAAATCTAACTGAAAATTAAAAAAAAAAAACACAATTCTAAAACAGAGCCTGACAATCGCTGCTGTTAGTTTGGTCACCTAAAATATTGAAAAGCATCAAAGTGATATTTAACAAGAGAAGAGTTAATGTACCGTTAAATTATCACTTCAAACGGTTAACTTAATTGCTGTAACAATCTATTTTAGAAAAAGTGTCAGTATTTTAAAGATGTGAACAATTATATCTAATTTTTAACAGCTTATTGTGCTATTATTTTGCTCAGCACTGTATATACATATATCACAAGAAAATATAACTTCCTTCTAACATATGTTAGTAATAAAAGAATGGATGTCCGACAACAATTGTCCCAGCTGTTGGAACGCAAACTAAAATTCGATAAAAACGGGCTTCTTTTTCCCAATGAATCAAACGTTAATGAAACGTAAAATTTGGTGATAAATAAAATAAATTAATTGATTTAACAAAAATAATAACAAACACCTACTTCGTAGAATATGAGGGAGGCTTAGTTGAGTTTTTTACACAGAAGGTTTTCTATTTTCATTGGATGCCTGTTTTTAATAAATAACATGTGTGTCTGGAGTAAAATTTATTTTACCAAGAACAACATTTTTGGTTAGAGAAAATGAGATTATTAAAACAAACTGTTCTTTTAAAATAGAGTTGATATTTGAAAATTTGTTTGAAGACGAGAAATATTTAAAATATTTTCATGTACTCGTACCTAATAGGTATGTCAAATTTAAGATTTATTTAAGAATAGTCACAAAGTTAAGATAAAATAAGTCTTTGGCTTAAGACAAAACTTCAGTGACTGAGTAAGTGAGTTCCATCAGTAACCGAATGAAAATGTCAAATTAGGGTAATCGATTGCTCGATGACGTATGCGGTAATGCCAAACTCACATAATTCAGTCACGTATTACTCGAAAACTGATGCGGTAATTTGGCCCCTGGTTGAGTTAGAATAAAGGTTCAGTAAGGTAAAGGTGTGGACTTATTCCTTTTTTTATGGGAAGAATTGCTCTAGATTTATGTTATCAATAATAATTAACAGAGTAAAAGAAATCGAATCTATTCCAATGAAACTCCAAAGTAGCTGCCCTTCTCTACTTGCTGTTCGAGGCCATGAACAACTGGGCTATGACGATATGAATTGTATTGTATTGCTTTTAAAAATTGTTGAATCTAATTTTGTATGGATCCTTAAATCCACCAGTAAATCTAATATCTTACTTGATATCCAGAATACATAATTATATTCCACCCCAAATACTTCCTTTTTAAGTAATATTATTTCTCAAGACTTCATTTGTGTACGCTTTTTGGTCTAAATGAGTTGAGGCTCCGCGAGTGGAATAGACCTAAGATACTAACTAGGAATCTACGAACCTCAGATTCACCAGCAGCATTGCAAAACAGAGTATGAATTAAAAAATGTTTGCTTTTATTCTTAGGAACACGAGCTTGTTACACAAATCATTTTTGAAATTATTTCTAGAGAATGAACATTAAATTTATTGAACTACCCAATCGACCTTGAAATAAATTTAATCCATACCGTTTAGTTTGTCCTATATTTAGGTTGAAAAAGAAGGTGTCTTTCTCTCAGTGGTCTAATTGGGATATAAATACAAATAAAGATAAGAAGGTTGGTATACTTTAGATGATAACAGAAAATATTTCGCATAAATACTTATGCTACATATACCGTGAACAGCTTTTTGAGATTTGAGAGATTTGGACAAACATTTCAAAGCATTTTTAATAATACAAACTTTATAAAAAGATTCTGAACTTTCTCCATTCTTTCTGAAAAGTTTTGTTGGCAAGGGCTCAAGTAGGGATCTAACTAATGTAGTATATAGAGCGACAAGTATGTAAGGATCCGAAAAGTATCGGCTTTTGCAACAATTGCGTAAATATGCGGAACAAATGAAAAAAGATTCACCCAAATCCTTTACTTTAACAATTATCTTAAGAGGGCTTCTATCAAGGAATACGTAAAATAATAAATTGACATTTTAATTGAGATAGAAATAGCCAAGCATTATTTCTTAAAGTTAAGTTCTAAGCAGTTAATCATACACTAGTATCAAGGCCCAATTGAACTTTTAAGCAGTAATGTTATATTTTTACAAATATTATCGATTAACGATTTAAATAAAAGTTGACCCAGATGATTACCCTTGGGAATTCTCTACGTACATCTAATAGATCTCGAAGTTCTATTGTCAAGTTGGACTTTTTGGACCAGATTATTTAAAAAGGATGATAATATCCACCGAAGGAGATCTTATGTGAATCCTAACACTTTCAAATTTTCAAGTATTTTGTGGCACATGAAGTCAAATTCCTTACTTAAACCCATGTGGAGAACATCTACTTGACTTTGACTTTCAAAACAATCAATAACGAAAAAGGAAAAAATTCCAGATAAGCCCAAAATGTGAAATTAGCTTTCAAGCTTACAGCTCTTTCCCCAAAACTGAAGCCGAAAACGGAGAATGAAAACAAAACCAACGTTGTGTACGAAATCGTCTGCAAAGTTTGAGATGATAAATAATACTTAAAATATAACAAAACAGTTCCTGTGACAGAGTATGGCTGGAAATAAATCCGACATTAATAGTAGAAGTTCCAAAAAGACAGGACTGATGAAATACTGTGTCAAAAAACCAACTATCAGCCAGATTTTGATGAGGTAGAAATTCCGCAAACTATGAGATATTTGAGCAAAAGTTACATCCTAAAAACGGGTTGGGTACGATATCCCGTTTTTTAAAATCCCGTTTTTATAACCCCGTTTTTTATAAGCCTGTTTCTTATAATCCCGCTTTTTTAAAATCCTGCTTTTTATAATCCCGCTTTTTAAAATCTCGTCTCTCATAATCCCGTTTTATATAATCCCCTTTCTTATTACGACGTATAAGTAGTGAGGTATGTAAGGGGGGTATGCTGCCCCTCTGCAAACCCCCTTCTTGGGCACACTATAGTATTTGGGGTAGGTGCGAGGTTGCGTGTATGCAAAGTTTCTTAAGCATTTAAAACATAAAATCATTAAGTCTTAGCTACGTATTCTTAAAAACGGCATTAGCGGGATTTGGCGGGATTTAAAAAAGCGGGATTTTTAAAAGCGGGATTATAATAGATCGGGATTTTGAACAAGCGGGATCTTAGAAGACGAAGACGGGATTTAAAAAAAGCAGTATTTCAGCAGACGCGATTTTAAAATTTTTTTTTCGGGATTTTTGAAAAGCGGGATTTCAAAAAGCGGGATTCCGAAACGCTCCCCCTAAAAACTTTACCCATTTTTAAGAACAAACACAATATGAACAGGAAACATGACACGCAAGACATTTCCGCAGTGTACTGCTCTCTTGTAACTGCTAAGAAATTTTAAATTTGACTACTACAATAACATAAGACTGATCTTCATAGGAAGAAGTTCTAAGTTCTTCCGTACCCATTTTTTAAATTAATGTATGTATACTGAGTTATAAAAATTTATTGTATGTTAAATAGCTTTACTTATATTAATTAAAATTAGTATTAGTTTTCTCTTTTAAAAATCTAATCAACTTATTTTATTTTTTAAAGAAATTTGTTTAACTGTGTTTGTGATTTATCATTTCTATAAAGATCCCTTAAGGAAGACAGCAACCCCTGTCGATTCTCAGCCGCTGCAAAAAGTTTTTCTAAGAGTATATCTATTGTCATGGAAAGTTCTGCTCATTAGCCGTTCGGAATCGGCAGAAAATTGTAGGTCCCCTCCGTTCCACACAAGAATGGTTAAGAGTTATAAGTCACTAGACCCTGGTTCACTTCGAGCTGTCGCACCACCAAATTTAATTTCATTCCACATCAAGAGTCTAAAATATCCGAAATGGAACCAGATTCTTCTTCTTCCTTTGTTTCGGCGCTGTTGTGATCTCGATGTCGAGGGGATCATAACTCTCCCACGTATCTGCTTCACACTAGTGATCCGCCTGTGGGGTTCGCCGGGTTGACCTCAGAAATCGGCGGCAAGCCTCCCGGTTTTGTATTGTTCCATTTCTGAGGCCAACTGAATGCTGGTGTTTTTGCATTTGTTTGTACCAGGAGTGTTTAGGCCTACCTTTCTTTTTATTCCGAATTGGAACGTTGTATGATATTGCCTTTTTGACGGGGTTCTCAGGATCTCTCCTTTGAACATGGCAATACCAACTGAGTCGGTCGTGTTCAATTTTTTGGGAAATGGTATTCTTAACATGAAGGCTTCCTCGGATCTTCGTACTTCTAATTCGATCAAGCTTTGTAACTCCTGCTGTCATACGAAGCATCTTCATCTCAGCTGCCGTTAGCTTACTCTCATACTTTTTGTACATTGTCCAACATTGTGAACCGTATGTGAGTGCTGGACGCACCAGATTCTTCAATCACCAAATATTGCAAAAAAAAAAATAATTTAATCTTCTTTTATGTAAATCATAGGGATTTTTCGACGGAAAACCGTTCGGCATATTTTATTTCACCAAGATCAATTCGCTAGTTTTTATTTCGTGTATTGCTACACCGATATTTCTTTACTCGCTGCTTGGCTTTTTAATATTTCGTTTTTTGTTGCCTACGAAAATCATCATTTTATCATATAATATTTTATTCAACACGGTTTAGTGGTTAAAGACAAGACTTACCAGATCTTGACATACAACAGGAATCACTGAGCAATATTATAAAGAAATATGCCAACAGCCGTTGTTGGCGTTTGATATGGGATGACGTTAGAACTTTTTAAACCGGCGGATTTCAGCTTTTCTTCAAATCTTATGGCGTTTCTTACCATTTTCTCTGAAAAAAACCGACAATATCCTGAACTTCCTTATAAGTTTCGCCGTCCATAATAAGCGTTTGAATAAGTTTGCGTCTTTCATCTGGTGTGCAGTGCTTAGTACGACTCACTTCAAAGCAACAAATTCAACGGTCTTGTAACTAATTCCCTGGAAATATAAGAAAGAAGAATAAGACTTACCTTTCATAAAATCTAACTGAAAATTAAAAAAAAAAAACACAATTCTAAAACAGAGCCTGACAATCGCTGCTGTTAGTTTGGTCACCTAAAATATTGAAAAGCATCAAAGTGATATTTAACAAGAGAAGAGTTAATGTACCGTTAAATTATCACTTCAAACGGTTAACTTAATTGCTGTAACAATCTATTTTAGAAAAAGTGTCAGTATTTTAAAGATGTGAACAATTATATCTAATTTTTAACAGCTTATTGTGCTATTATTTTGCTCAGCACTGTATATACATATATCACAAGAAAATATAACTTCCTTCTAACATATGTTAGTAATAAAAGAATGGATGTCCGACAACAATTGTCCCAGCTGTTGGAACGCAAACTAAAATTCGATAAAAACGGGCTTCTTTTTCCCAATGAATCAAACGTTAATGAAACGTAAAATTTGGTGATAAATAAAATAAATTAATTGATTTAACAAAAATAATAACAAACACCTACTTCGTAGAATATGAGGGAGGCTTAGTTGAGTTTTTTACACAGAAGGTTTTCTATTTTCACCTGAACTCATTCTAGTCTCAGAAGCTAATTTTTCATTTCGATTTTAGCATTAACATAATTCGAATATTAAAATTTTCAAACAAAATTTACATAATGCACACCATCGCGCTCAACTTATCGGAAACATTATCATGTAATTACCAACCTTTTTGCACGTGACATAACATTTTTATCAAAACGATGTCAATGTCTCCTTTCATACCCGATTCACCACATGCATCTTTATTAAAAAATTCCTCATGCATACGACACCCCCCATCGGATGTTGGCTGAACCTTTATTAAACAGAAAAACAACTGCAATTTCCGAAAATAATAGTTTCCCTCGTTCAGAATAAATTACGCTCAGATGTTATGTTTGCCGATGCGTTTTCAACATACATATATAAAAAAAAAAACAAATTAACTAGGTAACTACTTTTGAATGTATTCCACATCCGGCCGGCCATTGTAACGTTCTCTGCATTAACAAAAAAGGGTTACCATTCGGCATTCAATGTTCCCAAATAAATAATTGACAATCACCTCTAGCTCGAAGACGACACAGAATAACTCACGATTAACCATGAGAACCTTGAGGCATCTCGAGAATGTGTACAAACTTTAAATAGGAATAAAAAAAAAATATACTTAAACTCGATCTCCCACTTAAATGTGTCCCCATTGTCATCTTAGGCAGCCATCATTCTTGTTGTTGGTGTATGAGTCTATTTTTTTTTTGTGTTCAACTTTTCCATGGTTCAGTGAGTTTTCCACTTTTCCACTTGGTCGCGTTGCTTTGTCGGTTTTAGGAGTTTTTTCATTATTTTTATTTGTTGTTGTTCATTTTGCAATGGAAGCTTGCCCCCTGTTGTCATGTAGCGTATATTACTCGTATATGGATTATGCAACACCTGTCAGAAGGTAGGTAGTGTGGTACTGGTACTCAAACTAGGAGAATGTGCAACAACACGGCAAAGTTGACTCTCTGTAGAACAAAGTATTGAATATGGCTACGCCCGGTACTTGTTTGCAGAGTTCATAAGTAAGTAGGTTTCAGTTTGCTTAAGGTAGGCAGACGTGCAAGTTTTATTTGCACTAATCACGAGAAGATTCATTGACAGTTTTCTGTTGACAGATGTTACCTAGTATTGATTGAAGATATTAATTTTTATTGTAGTCGTAGCACTTAAATTATTGGATATATGAACAATTTCTTTAAATACAATTTAGGAAGCCTTTCTTTATAAATGTTAGGTGAAAATCTCAAAAGCCTACCAAATGAGCTGGAAATATAAATTTTAAGTATTTCATTTAATAAGTCCAATGTAAGAGACCTCCCGAGACGACCACTTTTCATTTCCTGTGTAATTCGATAGCTCAGAGATCTCTTATCTGTACCTACAGTTCATCTAGGATTGATTCTGGAGACTCAATTCCAACTTGTCTTGAAGAGAACATGGGGATGCCTATTATGTAAGTTCTCTTTAATCTAAGATGACAATTATTCTATCTCTGACATTTTCGAGCGAAAAACTACTACCTGACTACCTGACAACTGACTAACATCTCATTTCTTTTCTTCCGTCACCGTGCTTCGGAGTAAAAAGGTATCGAATTCGTTTACTAATAACATCTTGTTCTCCCATCTGGGAGGGATGCATTATAATTGAAAATTTTATCCATAATATGGCGGCGGCTGCGGAAGTCACTCACTTACTTTTCATATATTCAAGAATAACAACGAATTTGTAAAATCTTCATGCTGCTAACAGATGGTTTGTCGGTCTAAAATATGTAATGTATGCTTGATGTTTTCCTATCGTAAATTTAGCGCACATGGAAGTTTATTTTTTAAATCCTAAAAGTTTATGCTCTCCTGTGAAGAAATCGCAAGTCACCCAGAACGTTTCTTTGTTTTTCCCAATAAGAATTTCTGATTTTGACTTTAATAGGTGATTGCGGCATTTTTTTTGAAGCTAAACCTGTCAAATTTGATGTCATTTATTAAGTCTGTCCTGCCAAATTACCGTGGAGAGTTACAGCGTTCAACGACATATTATGTTATATTTATTTCAATACGTTAAATGCTAACGTTAACTAAACACAATTGACTTTAGTACATAAAGGGTGGTCCAACCATAATGCACGATGTTAATTGTGAGTCAAACCTTAACGTCAAGTTTTTTGTCTAGCTTAATTTGACATTTCTTTGTTTCAGTGTTTGACAAACATCACTGATAAGAATTTTAAATAAAGATTTACTCGAAAAATTGTTTGCCTTGACTGAGATTTGAACCCAGACCTAGCGTCGTCAGAAGCCAATGCCCTACGCATCACGCTACCGAGACCACATGATTAGGTCCATCCCAATTTAGGTTTTATCGTTTATCAATTATCACTTGAGGACTAGCGTTTTTATTAGTCATTCAAGTTTTGTTGTTGTAAATTCGGTTTCTTTCTATTTCTCCGAACTCTGTTTATAAGCCAACAATTCGTTGTATATTATAAGGATAGTATAAAGGCTAAGCACCACTAATAAAGGAGTCTGATGATCGGCTTGGCAACCGTGAAATAGCTATAACTCCAGCCAAATAAGAACCCACTTGGTGGTAGTTCATTCAAGTTGTTGTTGTAATATTCAAAAATTCATAAATATATGAAGCTTCGCAGGTACACTGCATGTATGTAACTATACAAAAACCCCTTCGATTTACTCGTAAGTTTACGCGCTTACAAGGTTCAACTGACTCAAGAGCTGAAGCCTAATGACCATTTCAAGCGTCATCTATACGCCGAATGGTTGGTTGAACAGACAGAAGTGAATGGTGAATTTACAAAGAAAATCATCTTCAGCGACGAAGCACACGGCCACGGCAGTCGTTAACAAGCAGAATTGCCGAATTTTGGCAAATGAGTGATTGTTGAAAAGTTGGTGCATCCGCGGTGCGGCGTCATCGGGCCGTATTTCTTCCAAAATGAGGTCGGCCTGGTGTGAATGGTGTTCGATATCGCGAGGTGATAACGGACTTCTTGTGATCAGAAATTAAGGATATAGACTTGGACGACATGTGCTTCCAACAGGATGGTGCCAATTGCCACACAGCCAACGAAACAATGGCTCTTTTTTGCGCGAGAAATTCAATGGCCGTGTTATATCACGTCGTGTTAATTGGCCGCCACGATCATATAATTTGACATTGTTGGTCCTCTTTCTTTGGGGATATTTAAAAGAAAAGGTGTACGTTAATAAGCCAAGAACAATTCAAGAGCTAAAGAATGAGATAATTCGGCACATTAACGAAATTGGACCTCAATTATGTCTCAAAGTCATTAAAGATATGGACCATCGGATAGAGGTATGCCACTGAAGAAGTGGCAAGCATTTGACCGATATTTTGTTTCACACATAATTGTAATAGATCCTTCTATTATGATAAAGATAATTCTCTGAAAACTGTTTGTTTTATTTACAATTAACATCGTGCGTTTTCATTGGACCACTTTTTATAAGTAAATTATTATATATTAAAAAATGAAGAGAAATTTTTAAGAATCTTCTAGCAGTAAGGCGTCCATGAAACACATTCGTATTCAAGAATTGGCCTAGCAAAAGTAACATAGACAATTTTAATAACATATACGTAACGGAATTCTTTTCACGAAACCAAGCATTTTGTTTGTTTTTTTTTTTTTGATATATACGTATGCACTTAAAGTAATCAGTAAATTATAACTTTGAGTCTAATAAAATTCCAAGATCAGAAAAGCTTGACACTCTAAACTCTGTGGCCGCAAACCATAACCGCCTAACTCGAGTTATGACGAAATTGAGTTTTTATCATAATCGTGCTGAGAATATAAAAATCTGTCCCCACTCAATTTTTTACGTCTGTATCTTTTTTTAAACAAAAGTTATAAACAAAAAACCTAATAACCTAACTCGCTTTTCAAAAATTATAATTAGCCATAACAACTTAACTCAATAAAAATACAACGGCTGTTTCATAACTTAAGTTAAGTTGTTATTATTCTGCATTAAAAAAAAAAATAATCGGGAATAACAACATAAGTCAAGTTAATCAATTTAAAATCTGCCGAGAATTAAAAATGCTTATTTTTCATTTTTCTTATATCAACATAGGCTCTTATTCCCTGATGTAGAACAAATATTTACTTTTCTTAACTTGAGTTAGGTTGTTATGGAAAACCACAATTCTATTTTTTGACCAACTTAACTGAACTTAAGTTCTTTTGGCTAACCAGACTATGATTGCATGAAAATCTTAAATCGAGTTAGGCCGTTATTCCGTGTTTCAATTTAAAAAATCACAAATCTAAGTTGACTTATGTTCTTTTGCCTTAATCAGTTTACTGTAAAAATGAGTCATAAGTGAAGATAGGTCCTTACGAACAGTTGCATCTGTAGTGTAAGTACTGTTTAAAATTGAAAGGTTTAATTAAAGAAGTGCGTAAGATATCGATTAGAGCTGTGCAAATAATGAAATTAGCAAGGATGCTTACAATTTACAAGATAATTATTATCTATTAATTATCATTCTGATTACACGATATAGTTATGTGATGTATTTAGGAGCTGATATCACATTGGGCAGTGCCCTACGAACAAAATTTGTATAGGTATTACTCAATAAGAGAAAGTACCCATTACAACAACAAGCGTGGTTTCAGTGCTTTTCTATCATTGTATATAAATTCTTAGAGTTAATATACAAAGTTTCTATCTCCCCTTAAAAAAATTCCTATGTAAATTGGTGATCGAAATTAGAAAAACGGTTTATAAAAATATTTGTTTTTCATTTGTTCTTAAATAAATTTGGGGTGTCAAATTAAAACAAAATTCAAAAAGAAATATCAAAATAAGAAGTCGTAAGAATTGATCTTCCATTGAGCATTTTTTTTTTTTCACTACGCTTGTGCAAACCTCAAAAACATTATTGTCTATTATTTTTTTTTGCAGGACAATGTAATAATAGAGATCAGCTTGTGCGTGAATAAAATGGAATGAAATTAATGAATTCCTGTTGCCAATCCCTGTTTTCATGATTTGAGAGTGTACTTTTAGAAATGTATTTTTGCTTTAAATCAAAATATAATATTATGACTTTTGTTACAATTAAACCAAACAAAATTGTTTCCATATTTTGAACCGAGTATAACGAAATACAGTCATTAAAGAATGGCCAAACTCTTATTTTTAAGTCATCAGTTATAGCAACAAAACTTTCAATATTTAATAGAATTCTAAGGTTTATGTTAAGATATGCAAACAGTGTTTTCTTGTTCAGGTGAAATACATAATACATGAAACTGAGAACGTTGAAAATGATCCCGAATTTGATGGTATTTTTTTAATAAACCAGAATAGATACACTTATTTAATAAGTCTAGTAATTCAATTTCTGAGAGCTCAACTAGAAGAAACATTTGCAAGACCTAAATGCAAATCTAAGAAAAAGCTATATATTAAACTTTCAATCAGCAGAAAGACTGTTAAGGTTAAGGCTTGCAAGCCTCTTTATATTTGTAGAAGTAAATACACCGAGAGCATTAAATTTTAAAAACTTGAACTGTAGTTCAACAGCTACTGGTCATTAGAAAGCTATTACCAAAGAATTTTATATATTGGTTCCCTCCAACACATTGAGGATACAAAATTTGACACCTTGGTGTACGCAGTTAACTGGAAGCCAAAACGCGACTGTAGTATAAAAAATACGAAAATATTTTTAATGTTTTTTGTAAAAAAAATATTTTCTTCAGTTCTTTGATGAAACTGATAGCTTCTTTAAATCCGTCATCAAAACAAAAAACTTCACTGTCGTTAGTGTCGTTCGATTCCATTTAAGGATATCAGAGAAAAACGTGCTCCTAACAATAAAACGACATATTTCGAGGTTTACTGCACATGAAAGCCACTTTATTTGAAAAGACTTGTGTACAAAATATTTAAACGCCAGCTTTAATCTTACATCAATACAAGAGTTTACATCAAGCCAAGAGTTTAATGCCCCAAAAGTAGACAATTGTTCTTTTGCTTCGAAGAGAAAGGTTACCGAATCCGAGAATGAAAAGTTCGCATTGCAAGTGAAGCAAAACGCAACGAAAAAAAGAAGCAATAAAAACCAAACACTTTTAAATTAAAGCTTTTACCTTCATCGATCCTTGAACCAGGGCTTACAGATGTGATTGCGCCCATCACAAGCTCAATTAGCTTAGTGAGAAAAAAAAAACGAAGGTCCAAATTGATTTTTATTTCGTCAATAAGACTGATTTAATTGACACGAAGAACAACGACAATGATTTTTCTGATTTTGCCAAATTTTATAGATCTAAAGTTTCTTGGAAACGAATAGATGAAGATGGTAACAAAATAACTTGGAACTCTAATCGATAGCTACGTTACTATAAAAACTGCATCAAATGCCCCACACAAATTTCTTGCACAAAGATGAGGTTTCTAAAATTATAAAAAGTAAAAAAAAGACGAGAGCTTCTTTAAATCTAAACAACTTTTTTCCCAAAAGAAAAGAAGATTTCATGGACTTAAAACATCAAGTCTTGATTTTCAGTCTTTCTATGACAATCTTCCATCCAATATGGACGAGCCAAATACTTATCCTCATTTAACAGGCACTGACAACTCAGAAGATACTTAAATATCAACTTTGCTCAAAATTTAATCAATAACGTACAATACATAATTTAAACTTATGCATATTAAAAACTTGAATAGATAAAATATTCTTATTACAAAATGTTCCTTTACTTGTATGATACTTTCACGACCAAAAGAAAACAAACATGGAAAATTAACTTAAGTTAATAAATACCCTGGTTTATTGGTAAGGAAAAAGAACTTAAGTCAACATATGGAATTTTTTCCCACAGTCTCACACATGGAATAACGACCTAAGTCGACAAAAGAAATTTTAATCATTCTTTCTTAATATGCCATAACAACCTAACTCGACCTAAGCTTTTTATTTTTTTAAAGTTCAATAAGCCATAACAGCTTAAGTGTTTTTTTCCTTAATTACTCACTAAATATAAGACATACATTTTATTACTTCTAGTATATGAGAAATGTGTATTCTTTCTTCATTTCTGCATTTAAGAAATTTAAAAATTCATAATTCCTGATTCATAGAGAGATTATGAAATTTAAAACTGCTCTCCTGAAAAATATGAAAAATCGACTTAAGCGGTTATGCCTTGTGACCACTGACTATGGCAAGTCTTTCACTTTCGCAGTTGCTCACATTCAGCATAAATTAAAGTCATTGAATGTTATAAGATACAAGGAAGCTCATTTATGGATATAACCAACATCAAAGGGCCAAGATGGCTTCCTTGAGATACACAAGAATTAACTTTAAATTGACATCAGCTAAAAATCATTTAGCAACAAGGCCCATTTCTAGATGAATGGCTTCGTCAGCAAGCAAGATTGTCAAACATGGAACGATCACAATCCACAAAAGATCCACTAATTACTCATACAATGCATCCAGAGAAAGTCAATGTTCGGCGTGGATTTTGAAATGGCGACATCATCGGTTCACACTTCTTTGAGAACGATGTTGGCCAGGTCATCACCGTTAATGGCGAGCGCTATTGGTAAAAAAAAAAACAATTTCTTTCAGCGCAAATTGAATGATATGGACTTCGAAGACATGTGAATTCGAAGAGGATGATATTATATTCCCATCATCCTAAACACAGCCCGTGCCTCGATGGACATTTGGCATTTCCGAACATGGTTATGTCACGCGAAGGCAATGTGAATTGGCCATCGAGATTGCGCGATTCGCTCAAGTCTATGTCAATAAACAACGGATCAGAACTGCCCTGAACGCCAACATAATCAATGGCATTGATCAAATTCAGACAGATTTATGGAAAATTGGATCTTTCCATAAATAGTATTCTTTTTAAGGAAAAAAAATTATTATTTTTTATGAAAATAAACTGGGCTTTAATAATAAGCGAAAAAACTAATACTCATTAACGTGTTTTTTTGAATAAAATGATATCAAAGTGAAAGTGATGCCAAATTGCGGAGAAACGGTTGTCCGTAGAAAAAAAAGTTTTGGGAAAAACTAAAACTGTATTAAATTCTTGATTGGTTATAATAAAAATCTTACGAATCGGACGTAGTTTGGCAAAGATAAAGCCAGTTAAGGAAAAAATCATAAAAACCGTTATAACTCGAAAACGGGACGAAAACGAGAAAATTACCTCTTAAGTTTTTCGACTTAATAGCCTAATAGAAAGCCGTTTACTTACTCGAATTCGAGCTTTTACAGCAGTAGTTTTTCCCAACTTTCTTAGCATGAATTTGCTACCGAATTTCGTTCGCAATACTGCTATTTTTGTTCAATATTTACTTCAATAATTATATAAACATCGGGATACAATGTTGAGTTTTATTGATTCAAGCAGTAAATATTTGACACTTTTTACATGCTTCTAACTTATAAAATTGTTGTTTTGGAAGAATTATTGGTGCATGTCGTTTATTCTGTAAACTCTGAGTTTTTCTTGACAGCTTGACAGATTATAGAATGATGATTGTTGAATAATCATTTGTAGACGAACATGTTAACAACAAAATAAAACCTATCTAAATAGAATCATTTGTAGTAGTATTACGTCAAAAGTTGTTTGTTCATAGCAATAACTTCCCGTACTCGACATTCTTAGAAGTGCGACTACACCCCAGAATAGTTGTTTATTCGCTTGGGTATTCCACTCCAAACAAATATTTTCTCTCATTCCAAACAATCTTCACACAGAACATTCCAAATCAATCAACCACTTCGACTTTGGTTCGAATGTCAATAAAACGATAAGCTATTAAAGTTAATTTTATTCGTTTGGGCTTATCTTTATCAATTCTAATAAAAATGAGATCACATTCATCAGTGTTAGCATAGAAACCCCTATGTCCTTCTCAGTTACATTCGATGACACAATGACAGTTGATGAACGAAGTTGGAATGAAAATTCAAAACAAAATTGAATCCAAACAATAAATTTAGGTCAATTCAATGAGGTGACACACTCATGAGTTGTACACAAACTCAGAAACACACTTCACAATAATTGAAGCTCAAAAACGATACAAAAAAATACAATATAACTAACATTCACGAATCTCAATTGAGAGAAGAAAAGAATTGTGTTTTTAATTTATTATTGTGAGGTAAGTGTGTCGAGTTTGAAATTGCAACTTGCATTCGATTCAAATATATCACTTTGACATATGGTAAACGATTTATCTACCTTTTCGATTCGTTTGAATGGACAAATCAACAATGTATTTCAAAATAAAACGCTTCACTGGGTCGCACGCGCTTGCTCTTATCTAAAGCTCAAGGTTGTACATGGTTGACATGTTCGGATACGTGAAACATAACATTATAAAAATATTTTCAATCACAAGTTGCGATTAGTTCTTACTTTGTTAATGATAAATGTTTTGCTAATACAAATACTAATATTTTCATCATGCAAATAGGTACTGCAAAGTGGAATTGATTTATGCCAGATAAAGTCATTGGAAAATTGGAAAAACACATGAATTGAAAGTTTTTTGAAACTGAACAATGAGAATGAAAACATTAAAAAATTTGATGTTGGAGTTTTTTAGCTATTGCTTGTTTTTTTTTTTTTGCGAAAAAAAAAATAAAAGCTTCATTTTCAAGACTGAAAAAATCAAAATTTAAGAAATATCTAGCCAACTACGTTTTTGAAAAAGTACGGACCAATAACTCCGCCGCGCCGGCCAAAAATCTACCACAAGCGGTATTTAGTCCTTTAGTGGATGCCTCCCGATTCCATCGCATGGGGGTACTTGAAGTGAAATTGTACATAACCAAATCGTTTTTTTTTTTTTTTTTTTTTTATAATTAGCACACACTCAAAGGATTTTTTGTATACCCTTAATATGCCAGAGACACAGTGTGAGCATTAGGAAAAAAGGCAGGTGTTAGAAAGGAGGTGTCGGTGCACATTGGTTTTGAATTCTTGAACATTGCAGTGACTGGGAAAGGCAGAGCGTGGTAAGGAATTCCACATTCGCGTAGTACGGCTAAAAAACGAATCTCTGTACTTCACAGTACGACCGAAGTTGGGCTCAAGGGTAAACTGATGGGCATTCCTAGAAGTGCGGGTATTACGGTTGAATTGTTTAAGTGGAGGAATGCAGCTGGCTATTTCACTAGAGCATAGTCCGTTAAAATAACGGTAAAAAAGGGTGAGGCAAGAAACATTACGACGATGTTGGAGTGACGTAAATGATTCAATGATGTTATTGTCACCAATCAGTTTAAACGCTCTTCTTTGAACACTGTCCAAGAGACTTAAGTAAGTTACTGGAGCACCAGCCCATAGATGGGAGTTATACTCAAGTTTTGGGCGCATAAAGGTTTTATAGATTGTAGCCAGATCAGAAGGAGAGAAAGATTTCTTGCACCGTCTCAGAAAACCCAAACATCTTGCGGCATTTTTGGCAACATCGCGTATGTGAGTGTTCCACAAGAGGTGGTTCGTGATGCACATACCGAGAATATCGAGATGTTCAGTTTCACTGATGCAAGTGCCACTCATAGACAGTGGCAAGGGGGGTGTATCTCGCTTTAACGATATAAGATAGCATTGGGTTTTCGAAGCATTAAATTCGACGCGGTTTCTTATTTCCCATTGTACAATGCTGTTTAGGTCGTAATTTAATGAGCTTATCATATTATGTCGTTGCAGTTCCACATCCAAAGAGGAGGGATGTGAGTCTGAAAACGAATATGAAAAGCTAAGAGTACTCTCGTCAGCGAAACAATTGATTGGATTAGAAGTTATAGACAGGAGATCATTAATAAAAATGAGGAAGAGGGTCGGGGATAAAACGGAGCCCTGGGGCACACCAGCATTTATATTGTGGGTTTCAGACTTGATTCCGTCTAGTACAACTTGTATTGAACGGTTCGAAAGAAAATTTCTAATCCAAAGAAGAAGGGATTCGTCGACACCGAAAGCACGCATTTCCGATAAAAGAGCAAGATGCCAAACTTTATCAAATGCCTTTGAAATATCAAGTGCAATCATCTTACTTTCTCCAAAACGATGTAAAGATTTGTTCCACTCTTCAGTGAGATATACCATCAGATCACCAGTGGACCTATTGCTACGAAAGTCATACTGCCGGTCATTAAGAAGCTTTCGTTCTTCAAGGTATTTCTTAAGCTGATAATTAATCAGCGTTTCCATGACCTTGGAAAGAAGGGACGTTAGTGCGATCGGTCGATAATTTGATGGAGAAGAAGAGTCGCCTTTTTTCGGAATTGGCTGAACAAATGCTGTTTTCCAACTGCTCGGAACGAGCCCAGAAGAATAGGATAGATGGAAAAGCTTACGCAGGGGTTTTGCTAGTGTGGAAGAACACCTCTTCAGAATAATAGCGGGGATACCATCCGGACCAGCGGATTTATGTATGTTCAGATCTTTTAGGACTCTCGCCACGGTACGAGTACGAAAAAAGATTTGTCCCATAGAATCATTAACGCGCTAAAGAACTGTGGGAGTCATGACACTATCCGGCAAGGTGGAATTTGCGGCTAACTGCCTTACAAACAAGTTAGCTTTATCAATAGGGCTAACGAAAGGAGTGTCATTGACAACAAGCGTATGAACCGAGGAAGAGGAAGAATTCCTCATATTTTTAACAAATGACCAAAAATTCTTACTGCCTTTGGGACATTGCAGTATTTTTTGCCTTGATTTTTGATCATGTAAAAATTTGGTCCGTCGAATATGGGCGTTGCAGGCCTTCCTGGCTTGTTTGAACTTTTTCCGGTTTTCCTCTGTTGGGAACACCGGAAGCTTACCTCTTTTTCCTTGATAACCTCTTTACAGCTCAAATCAAACCATGATTTATCCTTGGGTCTAATACTTTTAACCCTATTCGGGATAAAATGTTTCATTCCCAAAAGAATTATGTTAGTTATCATATCTGCGCTGGAGTCTACGTCACTATCGAGGAAGCATAGTGACCAGTTAAAGATCCTGAAAAAGTTATTCAAACCGTTCCAGTTGGCTTTCTCGTACTGCCATACGGTTCTTCTAGGACCTCTTTCTCTAACTGGATTTGTTTGACACGAGAAATTTGCAGATATAACACTATGGTCCGATGTGCCTAGAGGCGTCAATACACTTACTGTGTATTTATCAGGGTCATAGGTAAGAAACAAGTCAAGAGTATTTTCTGCGCGGCCATTAACGTCCGATATTCGACTAGGCTCGTTGACAAGCTGAGTAAGGTGGTTGAACTCAGCAAAAATCTCTACACACATTCCTTCGGGTGTTGTCTGGCCCGAATGGAGAAGCCAAGAAGAATTGTGAACATTGAAATCACCCGTAATAACGATTTCAGTGTGAGGATATAGGGAAACAATTCTTTGGATGGAGTCGGACAGAGCATCAAGTTCGTGAGAAGTTGAAACTCTATCCAGATTTGGGCTTCGGTAAAACCTCGATGTAAAGGACAACATTAGAAACGAGAATGCTGAAGTTACAAAAGAAGTTTGCAAAATTGTTATTCTTAAGGTACTATAGTACGGTCTATAACGCCAAAAAAACGCACGATTTTTGAACAAAAAATTTCTCGGAAACTTTATTAGGTAATAACATAATTTTTTTGTAAATAATGAATACATGCGTCAAGAGTACACAAACATTTTGTTTGTCGAATTTTGGCCGAATTATAGAGGGCTCCAATGTCGACTCATCAAAAAACACATTGTCCCATTGCGCACAGTTAATCTCAGGATCTACTGAACCGATTTTCAAAAACCTTGTTGCATCTTGATTGTTTTTATGTTTTCTAAGACAATTTACTACAGTTTGACGAAAAAGTTATGAACAAAAAACAATGGCGACTCAAAAATGGCCAAAAAAATTTTTTTTTTCAAAGCTTGACATTTTTTTTGTTTTTATTTTTTAAACAAATTGTGGTAAATTGTCTCGTAAGAAACCTTCCTTTAAATACCCAACTTTGTTTTTATTTTTTTGTTTCAGTCCAGACAATCCTGAGATTAACTGTCCGAAAATTAAAAAAAAAAAATCTGTTTGTACTCTTGACGCATGTATTTTTTTGGCGTTCTAGACCGTACTAGTACCTTAAAAGACCACATAATCAATCAATAAAACATGAATTATATAATTTATATTTTTATAATTAAAAAAAAAATCGACCTGAAACATAAGACCCACCCTGTATTAATACAAATGGAAACTCATTTTATGATTTTCATTCATTAAAAAATATTTCTAAATAAAAAATGTGTATGAAAATTTTTGTTTGCATTGCGACTCAGAATATCACATGTGATACTTTTTATTTTGGCGTTTTGTGGGTGCTGGAATTTTGTGTTAGTATAATTGTTATTTATTTTGTTATTTTAGAATTTTGGGTAGTTAAAAAAAAAAAACAAATAAAATTTTGTTTTTTTTGAGTTTTACTGAACAGTGATTTATTTAATGGAAATATAAGGTTTTATGAAATATGAGGTTGTTAAGAATTATTCCTAAATATTTGGGAGAGGTGATTCGCTTACTTATGCACTTATTCTGTATGCTAGAGCCATTCAGACCCCACGCTTATGACAATATTGGCCGAACATTAACATGCAAAAATCTCAATTAAATTGTATTAATTCTCCTGCCACTCCTACGACACTTGCAAAATGGAAGAAAATTTTAATTAAATTCGGTCTAGGTGTTGGGTTAAAAATCACAACACCAATACTTATTCCATTAAAGTATCTATCAATTAAATAACATACACCTATCCAATATACCGATGCGAAAAATATCTCGAAAGTCGTTCTCGTCGAATTAGTAATCTCGATGTGCTCCATAAAACGTCCGGCCGACATCGGAAAAGGCGTTGCTGCTGTGCATTGCACTGCATGCATTATAAGTAATAACTAGCAATCTATATCTACGCGAATACAACACTTGACAAGATGATAGCAATGTTGATGATGTAATATGCTTTTGCACATTTTACAGATGTTTGTCTCGCAGAAGTATGGAGTATGGAGCAGCACCGTCCGGTGTCCGTTTGCAGCATAAGATGTAACGGATAAACACTTGTCAGTATTGTTATTGTATCTGACGCCAGAGTGTCTGCTTTATCGACGAAAATACGAATATGCGCGCTCGGCCTCGATAAGATTCCATTTTTTGCATTTAATGGATTAAAAATAAAATTAAGAAAAAAAAAAGATAACTGTGTGGAAACATGTTGTCTTTTTTGTCTCCTTGAATGGCATGCAACATTGCAAAGCTAAGCTTACTCGGGGGGTTTCACTTTTTCTTTCATGGAATGTGTGTGATAAGTTGTCTTGTCAAAAGCAAGTGACTATTAGGTTAGGTTTAGCGTACGACGCACATATTCAATGAACTGAGAGAAATTTCTGAATTTCTTGAAACAATTCCATACCTTTCAATTTATATGAAAGCAAGTATATACTCGTTTAAAACCTGATGGATAATAATTGTTGTTGACATTCAACCAGATGAGGCACTGTATTTGTTTTTCTTAACTTTTGGCATAAGGCGTGTTTTATTGGTAGTCTTTACTAAGCGCAGCAATCCTAGTCCGAATAAAATGGGTAACACGCAGTGTAATTTTAAATTTTAAAGTTGGTACACCAAGTATTTATACTTTGAATTTGAACACATGTCAAAACCAGCTGACTAGGGAAAGGAATAAAATAAATATTTAATTTTTATAGAAACAAATAAAAGTTGACAAAGAAAAAAAAACTATTACCTAAGAGTAAAAAATCATTTCTGAATTTCTTTAACAAATCATATTTACTTATTGAATGTTCCAGGCTCATCATTAAGTGAAGTGGAAGTAAAAGTTAACTAATCAGAAAACTAAATACGTGGAAATAATAAATTCCACTATTGAATAAGCATATGGATGTGTTGGAAAAGTATACGTTATCGAATGTCAAGTTGAAATGAATGGCTTATAACCTAAAAACTTTACCTCACTTGAGCTATTTATTCGTTTTAACTAATTTTTAATAGAAAAAAGTCGTAAATTCACTCTATACTTAAAAGTATGATTGAATTTCCTTTTTAGAAACCACCGTATGATTTCGTTTTTTTTTTATAAAAAGTACGCACTCAAGGGGTTATTACTACCCTTAAAATGATTATGACAACACAAGCGTGGGGAAAACACGGAAGCGTTAAAAAAGATGAACCGATGCACATGAAACTAATTTCTGAATTTTACAATGGGAAAGGAAAATAGGGCAAGGTAGAGTATTCCACATTCCTGTAGTCTCTGTATTTCACAATATGTCCGAACTCAAGGGTAAACTGATGAGTATTCCTTAGAGCTCGAGTATTACGGTTAAATTGTTTAAGGCGAGGAATGCAACTGGTTATTTTGCTAGAACACTGTTTAAAGAAATAACGACTATAAATAAAACAAAAAGTTTTCAGAAAATTATCTTAATACTTTTTATTATGATAGAAAGATCTATGGCAATTATGTGCGAAACACACGGGTTAGGTGGCATACCTCTATCCGATGGTCCATATTTTCAATGTTTCTGAGACATAATTGAGGTTCAATGTCGTTAATGTACCGAATTATCTCATCTTTTAGCTCTTGAATTGTTCTGGGCCTATTAACGTACACTTTTTCTTCTAAATACCCCCAAAGAAGGAAGTCCAACGCTGTCAAATCACATGATTGTGGCGGCCAATTACATCACCACGACACGTGAGATAACACGGCCATTGAATTTTTCGCGCAAAAGATCCATTGTTTCGTTGGCTGTGTGGCAAGTGGCACTATCCTGTTGGAAGGACATATCGTCCAGGCTTATATCCTCAATTTCTGGCCACAAGAAGTCCGTTATCACCTCACGATATCGAACACCATTCACGAAAACTGCTTGGCAACCCTCATTTTTGAAGAAGTACTGCCCGATGCGCCACCATGCCAGCGCATAAACCGCATCAAACAGTCACTCTTTATGGATGCATCAGCTCTTCAACAATCACTCTTGGATTCTAATTTGCCCAAATGCGGCAATTCTGCTGTTTAACGAATCCACTGAGGTGAAAGTGTGCCTCGTCGCTGAAGATAATTTTCTTTGTAAAGTCACCATTCAGTTCTGTCTGTTCAACCAACCATTTGGCGTATTGACGACTCTTGAAATTCTCAGTAGGCTTCAGCTCTTGATTCAATTGAACCTTGTTAGCGTGTTAATACAAATCTTTATTCAAAATTCGCATCAGTGATGTTCGTGATAATATGTTCAATTGTTGGGCACCACGACGAGTCGAGGTTGACGGCTCTTCGGCCACACTTTCGCGAACAACAGCAATGTTTTCCGCAGAACGAACTGTGCTAGTATACACAGGTGTTTTCACATTTAATACAGACCCACTTTCCTGAAATTTGCTCACAATTCTACCGATTGTGGACACATTGTGTCGATTATGTGACCAAAAAAATTACGAAGTGTACAAAATGCATTTTGATTTGAACGCCCATTTTCGTGAAAGGCTTCAACATTCTTAACGCGCTGCTTAACTATGTACCTCTCCATAGTTGAATTTGTCAAACACTGAAACAAAGAAATGTCAAATTGGGTTGGGCAAAAAAATTGACGTTAAGGTATGATGCACAATTAACATCGTGCATTATGGATTCAAAATAGCTTTTTTTTGCCTTTAGTCCACAAAAATGGGCGTTTCGTCCCGGCGAGTGGAATTTCATGCTCTTATACTTGATAGATAGGGATCGAATTATATAAATGGCATATTAACACAGTTATGATTACGAACAAATATCACCGAACACATCCTCTAATAAATCATTCTATCACCGATTTATTAAAACTTTATTTGTACTATTGTATTCACTATTTTCGTTGGATTATTTATGCCCCGTATACTTTTGTTGTTCTTTACTGTTTGAAATTTTGCTGCATGTGATACTGCTTACCCGTTCAAGATAGTTTACAGGGCCGAAATAATTAACCCGTAATTATTTGGAGATTGTTCGTTATTAAGGTACTAGTACGGTCTAGAACGCCAAAAAACGCACGATTTTTGGGATTTTTTTCCCGGAAACTTTATTAGGAATTAACATTTTTTTCTTAAATAATGAATACAAGTGTCAAGAGTACAAAGAAAAATTTTTTTTTTAAATTTTCGAATTTTGGCCGAATTATAGTGGGCCCAACGTCGACTCATCAAAAAATACATTGTCCCATTGCGGACAGTTAATCTCAGGATTGCCTGGACTGAAACAAAAAAAAAATAAAGTAGGCTATTTAAAGGAAGGTTTCTTACGAGACAATTTACCACAATTTGTTTAAAAAATAAAAAACAAAAAAAAATGTCAAGCTTTGAAAAAAATCTTTTTTTTTTGGCAATTTTCTTGGCCATTTTTGGGTCGGCATTTCTTTTGTTCATAACTTTTTGGTCAAATTGTGGTAAATTGTCTTAGAAAACATAAAAAACAATCAAGTTGCAACAAATTTTTTGAAAATCGGTTCAGTAGATCCTGAGATTAACAGTCCGCAATGGGACAATGTGTTTTTTGATGAGTCAACGTTGGCGCCCTCTATAATTCGGCCAAAACTAGAAAATTAAGACAAAAAACAAATTTCTTGTACTCTTGACGCATGTATTTATTATTTAAAAAATATTATGTTATTACCTAATAAAGCTTCCAAGAAAAAAATTCCCAAAAATCGTGCGTTTTCTTGGCGTTCTATAGACCGTACTATTACCTTACGCTAATGCAGGTTGTAAAGCGTTCTTGCTGTTATGTTTTAACTTTATTTTTAGTAACTTTTTTTTCCTATTCCGCAATATGGCTCTGGTCCCGCTAGGAGTGTTGTTTTATTAAACCTACGTGTCCCGGTAAAAATTGAAGTTTTAAATTATTATTCTTGCCGTGGTGGTCAAGGTTGCCCTTGCAATCCCATTCCAGGTTAGAATGAATTGCTCAGGAGTTTATTGCTTTTTATGTAGCTTTACTATCTGACATGATGATAATGTTTTGGTTACGATAGTTCTTTTCGAGATTACGTTCGGCACATTTTTTTTATGAAAATCACTTTTGCCAGGAAAATGCTTGTGGACTGCCCCATCGAAAGATAAAGTTTGGTTCTTGGCCGAAACACTCCTTGCCATTTGATGGAATTTCAATTGAGGGAATCGTTCACTGTTTCGCTTGCCCAATCTTTCTTGCTACTTTATTCTGGTCTGTTTTTTTTCTCGAACTTATAGTTTTTTAATCATTCCATCCCTTGGATAGTCAAGAAGGCCTAGAAATAGAGTCTCTTTATCTAAGTGATAAACATTTACCCTTTTCAGTACTTTATCTGGCGTATCTTAGGATGTCTCTAGTTTCCTACTTCCACATGTAGTGGGGTTAGACAAAATTAAACGTTCATAACTGCAGTAGAGAACGTTTCTCGGTATCGCACCAAATGCATTGATGGTTCTTACCATCATATTGTACAGCTCAAACGATGTTAGGTTCCTAACCCCATGTTTCGCCCGCAAGTTTCTTGCATATCATATGGTCATTTGTGGCTTTTCCGACAGTTAATTCGACATGTTTATTCCAGACGAAGTTGCTAGATATTTTACCTCTTTCTGGGTGCAAAATTACTTCACCAACCAACCTAATACGTGGGGGAAGTCGATTCTTAGTAAATGGTACCAATTTAAGGAATGAAGTTGAACATACTCGTAGCTCTTCTTCATATACTTGATATCCGAATATGTATACCGAAGTGCAATATTAGTGCGAATTATAATAATAAAATATTGCATTAATTCCTCTTTACTTTCTGTAAAAAGGCTGGTATTCCATGCAATCTTTTGTCCTGAGCAGATAGTTGAAAATATTTTCCAATCGTCACGGTTTGAGATTTATTCCTATCCTCTCTATTAAATTTTCAACAGTTGGAATACTAGATACATGGAAGAAGAGTATTTAATCTTATCTTTCATCTTTCGTGAAGCTTCATCTTTCGGGAGCGCTTATGAAGTTAATGCCTTCTTTGTTGCTAAGGCCTTGTGCAGCCTAGCTGCTATCTCACTCACAAATTTTTTATTCGAATTCAAAGATAAAAAATACTTATTGGAAAAGCCTTTAAATAAGACGCAATTGGTTGAAAAGTTATAATTTTTTTCTTCTGCGTTGGACTTTTTTTGAAACTATAGTAGCTGTTTTACCATATTAACCTCTATTCAGTTCAAATAAATACCTTCTCGGAAATTTGTTATAAATATGCAGTTAGACTCCGAGAATTGGGTACATAGTATCAGCAGATGCAGCAAAGCTTTTAATTTTCAAAACACACATCTGCATCCGTCCGTATCGAGATCATGTGGAGAATACATTTAACATGATATCTCAATTTACCGTGCAGTCATTAACGACAACTTGCAACAAGCAAAAAAGTGGGTTGGTCCCATATCACATTGCCCGGCCCCGGACATTGACATTTTTATGCTAAACCGATGAAAATCAATTCCGACAAAAATAACCCTTTTCTTTCTCAAAAACCCTTGCTGCTACTGATTCAGTGTTGAAATTAATATTAATGTGAGCCAAAGCATGTGCTAAAAAGTTATCTCCTTGCTTATCCTGCCGAAATTCATTACACCGGCTACGATTTGTATCTATTTATCTTTTCCTGCCAACTTCTTAGCTTGTGCTTCTTTCACTGGCCAACATTGAAGTCTGCCAATGCCAATATGTGTACGAGTATGTACATACATACGAGTATAAGAATGGCCAAACGGAAGAGACGTGTGTCCCGAGTAGTGTTTTCGACTTGATGGTGATTATTTCACGGATGTTAAATTTAAGTAGGTGTGTGGTGTGCGAAACGCGCGCGCGCATGCGCGCATAACCAATTTTCTTTGTTCAACATCTGTTAGTTAGGTGTGTGCATCCGCTGGATATGCAGTCTTTGCTGTGAATTTTAAAACAAAGTAGAACGTTTAGTGCATGAAGTTGAGGAAACAACAACAAAAAAGGAAGAAAAATATTACATAAAGTAGTTGATTATTCACACACGTACAGAGACGAACTGAAGCGGTGGACGAGGCTGAAGAAGTTGGTGCATTATTGTGGGCAGTAAATAAGCTGCACATAACCATTTCTGGGTTTCCGATGAGTAATCAAAATGTCATTGTTGTCTGTTTATAGTTAGAATGGCGGAGAACGTTTGCATGCAAAAATCCAAAATCACGAATCAGGGTTGTCACTTTATAATAACTTCAATACTTCAAAGTACATATCTATTTAACCTCCCATCATTGATTTTCGTTCGCAAGTTCGCAAGGGTTTGCATTTGAATTAGTTTGCATAAGATTCGCTATGAAATGCATAGAATCGCCAACAATTTAAACTCCAAAAACATTTATCAAAATTATTTTGGGTACAGAATAAACATGTGAATTAACAAATGAACACCTTTGACACCTTCTAGAAAAGCTTTGCTAGATTTTAACTATGCGATGAAAATATAAAATGAAATCCAATTTTTCTAAAAAAGATTTACGAAATAACAGAATTATATTCTTTTTGGTCTACTTAATTTAAAAAAAAAAAAAGTGGCAGCACTTGCAAGAATCACTTGCCATTCAATTCCACCACAAGCAGCGATATGGATCTGCTGCGGATGCAATAATGTCAACGAATAAAGAAGCGCCTGCCATGCGCCGCCCGCTGATGAATGAAATTGTCCAATTTTAATATTATTATTCTGGTTTTATGGGAATGTTGCGTTGATTTGTAACCATTGTCACGTATGATGTCTCCCAGAAATATCCACCAGAAAGAGGTTTTAATTTGTGCAATGGCACTGGTGCATCCTTAAGGAGATATACGATTATTATTGTTTGCCCGATGTAATAAAGAGACCGAGAATGCAGTCGCCATCAGGATATGCGATCGAGACTTAATTGAAGGATGCACTTATCGCACTGTTTATTGAGGGACTTCCTATAAATTTTAGCTATAAAAATAAGCAGGTTGCTGTGTTGATTATGATGATGACTCTGTGGTGCGGTGGTTACAAGGAAATCATGTAAGAAAAACTATTTGACATTCTTTAGGTCGTAAAAAATTTGTGAAGTCTATTTTACGGGCTGTTTGGTTAAGTTTGTCAGAGGAGATATAAAAAAAAAAACAAATGTAATTATCGCATGCGCATGTTGGGAACGCTGTTTCAAGTTTCTATGGCCATTAATGCTAGTTTTAGACATTGGCCAAGTGTGTTAAGCAGTAGAGGTAACATGTATTGCGTTTTAAATGCATTTGAGTTAACTATAGTCGTTGGCCTAGTTAGACGTTTTGCTCATGTACATAATGTCGAAGTTTCATTTTGTAATTTGGTTAGTTTTTTTGGCTCGTTTTTCCTGATGGCTTGAAAATTAAGAGGTTGGTAAGTTTTTCTTGGCATCAAATTATTTTTTTGCAATAAAATATTTTCTCTAAAGATAGCGAAAATTGTTTATTAAAAATAAAAGACTCTGAAGGATACTATCTACTATGTACACTTTCTTTAATTACTGCATTAGGTAATAACTTCTGTAGATAATAAACGAATGAAAACTTTGGAAATTCTGTTCTCATAAGTGACACTAAGGTTTATAAAATGGTTTTAACAAAAACTGGTCACTTTCATTGTACGTGAGTGTTCTCCTTATCAGACGCCCCTTAAGAATGCTGAAAAATTTGCATTTAATTTATATTGATATGAATTAAATTTTTTTTTGAGTAGTCTTGTGTTTTTATTTTATGGAAACCCACATTGCAGACATTGAAACTGGCACCAACTCATTTATAACTCTCAAGAAAATTACGTGCAAAATATATATCTTAACCAGAGAACTTCTGATATTATGTTTTTCAAAGTTCATTATGCAAATCTTTAAAAATCTAAACCTAACTATTTTCCGCACTTCGATAATTATTCATACATATATGCCACATACATATGTTGATGAGTTTAGAAAACGTTTAAGGTTTTCATTATAAACGAAATGAAAAAACGTTAAGCTTAACAGTGAAAACAATTGTTTACTTTTAAATGCAATGAGTTTGTTTTTAGTTTCAGCTGTATGACATGTTGTGCCATAGATGGATATCGATAATTTCAACTTAAGTATTTCTAAATAGATTCTAGTGTGCCAGATTAAAATCTGCACAGCACTGTGGTGAGGGTTCTTATGATTACTTTAGAGAAACATTTGTCAACACTGGGCTTAAACCTATATGTAGAAAAAGACAAATCATCAGCTAATATACATATAAGCTGAAGCAAGTTAAGAAAACTTGCAACGTTCATATTCGATGGACTAAATTTTTGCATGATTAAACATTAAAAAAATTACTACACTGTCCCAAAAGTAATAGGTTCCAACTGTCGTCTTCACTGTAACTCCCTTTGTAAGCCCACTCACGAAAGCAATTTTTTCAGCGAGGCAGTTCCCTGCAAACTCTAGGCTCCAAGAAAGTTTCATGATTTCTCTGGTAGTTGTGCGCATTAACCATTCAATGAAACCAATCTTCTTTCACAGTCGTGTTGTTTCAAAAGTCTTGAAAAATTTTGACAGTAGCAAATCAGTTGGCCCAAAAATTATTCCCGCCATTCTTCTAAAAAGTTTTTCTTCCATATTGGCAAAACCACTGCGTAACCTTTTATATCTGTCCTACTCTACAATTATCTTCCTAGTGGATAAAAAACTCCATTTGTCCAACCAGTTACTTAAAAAATCGAAGCTTTCTCACCCTCTAACTAATAACCGATTGTACTTACGTCCCTTCGTTCCAACTTTCAGCTTAGTAAATATCTTAAAGAACTGAAGTTTCTCAATGATCGTTTTCGTAGCAATATGTTTATTTGTGATCTGAAAGTATATCTCAGGGATAATTGGCTCAAATATGTTCACATTGTTTCGGAGAAAGTAAGATTATTGCACTTGATAACATTTGACGGAGCTTGGAATATCCAACTCACTTTTTCATTGGATTAGAAACTACCTTACAAGTTGTATTGGGCGGTTTTAAGTCAGATATTCAAAAAATAAATTCTGGTGTGCCCAGGGGCTCAGTTTCATCCCCGATTTTCTTTCTCATATGTCTTATATAATTTTTTGTCTGAAACTTCAAGTCCATTAAATTGTTTTACTCACAACAGTAGTCCCATTTTCCCATATTCGTTTCCAGATTCACGTCTTCGTTTTTTGGCAGTTGATCTAGAACGTCAGCGTATAATAAGTTCATTTAATTCTGATCTCGATAGCATTTCCAAATGGAAAACCTCAACGGCGTAGAATTGAATATACTTTAAGAACTAAATTCTGCCGCCTGTTTTTAAAGCAGAACCCACTCCCTATACTCCTATCCATGAGTGGCACTTGCATTGAGAAAACCGAACATTTTTTTGTTCTCGGTATGTGCATCACAGACCACCTTGTAAAATACAACATATTTGACGTAGCTAAGAACGCTGCTAAGTGTTAAGGTTTTTTCTGACACGTTGCAAAAAATTTTTCACAACTTCTGATCAAGCTGCAATCTATGAAGCCTATATTCGTCAAAAACTTGAGTATAATTCCCATTTTTGGGTAGCTGCGCCAATAACCCAATTGAGTTTCTTCGATAGAATAAAAAAAGTGACATATTTATAACAGAAACATTTGAATCGCTCGAGCACCACCGCAACATTTCTTGTCTTTTATTATATTATTTAACCAATACAAAATTAAAAGGGCGTGCAAAATATAAAAAAATATATCGGGTTTTCCAAAAACAGTGACAATTTTTTATTTAAATAAAACGCAAACTTTTTGAGATGTCTCGTAAATTTTATTATTAGTTTGTATCTGAAACAAACGGTTATTATAATTGCAAGTCGATGTATGTCGTTTATATGTCCAACAACAGGCCACGTTTGCAGCGTTCAAATAGTTGAACTCAATTTTCGAAGACTCAGCTACAGTTTTCGAAGGAAACAACCACTATCTCTCTTTCAATATTGACTCCGAGCTGCTCTAATGAGGTTAGCTTGTTGGCATAGACCAAAATTTAACTAATCTTGAATTTTTTTTGAAACCACATTTTAATAATTTCTAGTCCATGCCATTGACCAATGAAATGGCGTTGCAACATGTCTTTGTAGCAATCTCCACTGACTGTAAAGTCACGGTCATTTTCATCAACGAAAATAACGGCCCCATGTCACCACCGACAATAATGCATATTCTGTTTGTTGACGAAACCGTTAAGCCATTTTAAAGATGTCGTCACCGACTCGGAATTTCGGTAATGATTTTTAATTTTTTGGAAACGTTCTTCATTGAACTTATTCATGGTCTAAGTGTTGTTTTGAATGAATGATTTGCCCTTGACAGTTGTGACATTGATTTTGACATTGGCTTAAGAGTGTTTTCACAGTGAACGCTTAAGGTTCTCAAGTCCAAACAACCCACGACAACCCATTATTATTTTTCGAGCAGTAAAGTGTTCATATTATGAAATTATTGTTCTGAGCATCAAAGAAAGATAAGCAACATCCATCGGTAAATCTTTTATAAATTTATTTGAAAGCTTTTAATTATAAGCGTTATGTTTTGAAAAAAATTTATTTTTAATTTTCTGCCAAATTTCGCCAGTTCCACATTTGTTGCAAATGTATTTCATTTAGGAGGAAGCACTGTAGACATATGTGATACCCCCCTTAAAAGGCTTTTTATGTATTCATCAGTCATCATCTAACACTTCCAAATACATTTCAAATGTTAAAAAAGTAAACACAAAAGTCATTCTCTGACTCCTTACAGGGCTAAAAAGATAAATTATATTTTTTAATTGAACTCAAAGCTTTCTTCTTAACAAAACAAACGAACCAAAGCCCAAAAACCATTAAGAATTAAACAAATCATGTTTGTACTCTCGAAAATACTTTTCCATTAATTTCATAACATCTTGCTTAACAATATCGAAACATTCTGATTCTGACTCACAAAATAATGCAGATATTTCAACAAATTAATTTGATACAAAAAGTGGTCCTGTCTGTATAGAAATGATTGCAATAACTATCATCGTACCATTTGTGCTTCCAACGAATGCCATTTACAATTTGGAATCTTTTTTATTGAACCATTTGTTGCCATCAACAACCTGCGGTGGAGATAAACACCCGCTGATCCAGGAAGTCACACGACAATCAAAACGCCCAAAACAAATGTCTTCAGTCAAAAAGATGATAATGTTTTTTTTTGGAAATTAAGATTTTCGATATCGTTTTCATTGTATTTTTAATTGAAGAAAAGAAGAGGCGAAGCAGCAGAAGCAGGAGCAGTGGATGCGACGTGCTGCTCATTGTGTACCGTAAAGTTGTTTCCAATTTGTTCGGTTGCATTGTAAACATCGACATCCGGATGAATGGAGTTTTTGAGAATCGTCATTCTACTCATTAGACAGTGTTACTCGTATAGTGTGCTGAATTATAAATTGATTGGATGAATATGGGGGTAGATAGATTTACCAAGAAAAAGGGGGAATGAAAAGAAGATTGTGGTTTGAATTTGAACATCGGGACTCCGATTCGGAAGTTTTGATATTTCTAAAACATCAATTTGAAGTTAGTGCTTAATTTTATTTCATTGATGTAGAACGTTTTTTGAAAACCCAACGTGTATTGGAAGTTTTTTTTTTTTTTTCTCGACAACGTGTTAAGTGGCTTTTAATAACTTGAAAAATGATATATGGTTTGAGGTATGAACTATTTATTTATTAAAATAAGTGTGACAAATAAGTTCAAGGACAGTTGTGCGAATACTCTTACATAACGTGCTTAAAACTGATAGATTAAAAACTCGATTGATTAAATTCAAGTCAACAAAAAGCAAACACTTTCTCATGTTGTTGGAACTTGGAAGTTTGTGATTAGATAACTTAACGATATCAAAAGTTTTTTATGGATGTTTATTGAAAACATTTGAAGTGTGACTGTTTATTTATTTGAGTTCAAGAAAGTGTCTAAATATTATTCGAGTGTTTTAACACGTTTTGTGAATTTGTTTTTTTAAGTTCTTAGCAGTTTTAAATAAAAACTTTCCCCAAAACCATTAGTTATTTTATTAATTTCATAGTTGAAGAAGTAGTGCATTCTTACACCAGTTGCACTTATTGTGCATTTTTAACAATACTTTAAAATTATTTCACAATTTTTCGTCCTTTATACAATTATAGCTTTTGATTTATGATAATAACCAAAATAATGATATGGCTTATCAAGCCGACGATCTTGACAAAAATTCCTATGCAAACTGAAAACATTAATTGATGATAGAAGAGTTGACATCACTTTAATCTTTATTGGGATTTGTTATTTTAACCATTAAAAGATGTACCGACTACCGAACAATCAACTTTCTTTCTAGTCTTAAAATCAGACTTCATCAGTGGTATTACAATGTCGAAATTTGTAAAAGGCAGCCCAAAAATAAACATTTCTTCAAAGATGATTTCAATATGATTAAACCCGGAAAATTCAAAATCATTATACCATTTTTTTGTAACTTACATACGTAAGAGGGGAACATCTTTAGTGACCTCAACATCCGTTCGGAAGAGTAAAACCACAGTTTGCCGTACCTTAGATGTTCTAGAAACTGATATTTTTAGATAACTATTAACATCTTGCATAAAAAGGTAAAATTTGAAGAATCATTCTGAAGAACTTGGCTCCCTGACATGTAAGACTTAGGTTTTCGGAACTTAAATGCTAGTTAATCATAAATTCATAATATTATAAAAATTAATTCAAAGTTCTTATAGCTCCTTAAATAACCGATGGTTTTCTTTTATTATAATCCCACATTAAGATACCTACCTCCCTTACTTTTTCTTTATAATTATAATTTATAATTAAGCGCGTCCTCAAGAGATGTTATGTTATACCATTGGGTGAGTAATAATAGGTTTATAGAGGATTTATTTGGAAAAACCGTTGAACATTGATATTGAATGCATTTAGATTATAATGAGTTTTAAATATCGAGTTTGGTAAATTATCTCACATACGTGTCGTGCGGCTTAAGAACGAATCTCTATATTTTACCGTCGGTCCGGAATTGGCTCCTGGTTTGACGTGCGTTGCGTGTTGTTTCAGGGAGGAATACAATCGGCTACTTCAGAAGAACATTGCTTGTAAAAGAGCAGGAAACATTTCGAGAAATGCAGGAAACATTTCGACAACGTTCGAGTGTGTATGGTTTCACTTATAGAGCAATTCCCCATTAATTTTAATGTTTTATTTTGAAGGCAAATAAGAAGATTTAATGAAGTTTAAAGTTTGAAATTAATTCAATTCAACCACAAGTTGCAATTAAAATTATTTTATATCCCAAAATTTAGTATTTATATACTCATATATTAATAGCTACAACTTATGATAACAAACTTTTTCTTTTCTTTTCAGGTGAGATGTTTTCGAATTTTCAAATATAAAATATCCGTGAGTAAAAGTATATATGTATAAGATCAAAGTCTGAATTCTATAATGATAAGTTAGCTTATGAGAATTTTTATTTACTCTAATAGAGAGTAAACATTCGTGTCAAAAGAACATTCATTGGTTTAATAAAGTTTAAGATCACGATTATATACAATTGATTTCAATGTAGTTCACAAGTCAGTTCAAGGTCAATTGAATACAAAATAATATTTAATTTTTTTTATACTTTTGCCCCAAATTAGAAAAAATAAAAATTTAAAAAGATTAATATTTAAGAAAACCCGTCAATACGTTAAGGCTGTTGGTTATACGCGCACTCAAGGGGTTATGAATATCTACTCTTATAATGTTAAACACAGGGCGAGCAATTAGGAAAGTAGAATAGGATGAGAAAGGAGATACTCGTACCGATGCACATTGGCTTTGAATGTCTTCACATTGCAATGAGAGGGAAATATTAAGCCGGGCAAAGCATTCCACATCCGTGTAGTGCGGCTAAAAAAAGAATCTCTTTACTTGACAGTACATCCAAAATTGGGCTCAAGGGTTTGAGGGGAGGAATTCAACTGGCTATTTCACTAGAGCACTGCTTATGAAAGTAAGGGTAAGATAATGATATACATGAAACATTGTGGTGGTGCTTGAGAGATACAAATGTTTCAGTTAGACAATGCTCGCCTAACATTTTTAGAGCTCTCTTTTGAATCCTGTCCAAAAGACTTAAGTGGGTTCTTGGAGCACCTACTTTGGGTGAATATAGGCCTTATAGATTATAATTAGATCTGAAGGGGTAAAACACTTTTTGCATCGGCGTAGAAAACCTAAACACTTAGCAGCGTTTTTGGCGACGTCAAATATGTGATCACTCCACAAAAGACGGTCTGTGATGCACATACCTAGAACTGAAAGCTGTTCAGTCTCCTCGATGCAAGTGCCATCTATGGATAATGGCATTGTGGGAGGGTTGTGCTTAAGCGACAATAAACAGCATTAAGATTTCGAGGCATTAAATTCTATACGGTTTTTGATTCCCCATTGGACAATAATGTCAAGATCAGAATTTAATGAACTTATCATACGCTGCCGTTAAAAGTCCACATCCGAAGGACAAGGATGTAAGTCTAAAAACGAGTATGAAAAACTGAGGGTACTGTCGTCAGCAAAGCAATTTTGTGGATTAGATGTTTCAGACAAAGGAACACTTATGAATATAAGAAAGAGTGTCGGAAACAGAACGGAGCCCTGGGGCACACCAGCGCTTATTTCGTGGATATCGGATTTGAAACCGTCCAAAACTACTTGTAGTGAACGGCCTGAACGGCCTTATCCAACGAAGAAGAGATTCATCGATACCAAATGCATGCATTTTCGATAAGAGAGCTTGATGTCAAGCTCTATCAAACGCTTTTGAAATATCAAGTGCAATAATGATACTTTCTCCAAAACGATGTAAAGATTTGTTCCACTCTTCGGTGAGATGTACCTACCATCAGATCACCATCAGTAATATGTATGACGTTAAAAATAAAAAAAAAATTTCAGCCTCACGAGCATACTTAAATAAGTAAGATTGTGAGGCCAACATAAAACTTTCAAAGTGAATTGACGTCTCGGACTCATCAATGTGTCGTGGGAAATCCTTATAAATAGATACAGATGCTATCATCACATCATGTGACAGCCATTTTTAGCTTGTCGTTCCACTTGATTTGTACTAAACAATAAAACTTACTAACTTAATAAACTTTTTATACTCGTATATCGAGAACGAAAATTAAGGGATTTTTTACATTTAAAATACGGGTGGGCCAAATACAAGTTTCTTTTTAAAAATGAAATAAAATGAACAAAATTAAAATTTGTCGACGTATTTAAGTTTTATTCGTAAGAACAAACATTCCCATTAATTATGAAACACAACGTCGTTCAAGTTAGCTGCCTGGGCTGGCTTCGCAGTTGAGCATTCTGTCACTCCAATTTCCAAGACCTTGTTGATGGTTTCGGGCTGTAGCTCACGGGTTGCTTGGATGATATTTGCTTTAGTGCTTGATGGATTATTGGTATAACATCGCTCCTTCACGATTGCTCACAAATAAAGTCCAAAGGGATCGAACCGCAGCTCCCAAGCGGTCAACTGACATTGCCAATACGACTGATAACACGATTTGGGAATTTGATGCCCAATGGGCTGTGGGGCTTGGCGCGCCATCCTGCAAAAACCACAGGTCGTTCAAATCCATGTCTTCAATTTCAGTAAACTTCGTTTGTTAACGTAGCCGCCGAGATGAAAATGGGCCTCGTCAGCAAAGATGATTTTTCGCACAGAATCTTTGTCCAATTCAAGCTGCTCTATAAGGCCCAAACTACGAAGCGATAACGAAGCGGATGGGCGTGCACCTTCAATTGCTGAGTCAATTGAACCTTATAAGCTAATAATCCGAGATCTTTGTGCAGAATTCTCCTCAGACTAGTGCATGAAATGCTGAGCTTATGATATCAATGGCGAGTTGATGTTCGTGAATTGAGTCTCACATGTCTCGACGCACCGTACGAGGACGGAGACCATGAGTGTTGTTAATTAGTGAGTCGCTCAGATAAACAGATCGACGAAAAGACGTGAAACGTTCTTTGACTTTTACAAATCGTAAATTTGATGGTTAATAAAATTTTGTAATTTGTTTTCACAAATCCAATACTTGCATATTTGTACTTTAGATCGGCATCGACACCAAGCCTATTCCACCTAAAATATTATTTTTTTTTGAAAACTGCCCCATTTCATCCATTACTGTCGACTAACAATATACATAGAGAAATGGTTGAGAGTTGTAAGCTACTAGGCCCTGATGGATCTGTATGAGTTGTCGCCTCCCATAATTTATGTTTTTGGTACTTGCTTATAGCTCAAGTAGAAAAGGCAATCGTTTTTGTTACAATAAAGAATGTACCTATGTGTAATTCTGACAATTTATCGTTCAATTTCGCTTTCATTAACCTAATTTTTTCCTCTGTACATTGAACAATTTATGCTCCGCCTTTCACGTTAATGTTTATTGAATCAATCATTCTCAAGAACTCATCAATAATTCCAATGCATGCATACCCTTAGCTTAATGCTTTTCAACCATCACAATCTTTAGCTATAAGAGCTGTTTTTTTTTTCTTGTAAATGAAAATTTAAATAAACAAGAAACATTCCTATGAAAAATTCCAATTGAACTGTTGGCTGCTGTACTGCGATGCGCTGTGCCCCGTCAGCAACAACTCAACATCTAAACAAGGAAGTTGACTTGTTTCTGCAATAACGCATCAATTCAACAAGCAACATAATGCCAATGGCCGGGCTGGTTACAGCCTGTGAGCCGCCCCGTAACGTGCCGCGATCGTTTTATCCATTTCGACGCTCGCAAAGAAGATAGATGCGTTGGTAAATTGAAAAAAGCTTAACTCAAGAGAAATATTACGAAGAAAAAAAAAAACTAGAAAAAAAAATAATACAAACTCCCTGCCGTTGCAATGTAATTAATAGAACATCATGTTTCCTCAATGGATGAGCAAACACTATTGTGCCACTGTAATAGTGTTGCCAACTTGTTAAATTATTTTCAAAATTGTAGAGTGCTAATGCTAACATTCTCTAGTCTGCGAATTCCAAAGCAAAGCGATTCCAAGCAAATATATCTATACTGAACATATAGGTACATAAAATCTAGTTCAAAATGAAGCGCTAGTTCCTCACGGTTTCTTAGATAAAATCCGATCGAACCTTATAGAAATTTGTGAATTTTGATATGTAAAAGTTGCAAGCAAAATCACGTGTTTTGAAATACTCAAAACACTAAATAAATACTAAATTTTAACCATTTTCTAAATAGTATCGTTCTAAAGCAATTTTCTTAATAAATGACAGTTAGCGCAAAAACTAAGGAAATAGACCCTTTTTTGACGTTTGTAAATGACAGAAGTTAGCACGAAAACAAAAAAAAATAAAAATAGCGAAAGTATGATGCTATATTAGATTAAAACCTGCAAAATCGTTGTTTTAAGCTAGTTTCATACTAAAACAGCTTAAACATCGTACTAATTCAACTAAAATTTTGCGCCAATCTTATGTAAATAAAAGTTTTTAAAATACTGTTATTCTGTCTGCAGTGGTTTGCATATTGTTAAAATTTTTCGATCTTGGATCTAGATAAAACATATTAAGAAAATATTTGTCTCCTTGCCGATGTCTTTAATTTTTATAAATAACCGTCAGTTGGACTACTTTTGTTCGCGGTTTAAACGAAAGAACAAAACTTTATTTAACTAGGTGTTCGACAATCTATTTTTACTCAACAAAATATATCATCTAGTTTTTGACAAAATGCGCAATATTTTACGATAGATTTTTATACTGTGGTTTACACTAGCTACTAAACTACTAAGAGGCATTAATTTATTTTTTTAACTAAATGAAGGTAGTATTGAATGAGGTAAAAACAAAGGTGTTTATAACTATAGACCAATACGCAATCTCTCAACGATTCCTAAATTATTTGAAAATTTTGTTTATGATACATAAGCTATCCTTCATAGTTTGGGAACTTATTTCCCACTTTCTGCGTGGTTTTGTTTCTAGCAACCACAAATTTATCTATTTTATTTAATAAGGTTATCAAAAATCTTCAAAATGGATATCAATATGACGTTACTTATATAGACTTTTCAAAAGTCTTCAATAAAGTAAATCACTTTAGCTTAATTACGAAGCTTAAAAGGGTGCACTCAATATATGTGCGTATCAATACCATTATATCTGATCCCATGCAATGTAATTATTGGAGTACCACAAGCAAGGAATTTTGGCCCATTTCTATTTTTCCTTGCTATTAATGATATTCTCATCTTCTGTTCTTGGATGAATTTAACATATCAATGCATAAAATCTCTCGGTATTTTGTAGCTGACTAGTGTAACTCTATAGGTAATTGGTTATTTTTAAATGTTTCCAAATGTGATTTTCTATCCATTTGTCGAAATTTGGCACTTATACACTGAATTTATTGTATTGATGGTATTTACATGGCAGTTTCAGCGAAAAAAATACAAGATGTCACCTTCGATCCTTAACTAATGTTTGGCTTTCATATAAATAGATTTTATTGTTGTTAAAGGAATTTTCCGACCCGTTTACACTTAGGGTATAATTTTATTTTATGTGAAGTTGGTCCTTGAATAATGCTGTATAATATTGAACTCTTAATTTGCTATCCACTCAATAGACTGGTTATTTATAGACTAGATAATTACAATTTGATAGAACTCTAGTTTTTTTAAAAGCCAACAGAAAACATTTTTCAATAATTCATATTAGAGATATTCTTAAAATTCAAAAAGATTGTTTTTTTTTTAAGTACATATACATATCCGCCGACAAGAGTTTTTCGACTGCGCCGTATATTCATCGAACCTTTTTATGGGATAAATTTTGAGTAATAATCATATTAATTTCTATAGTCTTATTGGTTGAGCTACACAGTGCCGCCGCTGGGTGTTCGTGCGCCCTTGTGCAAGAACCTTTAATTGCCGCCCCATGTCTCGGGTACACGGGCGTATTTACGTTGTATAAGTGAAAGTTTTATTTATTATCCATTTCGCAGTTGAAAAATTTAAGCAAACGTGCATTGTTGTTGTCGTGTTCCAAGCTACTCCAAATTCTTATACAATGAACGTAGTCATTATAGCATATACCTATGTACAGTTTTTGCATCCTTTTAAGAGTATTTACTCTTTTTACTTGAGACTCATAGGTGCTATAAGGCAAGTTATACATACATTCGTAAAAAAATCGAACTAGAGATTTTGATCACAGTTGACATTACGATGATAGCAAAGACGAAAAAACTGGGTCTCGAAATTTTGTCCCCACACTTTTATTTTTCTTCTTTTTTTAAGACCAACAATTACTGTATCTGAAGTAAGATATTTTTCGAAATTTAAAAAAAAAATTAAAACAATGTTGAACATATTTAAACAAAAATCAAAAAATTTAAAGAATCGGTACAACCGATTTTGATAATTTGTTTTATGCTAAAGCGCCCCAAAATTTAAAATATATTCCTGTGAATTAAAATTTTCAAAACTTTTTTTTTGGATTTCAATTTTTTTTTTGAAACTCGATATTTCGAGAACCCCATGCTTGATTTTTTTTAAACTTGACAAAGAAAAGTTTTCGAAAATCGTGTTTTTCTCGAAAACGTCTCCGAGAATTTTGATAAATTTTTACGTTCTATTAATTAAACAAAAAAATTGAAATCAATATATTACTAACTGTACCGAACATAGAACCATTTTGACGATTTTTGAATTTCTCATTACTGGCTGAACGGATTTTAATGAATTTTTTTTTTGGAAAATTCGATATCTCAAAAAAGGGCTAGATATTTTTTTTTTGGAAATTTATTTTTTATTCGTAAAGTAATAAAAATTTTTTTTTTTTTTTTAATTTGTATATAAAAGATTATTTGACTTATAACTTATAACTTTGTTATATATTTATGTTTATATGGCAATTGGGACCTTATTCGGAATTCCCCCCCACCAAAATGAACTTTTTTTTTTACGAATCGATAAAAAAGTGTTTGCTGTTGATAAAAAACATCTAATTATGGAAGAGAAACACTTTTTTATGGTAAAAAAGTGACCACCCCCAGTACTGTTGGCCCTTATTCGGAATTCCCCCCCCCCCACCAAAATGAACTTTTTTTTCAACGAATCGATAAAAGAGTGTTTGCTGTTGATAAAAAACATCAAATTATGCAGGAGAAACACTTTCTTATGGTAAAAAAGTGAAGTAAAAGCGGACCACCCACAGTTCTATAACTAAAACTACTTTTGTATGGGATAATTGCTTTTTTTGCTTGCTTACGCATTACGGCGGCGTTTTAACAGTGATATATGTATGGGGGGGCATGCTGCAACCCCCCTGCTTGGACACACTATAGGATTTGGGGTAGGTGCGAGGTTGGGTGTATCCAAGGTTTCTTTTGCATTTACAGAATCTGGATTTAAAGAAACTTTGAATTTACCCTATGGCCTATATTAATTTTTTTATACTTCACTTTTTTACCATACAAAAGTGTTTCTCCTCCATAATTTGATGTTTTTTATCAACAGCACACTTTTTTTTATCGATTCATTAAAAAAAAAGTGCATTTTGGTAGGGGGGGGGGGGGGAATTCCGAATAAGGACCGGCAATTGCGAATAATTTTCTTCAACAAAACCATTTTCATATAAAATGCAAATATTCGAGTTCCTAGCACAGTTTATAATTTATGTATGTCAATTGGTAAAAACCAATAGTTTATAGCTTGACAGAAAGAAGACAAAGTAGTTTTTGATATTTTTAATTTCACTTTCTTTTTGAAACACACATCATTTACTTCCGGATCTGGAAGTATTATATGTATACAATTCCTTGACATCTTAGGTATGCTTTGATGAAATTTGACATTTTGTGGCTTGTGTGGGAACTATATTTTGATATAAATAGAGTCTGTTGTTTTTTTTTTTTTGGTTTCCGTTGTAAAGATGGTTTGTTTACATTTTGCATCGGTAAAATAAGGAATGTTTTAAATCACCTTTTGATAATTTTGTTCTTGTAACCAACTTAGATTTAAGATATTTAGCTATATCATTGCAATCAGAATATTGATACCAATTCATAGAAAAATACGAGTAATTAGTAAAATTAATGTTTTCGAGACACTGTTTTCGTTTTATTTTATGGGAAATACATGGGCTGTAAATCTAAAAAAAATCAAAATCCTTTTCGAGTTTATAAGTCTGAGATGAAGGTTGCGTGGAAAGCTATTTCCCAAGTGTCAATCTATGGCGACATGGCGTTAAGAAATTTAGACTATGACTGCAATCGAAGAGGTTATTTGGTGTGAGAGGCGACAGTCACAAACAAAATATGAATAAAGATTTGTGGTAGATTGTGTGCGGGAACTACGTAGTGAACGGTCAAATGTAAACAAATTCCGAAAGCTTAAGGAAAACTTTTGGAGTATGCCGTATAGGTTGAGTTAGATCTATCTCTTAATTTTCCGCCCCTAGACGTTGGCGCCCTTGTGCGCCGCACATTTCGCACATATGGTAGCGGCGGCCCTGGAGCTACATTTGAAAGCTATTTACTAGTCATTAGGAATATATAAGTATGTATTTATTTTAAAAGTAAATTTGCTCGGTAGTATTGTCATACAATGTTGAAAAGTTTTAAGGAAATTTGTACGCTTTTGATCTGGCAAAAGTCTTGTATAAGCCCAAAACTGAGAATGGATTACTTATCTCCCTTTAAAACATCGACAAGTATATAAATATTTTCGACAACATCCAATATAGTGCTCTGAAGATAGGTCTAGAGAACAACTTAATTTTGAATCCACATATTTTTACTTGCGACTTATAGGTACTATAAGGCAAGTTCTGCATTTGAAAAAAAATCGAACTCGAGATTTTGATCAAAGTTGACATATAAAGTGGGACCGACAATTCCGTGATTCTGTCTATATGTCTGTACTTCGATCTACAGCCTAAGCCACTGGATCTATTTTCTTCAAACTGGGTCTTCGGTGATTCCCTAGAGGGAAATTTAATTTTTTTTAGCTCCAAAACTAACGGTGCCGGTAATGCAAAATCTTATTCATCTCGAAAACGGCTCTAACGATTTTAATAAAAAATAAAATGCACGACTGGGTCGCACGAACTTGCTCTTATGTAACAGACTAGGAATTTTAAAATCGAAAGTTATTAGAGAAAACTGTTCATAAGGATCAAATTATTTTTTAAATTCTTTTAGTAGTTAGAGACGAAAACATAATGCTATCCAAATATGAATTTATGCAAGAACAAAAATTATAAGTCGTTGTAGTCGTTTCTTAAAAAAAAACTCTTATGTAAAAAATTTTTAAAACCTTTTTAAGAAAAAATTTTGGTACGCCAATTTAAAGTTTTTATTATTGTTCGAATAAAAATAAAATTTACAAAAAAAATATTGAGCTGTTTCTGAGATATTGAATTTTCAAAAAAAAAAAAAAAAAAAAAAAATAGATTTTTTTTTTTCAAAAATTCAAAAAATATTTATTTTAAAGTTTTGAAATGCAATGTGTTTTAGACTTTTTAGAAGCTTCTCTATAAAAATTTTCATTAAGATGCGTTATGTGGATAATGAGAAATTCAAAATTCGAAAAAAATGGTTCTATGGTAGGTACAAGCTGTAATATCTTAATTTCAATATTTTTTTTATTAAATTAAAGATCGAAAAAATTAATTGAAAGAAAAAAAATTTTTTCAAAATTCTCGGAACCGTTTTCGAGAAAAATACGATTTTTGAAAAGCATTTTTTTTTTAATTTTTTAGCATTTGTATGGTAGGTACCTTTATTTTTAGGTAAAATAAAATTTTTTTTCTCACATCTTGTAGATTATATTGAGAAACTTTTATTTATCAAGTTTAAAAAAATCTAGCATGGGGTTTTCGAAATATTGAGTTTTGAAAAAAAAAATTTTGAATTTTTTTTTAAATCCAAAACTTTTTTTTTTGAAAATTTGAGTACACAATTCTATTCAGGTTCTTGGGGAGTTTTAGCAAAAAAAAAATGATCAAAATCGGCTGTACCGTTTTTGAGAAAATCAAAAACAAAAAAAAATGGTTCCATGGGGGGTACCCTCAATAACCATTTTTCTGAAAATTTTTTTTAACAAATACCTTGCTTTAATTAAATGAAATTTTTGTGTGTTTTTATTTTTAAAATCTGTCGAACAGTTTTTGAGAAATAAAAATGTTTATAAAATTTCGAAAAAAATTCGTATGGCAGGTACCGTTATTTTTGGTCTTAAAAAATCAAATCAAAAAATATCCGGGGGGAAAAAATTAAAACCCATATCTACCAAGTTTGAAGAAAATCGGCCGAGCCGTTTAGCTGCAATCGAACGGACACTCAGACAGACAGACAGACAGAATTGCGAGACCCACTTTTTTAGTCTTCGCTATCATCGTAATGTCAACTTTGATCAAAATCTCGAGTTCGATTTTTTTTCCGAATGCATAACTTGCCTTATAGTACCTATAAGTCGCAAGTAAAAATTAAAGTGTGATATTATGGACATGGACTAAATTTTGGTCAAAAAAAAATTGGGGAAAAATGTTATTAACGGTGTCATAGAACCATTTTTTTATGTTCAACTTCCTCATTAATGGCTCTAACGATTTTGACCAAAAAGTTTTAGCAGGAGCCTCCTTAAGTTTAAAATAATATTGTATACACAATATTCGAAAAAATATTTTTTTTTTTTTTTTTTTTTGAAAAATCAATATCTTCAAAACGTGTGAACGAATATTTTTTGAAATTATTTTCTAAAATCAAAATTATTAAATACTGAAAATTCGTATCCCAATTTTTTTCTTGAAAAATTTTAAAAGAATTTATTTATATAGGAAAATAATTTATTTAATGATAAAATGATTTTTTAAAGTTTGCTTGCATAAATTCATTTGAACATTATTATCTCATTAAATCCATGTTTTATATATATAAAATGTATTTTAAATTCCAAAGTACTTTTACATAAGAGCAAGTTCGTGCGATCCAGTCGTGCATTTTATTTGTGTGGGTACTATCTTGGCATGAAGAAAAGCCTCTAATCTCATCAGTAAATCCTTGAGACTTTCATTCTTGGAGCCATTCTACACGAATATGGAATTCCTTATTTTCCTATGTTATCTCCTGCTCAATTGATTCTCTACTTACTAAATACTTACTCTTAAGACCATGTATATTTAAAGGCAAGTCATACGCCCAATTACAGAAAAAAAAAACATTTTTCCATAAACCAAGCAACACGAATGTTTTTGCATTTAAATATTGAGAAATTTAGTTGGCAACAATCATCCTCTAGAACTTCATCCGCATCCCCAATATGGGCAACCAGAAACAAAAATCGTTTTGAAATGTGCACACACGGCAGTGAATCTTCTATTAAACTTCGAATAAGATGGATCTGTGGAACTCGAATTTCCAATCGTCTGTCTATCAGTAGCGTAACGCAGCAGTGTTTTCACAGATGCCAGTGTCAGTTCAAATAATAAAGATTCCTTCATTCCAACGGAGTGATTACAGTGATTGTGACCGCAATAAATAAGAACAACGATAGCTCTGACTCCAACTTTGACTGACTGAGTGACTGATACGCTCCACGGACGCGCCATGCTGAATTTTCTTCTTCGTCATCTTCTTCATCATGCGGCCTGCTACGCATGGAAATGTCAACATTCGGATCACGTATGGTTTTTCAAGAAACAGAAACAGTTGTGTTATGTCTAGAGTCTAGACACAAACCAACCACACGGGGAAATCACAGTTGCAATTGATCGCATTTGTGACTGGGCGCGGACGCGGACGTGGACAATGAATGCATCCAGCTAGCTTCGACAAAACATGAGGGCGCGACAGAAGAGCAAGAACAAAAATAAAAAGAGTTCAGATCTCAATTGATTATGATTAATTTTCTGTCAGACTGTGATTCATTTTTTTGTTGTATTAATATATTTTTTTTGTCTACTTAACGAAACAGATCAATTGAAATCAATGAACGCGGGAGAGCATCAGCTATGAAAGTCTTGTCGTTTAAAGTCTATTTGCCCTATGGAAAGTTTTTTCTCCTGTAACATCTACAGAACTATTGTGGTGCTACGGTTGCTCTTTTGTTGTTGAACAAATTGATCAGAAATGTTTTGATCAACCTCTGGCCATAGGCAGTTCAAAGTGACAAGCAGTTTTGATCGATTTGTTGTCTTCAATTTGTATTTACTGTATTCCATATTTTTAATGCAGAAATGACTTGCACATTGAATGGAAGATGCAGAAAAAGTTGGTATGGTAGATATAAGACCATGCACTTAGTACTCGTAGATTGATGTGCAGATACGAAGTAATAGATGAGTGTAAGTCTAGCTTAATTTTGACTTTTAATCACTGTTTGGGATCATTCCTCGGTTTGTATTCGAACGTCATTAGCAGACATATTTGCATTACAATACTTCAAAAAGAACTAAGTTGGCATTAGGCTGTTTGCTAAATCGAACGATCTTGTTTGACATTTGGTACTTATTTTTCTTGACACTTTCGAACCAAAAATGAATGATAACGAGCTCCATGTGTTGCATTTTGAAGGCAATAAAGCCCTATTATCAATCAATTTTTTTAGACTTATTCGAATGTATTCATGCTTATCAGCTTTAATATTTCTTTTCATTTTGTTAACAATACCTTAATTTGTAATGTCGTTGGTAATCCATGAGATTAAAGGAGTGGAGCTCAAGGCACAAAACATTTTCTAAGCAGTGGTAAGAGAAGGGAGATGTAACAACGTGCAGCAATTATCACGTTGTTGAGTACCGCCTATAAGATACTCTCCTCTATCCTACAAGACCAGATAACCCCATACGCTAAAACCGTCATCGGACAATATCAGTGTGGTTTCACTCCAGGCAAATCAACAACTGATCAGATCTTTACCCTTAGGCAGGCGATGGAAAAATGTCTAGAATTTAACATCCCAACATACCATCTGTTTATAGACTTTAAGGCCGCCTATGATAGCATAGCCAGGGTAGAACTTTACAAAGCCATGAGAGAATTCGGCATCCCAAATAAATTGACACGACTATGTAGGTTGACCATGACCAACGTAATAAGCCAAGTAAAAATAGCCGGATGGCTATCCAGACCAATCAACATCTTTAACGGACTCCGACAAGGGGACGGTTTGGCCTGCCTCCTCTTCAACCTGGCGTTGGAGAAAGCAATCCGTGACTCTGGCACGGCAACTGGCAACTGGCTTACGCCGACGACATCGACATCATCGGAAGAACCGAACAAGCTGTACACGATTCATTTATCCAGATCGAGCAGGCGGCACAAAATCTGGGGCTGCACATTAGTGAAGGTAAAACAAAGTACATGGTGGCGTCGAATGCGAGAGGAACAGTTGGTCAAACAATCAAGGTAGCGGAGCACGAATTTGAACTAGTGCAATCCTTTAAATACCTTGGGTCAATAGTAGCAGCCGATAACAATATAGAAGAAGAAATACGCGGGCGGCTTCTCAAATCCAACAGAGCCTACTATAGTCTGTCAAAGCTCTTCAAATCCAGAAATCTCACCATAACTTCAAAACTGCTGCTATACAGGACCATGGTCCTGCCAGTACTCACATATGGATCCGAGACTTGGGTGCTTAGTAAAAGGCACTCCGACCTCTTAGCTGCGTTCGAGAGAAAAGTCTTATGGAGAATTGTTGGCCAATCATGAACTGTACGCAATCTACCTAGAAGCAGATATCGTGACAAAAATTAAGCTCGGTAGACTCCGGTGGGCAGGGCACCTAGCTCGCATGAGCGAAGAGGAACCTGCTCGGAAAATTCTTTGTGGTACATTCTATGGTAGACGATAGCGTAGTAGACCATGCTTGCGCTGGAGAGATGGCGTAGACCAGGACGCCCGAAGCCTTGGGGTGCGCTACTGGATGGCGTCGGCTAGAGACCGGGATAGGTGGAGAAACTTGTTGAAAGAGGCCAGGACCGGAACCCGGATGTCGAGCCAATGATGATGATGGTATTGGTTGTTATAAAAACAGAGGGCTTTGCTATTCTATTTCAGGTATGATCTAGATTTTACATTTCTGGAGGATATATTTTGGAGAAAGAGGTATTAATTGTTCGAGATGTTTACTTATTTCTGACTGAATCCTGGTTTGCTTTCAGGAGGTAAGATACCTACAGAAAAAGACCTTACTTTTTTGCCTGAATACAATTTTTACAAAGCCTAGTGTAGAGTATGCTTTGAGTATAATCTCGCCAATATGTGTGAGAAAATTGAGCTCACCATCACATAATACATAAAGGTCTCGACTTAACTCAGGGGTGGATATGGGTTGATAATGTAGAAGATATCGGCGGGGAGTAGATTAAATACGTTTTCGTGAAAAAGTGATTGATTGACATTTGGAAATATTTAGCTCTAAGCAATTTTTCAGGCACCAGACATAGAAACTGTTGAGATCAAGTTGTAGAAGAGTGGCAACATGTGTGGAAGAAACGGTCTTGAAAAACTTTGTATCGTCTAGAGTGAAATATGGGAATGTTTAATGACCATTTCAATATCGTTAATAGTAACAATAAAGAGGAGAAGTCCTTAGTGGCTGCCTTGTGGGACCCAGGAGGTAGAAAAGAAATCATCAGAGAAGGAAGATCTGAATCGAACTTTGTAGTAATGGGTTTTCAGGTAAGAAGAAATCCTTCTTAAGAAAATAGGTTCAAGCCCAAGGGTGGACAGTTTGAATAGAATTAGCTTATGTGAGATTTAGTCAAAGGCCTTACTGAAATCGGTTGAGACAACGTCGACTTCCTTTCCATTTTCTAAGGCTGAGAGAGTAAATCGAATTCAACAAGATTAGTCGTTGTGGACCTACCATTGATACAACCGTGTTGTCTAGGGGAAATGAGAGACTTACAACGAAAACTTAAAATATCATACAAAACGCTTTCAAAGATTTTGGGAATATGTGAAAGTTTGGCAATTGGACGATAGTTTGAAAATTCACACTTCGGGGTCATGAAAGAGGTCTTTCATAACTGAGGGAATATCCCTTGAGATAGAGATAAACCGATGATTTTTGAAAGGGGAAGAGAGAGTCTTGAAGAATATTTTTTTAAGAAATGTGTAGGGTATACAATCTGCGCCGGGAATATACTCATTATTGAGTTGATACAGCATATTTTCGATGAGAAATGGGTTAATGGTATGAGGTAAAAATGGTCCGAGCTAACGAGGTACAACTGATTGGATCATATATGATATTATTAGGAATATGTCTTGATAGTTCTGAGGACCTTCGACACTTAACTCAACTGGCATTCTTCTTTCAAACTACACTTGGTTAATGATTTGATCCATCACCTCCGTATTTGAAGAGCTATACTAGTAAGAACTTGTGATATCAAAACTTTCAGTCTTGTTCTGCTTAAGGCTTTTTTATATGGCGTAAATGGACCTTCATTGTCTGCAAATTATTTTATTGACGACTTTTTATCAGCTACTTGAAATGCTGCTCTTGTGTATCCCTGTTCTTTGATCACTAGGACACCCTTTCTGTTCCAAAAAGTCTGAGTTCCGGCTATAAAACAAGCAGCCAATTTCCGGATAAAAACTTCTGGGTGTTGTTTCTATCACGAGACCAATCGATCTCCTTCAGCTATGAAATTGGATACGTCGTCTTCTTTCCACACAAAATCTTCTTCTACCTTCACCTGGTTCCATACTCTTTCCTATTTAAACATTGTATTTCTCCTTTTGAGGAAACTCATTCATCACCATAATACACTTGCTTTGCCTAGGGGTGATGCTCGTCATTATAGCCGTTCCTAGGAAAATCCACTTACTATCAATGTATCAATAAGTACAAAGTCATGCAAATGAAAATCAATCAACAAATATGTTGTCCTATTGTATTCTGTGTTAAAACCAAGTTCATGAGAGTTCACTTTTACCGACATTACACGGACATTCAATCAATCATTTTTGTTCGAGAAGAAGAAAATTTATCTCACTCATGCATCTGCATTCCTAATAAATTCAATTAGCATTCAACTTTGACCCATTTACCAAATAAGTACCGAAGAGAAATTCGTCTTACGATAACTAGATTATACCTTTCACACTCTATCCCCCTCTATCCCAAGATCGAAAAGAAAACCAACCAGCTTACCATCTTTAAGTCCGTAAGAGTCATCAATCAATTTCACACAAAAAACCACGGCTTCAATCGAATTGTCCATATGCCATTCGATTAGTAAAACTCCGAAGCTACCCCCGCTGAGTTACGACCGAATGAATAGTCTAACCCCGACACTCTCTAAAAAGTTCATCCCGGGGGATCAAGGAGGTCATTACAAATTGAATAGGATATTAGTGGTACTGCCACCAAGTCACACGTGTGCACCATCGGTGGATCGATTGGCGCTGGCAACATTATCAACGATCTTACCAATTTATTTGGCTAATACGCTGTTCGATTGGTTTGATATGTCTGCAAGTCTGCACATTAGACCTTAACGGGCTTTGGTCTTCTTTGTTTGGCTCTTTTCTTCGGTGGGTGCACGATCTCACCGATCACAGTCAGTCAATTTGTGCGTTCGTATAGATTTTGGTCAAATGCAATTGAAATTGTGGCCAGTTAGAGTATAGTGGGGCTACTGGATTGGGCTTTAACCTATAAGTGATCATTGACAGCAATTTATCACAAAGCAAAGTCGCGACGAGACTGTCACCCGAACGTGCGAGTCAGACCTTACCAAGATAGAGAAACCGATAGACGATAAACATGGCAATTTATTAAAGCCAAAAAGATAGGTATACCCGCATACAATCTTGCTGGCTGCTGCCGCCACCCAAAGAGTCCCAACCTATTAGCCACTATACTAAGGCCACCGAACCAAAGAAATACATAGGAGCAGTCACATCGCCTCTGGGCCGGATGACTAATCGCCACGCGTCAGTATCAAATTACAATTTCATTTCGAAAGAGCGATGCTCTGTGATTTGTGACTGCATTTACCATCGATGGCGTGTCATTTGTCAAGAGGCCCATATAATAAACAGTGTGACCAGGTTTTGTGTAGGTACACAATCCTCAACATCAACACCACTAAAAATATTTGATAAATTTTCATCGAAAATTATTTTTCGATTTTTGTGAGGGCCTTCTGCGAATTAATGACTTCTTAATGAAGTTACTAGAAGAAGATGATTTCTGATGGTTGTGGCTAAGTTCTTCATCTCAAGCCTTCCAATTGCCATAGGTTTGCAAGCTATAAATTAAAAAGTAGAACAAAAATGTTCAAAATTTCAACATTTATCGATTCTTTGGAATTTGAATTTTTATAAAAAGCATTGCCAGACAAAAATTGGTGTAAGACTTCCAGGTTTTTTTTTTAAATCTACTCGTTTGTATAAAACTTTAGGATAATAAATATAAGATGAACGACATGTCATTAGATACAATCATCATGCGCTTGGCTTACGCCTGTGTGTCAACTATTTTGTTGTTGGAAAATTACCAGAACTTCCTAAGATTTTGTGAGACAAGTCCAGCATATTTTAAATAAAAATAATGTGTGTGGGTCACCAGAAAAAAAAACATCTAACCTGGTTACCTCTTTTAACGAATGAATAGGCCTTTTACCTTAGTTGAGGCCTGTTAATTAATAGTTGGTGATATTCAAAAACAACAACAACAAAAGCATGCGGCTTATTTATTATTAAGAATTTGTCCCCAATGAGAAGAAGAAATCGCAAATGAAATGAAATTTTGCCACTACTGTTCGGGATGTTCACTCTACTGGCACATCTATAAGAGATGCATTACCAACCGTGCACCACGCATGATGCAGTTGAATGGACTTCCACAAGCAGTCGTTGTGTTGCTGCAATAACAGCCGGCAGCGGCACAGTGCAAAAGGCTTTTGTGGGTCATAAAACCATTTTTAGTGGCCGTCTCTGTTTGGTTAGGTGACTCTCTTTGTTTTGAGTAATGTGGGTAAGGCTACTTAAAAGTGGCTCATTCAATTTGTCCAGCGTGTATCGTCGTCGTCGACGACAACGGCCGAATCTTAGGAGTCAACGTTTCATTTATAAAAAAAAAGATATCATGCAGAGCACGAGAAGGTATGAACTTGAAATAGTTTCTTTGTTTTGTGGTTATGTTATATAATTATTATAATTGATGCTGGATCTTGGTGATTATAAAAGTGTCCTAGAGAGCCAGGTGGGTTGGATCGTCGATGGAAGCTCTTAATTATGCGACGTTTCATTAACCGCACACCGGCCATCACTAATGATGTCATTGAAGAAATAATAAAGTATCTTTTTAGGGAAATTTGATATTCAATTTGAGGGAATATAAAGAAGCTTTTATGTTGTGTTGATGGGAACCTAGTTCTGAAAAAGCTAGCAAGAACTTAAAAACACCTGTTGCACGCTTACGTTTTCTTATGAAACCGAACTATTTGATATGCAAGAAAATAAAGAAGTTCTTTTGATAGATATAATGCGATAAGGATGTTCGTGGGCATTAATTTAATAGTCGCATTTAGGTTGATGTTCTTTTTTCACAAAGTCATCAAGTGGCTAACTAATGAAGTGAAATATTACTTGTATCTCGTACTAGAAAATTGGACTAGACATCATTTAGTATTTAAATTATATTTGTATTTATGTTAAATAAGTTGCCTTTTCATTTCATGGTAGCCAGAGTTGTGGAAATGAGCTGACTCAGTTAAAGAAGTAGTAAGAACAAATAAAATAGAAGGGAAGGAAATCATTTTCACTAGTACCTTTAAAAAATCAAATATATGTGACGTTAACAATCAAACAGAGGCTAAAAAAATGAACATGAAACCTAGCAAAAGGGCGGAAAACTATAATTCCTAAAATATTTAAGATAATTTAATGCAGTAAATTTTGTAAAATTTGTAGAAGTCTTTTTTATTAGATTGACCAATAAAAATACTAAAGGGACCTTTTATTTTCGTCCTTTAGTGAAATGTTTTTCTTTTAGGCAGTTTTGTTTGTTAAAAATATATTTAGCGCGTTTTGAAAATAAGTTTCTTAAATTTTGATTCTCAAATGCCTGTAAAATTAAAAAAGAGAAAAATAGAGCTGTTTTGAAAATTACAAGCATTGTATGAAAAATAGCACCCATTTGATTGTTAAAAACATTAAAATAGTAATAACTTCTAAACCAGCCCGTTTTGAAATACAATTTTTCCACCATTCTATAGCTCTCTTTAATACGCAAATTTTGGTATACCACACTCCATATTTTGAAAAAAGTGCCTTTAGCACCGTTTTGATTGTTAACGTCACATATTATCTCATAAAATATCCACAGGTGGCGTACAGTTAAGTTCAATATACAGGGTGTGGCAACATAATTTACTTTTTCCAAAACAGGAATTGCTTCGTTGAAGCTCGAACTGACCCAATGTTGTCAGGTGATCGGATGGGTAGAGGGACTTAAGTTCTTCGTCTTCTCACACTCGCGGTTAGTCTGAGCGTAGTGGCCAATGTTCAAACTGATTTTAGGTTCGGGGCAGAACCCAACGGAACTACGTTCAAATGATTTCGGAAGATTTCTATTTTGACAACAACAGATCTGGAAGAAAATACGTCTGTTGAATGAGACTACCCCCGGTACGACCCTGAGACTTCTTGTGGACTATATCGATAGATGTTCACATAGACCAGTTTCTATTTACAATTTGTATCAGTCGATTAGTTTGACTGACGTGAGTAGACTACAAACTAGAAATCTTTTTACCTTTCTCCGGTATATGTTTTAGTGGGAGTATGACTATTGTGAATATTTTAAAACAAAGTGCTGTGGCATGTCCTATGTGTGACCTTATCGATTAAGAAATTTGTATTGATTGATCGATTTTGGAATGATGTCTTCGACCAGGGTTTTCATAGCTCTAAGATATCTTGGTTCCGGATATCGCTGTTGTCTTGTCATCCTTCATATCAGTTTATTAGGATGGTTTGTAATATTTCTAACCAAGAGGATTACCTTGGTTTCAAAACAGATCAGCTTAATCTTGGAGTAATGACTGATGATTGAACTAAAGCCCGATGCAGTTCTGATGACTAATCTTAAGAGTATAGCTTATCTATAGATTAAAACTATTGTCTGCTGAAAGTTCAAGTGTGTGAGATGAATCTCGGTATATCGATGAAGTTGATCCCTAGGTGCTTAACGCTCTATTTGGCTGGTTATAAGTTTTCGTCTGGGATTGCTTGGGTCTTGCTTCTGCAGTTCTGTTAAAGTTTCAAGAGAAGAGACAGTGTTTAAATGATTTTTCCGTAAACCGAATTGTTTGTTTTGGATGAAGTTGTTTCGCTGCTGAACTTCTTCATCTTTCTGACTATCAGTTCTTTCAGAAATGTGCTTAATTTCCTGATGAAGATTTCACCTTGCAGTTGAAGATCAATAAGTTTAAGGGTAATTTTGGCTTGGGTTGTAGCATAGAAATTGCTGGTCGCTGTTAGTATGAACCCACACAGCAGCCTTGCCTTCGTTGGAGAGGGTGGAATCCAGTCACGGGTGCCTCCGATCATTCCATAGGTGCTTGTTTTCAAGTTCCCTTTGATAAATTGAGATGTACCTTGTATATTTCTCTTGCACGAATGTCATTTATGGATTGATACTAGTTTGTGCTTTGTGTGCTGAAATGTGTTCTTTTATTGCTCCAGAGCCGACTTTAAGTCTGTCTATCAATAACGCTTTAAAAAGAATGTTTTATGAATTTGGTGCTCAGACAACCTTTTTTCAGTTATCATGGTCAGGGATTGACCCAACCAGAAAAAAGTGTCGACGATGCACACAGGCATCCGCTTCGCACTTTGGATTGTTTCCCACCGGGAAACTCGAGCCGAGCAAACACCTTTGCACTCGGTCTGCATGGGAACTGCATATCAGCAGTATTAGATTAAGCTACTAGTACGGTCTAGAAATCGCAAAAAACGCATGATTTTTGGGAATTTTTTTCTCGGAAACTTTATAAGATAATAACATAATTTTTTTTTTTAATTAATGAATACATGTGCCAAGAGCACAAAAAAAAAAATTGTTTGTCGAATTTCGGCCGAATTATAGAGGGCGTCAACGTCGACTCATCAAAAAACACATTTTCTCATGGCGGACAGTTAATCTCCGGGTCTACTGAACCGATTTTCAAAAAACTTGTTGCAACTAGATTGTTTTTATGTTTTCTAAGACAATTTACCACAATTTGACCAAAAAGTTATGAATAAAAATGGCGACCCAAAAATGGCCAAAAAAATTGCCAAAAAAAAATTTTTTTTTTCAAAACTCGAGATTTTTTTTTGTTTTGACTTTTTTAACAAATTGTGGTAAATTGTCTCGTAAGAAACCTTCTTTTAAATAACCCACTTTGGTTTTTTTGTTTCAGTCCAGCCAATCCTGAGATTAACTGTCCGCCATGGGACAATGTATTTTTTGAAAAGTCGACGTTGGGCCTTCTATAATTCGGCCAAAATTTTCAAATTAAAAAAAAAAAAATTTTTTTTGTACTTTTGACGCATGTACCTATTCATTATAAAAAAATTATGTTATTATAAAAAAATTCCCAAAAATCGTGCGTTTTTTGGCGTTCTAGACCGTACTAGTACCTTAAGCATTGAAATGTATTTATTGTATTATTTGATGCATTCTTTTGGTATAACTAAAACGAGGCAGTCGCATCGTTATCGATTATAACGAATAAAATGCTCTTGTTTAATTTGGGACCAGTGCCGAGGTCCCGTAAATCTATTTTTTTGTATACCAAGGATCCCCGATCCTTTACTTCACGAAGGAACGAAAATTTGTTTCTACATATAATGTATTTGGTTAAGCTGATCCATCTACGGTTTTATTTAGTGAGAAAAATTGGGACAATTTTGAACTGTCCCAATTGTTCCTTTCATAACTGAAAGGGGAATGCTCTTTCCCTCTATTCCACTATGACCCGGGAGGCAGATAAGAGTAACATTGTGGTTAAATTTCAGTCTCACAAGCTCATCGGAACGTTTTCTGACCAACACTAAGAGGAAGAAGAAGCCGAATCACTGAATTTACCATCCGCCTGGCGGTCTATAAAACTATCCGTATAACATGCATGCTCTTTTCATTAGAAATATCAGGTAGACGAAAAGATCTGGAGACATTTAAAAACTCAGACAAAATTCTTGAACCCTGATCCAACGCTGAAGATGGTTGTGTCTAAGTCTTTTGTCATAACGTTATCCTCCAAGTTCTTTCATGGATGGAAACATAACTTTAAAATTATTTCTGATGCGAACAGATTATCCGTATAGTCTTGCAAGTCCACAATCTGATTCTTTTAGTCTTAACGCACTCCAACATACTACAGCATGGGTTTTATGTTCCAGGTAAATTTTTTTTTAATAAGCTTTAAGAGAAATATTATATAATTCAAATTTTATTGATTGAATACATGGTCTTTGATATTATATGAATGGAATATGATGTGTAGTTCAAGTTGACACCTCTGACCGTATTATGCAATTTGTAAGTAAAAGTGCAGGCAACAAATTCATTTTTTATATCAACTTCACCATCTCGCTTTAAACACAAAAGCGCCACAACTTACAAGCAATTATTTTTAAACAAGTATTCTAAAGAATTTTCAATCAAATATTTCAAGGTCAGGGACAATATAATTCTCCATTGGGGTGAACTTTGTGCTTTTCTTCTTTTAAAATGATATTTATAGATTTCTTTAACGCTGACATTTTAAGGTGAGCATTTTAAATGAGTCAACACTTCACCTTGAATGGGTTTTGGGATATTTGATTAAAGTCTTGGGGCGACAGGGTATATTGTTCATTTTCTTAAGTTTTTTTTTTGAATATCTCTACTTTATTCGTGAGCATTATAAATAAGAATTTGGCATTGAATTGTTAACGCTGACGTTTATTTATGTTCAATATTTTTTGAATAATGGAAAGGGGGGTCAACCATATCATGACATGCGATTGCATGAAAAAGTGCTGTCAGAGATATTATGCGGGTTCAGTTGCATGCGTAGGCTGGGTATTTCATATTTATATGTAAAGAGTTATGAAGTAGAATAAAAGAAATCGCAAAAGGAGTATTAAAGATTATATAAGAAGGAATATTACCGGACATCGTCTATGTGTTGACTGCTGAATCTATGCATTTATTCGTGTTTTCTTATGACAGCAGTGAAATGATACAATGGAGCAAAATTTTAAACAGACTGTTATTAAGGTATTAGTAAAATACTACTTAACAATTTGCTAACTTTAAAGTAGTTTACTAACTCACTCTAAATTATTACCATTTTCTAATTAGTATCGTTCTAAGGCAATTTTCTTAATAAATTGCTTCACACCTAAAACAACAACAGTTCGTGCAAAAAACAGACGTTCTGACGTTTGTAAATGACAAGAAGTCATATGAAGTTTGCACGACTCTAAAAATAAAATGCACGACTGGGTCGCACGAACTTGTTCCTATGTAATAGACTAGCAATTTTAAAAACGAATGTTATTAGGGAAAACTTTTCATAAGGTTAAAATTAATTTTTAAATTGTAGAATGCTATCCAAATATAAATTTATGAAAGAACGAAAATTATAAGTTATTGTAGTGGTTTCTTAAAAAAAAGCTTTTATATAAAAACTTTTTAAAAGCTTTTTAAGAAAAAATTTTGGAACGCCAATTTAAAGTTTTTATTATTGTTCGAATAAAAATTAAATTTACAAAAAAACAATTGAGCCGTTTCTGAGATATCGAAAAAAAGATATATTCAAAAAAGAAAAAATAGATTATTTTTTTTCAAAAATTCAAAAAATATTTATTTTAAAGTTTTAAAATGCAATGTGTTTAAGACTTTTTAAAAGCTTCTCTATAAAAATTTTCATTTAGATCTGTTATGTGAATAATGAGAAATTCAAAATTCGAAAAATTGGTTCTATGGTAGGTACAAGCTTTAATATCTTAATTTCAAAATTTTTTTATTAAATTAAAGATCGTGAAAATTAATTGAAAGAAAACAAGTTTTATCAAAATTCTAGGCGCCTTTTTCGAGAAAAAATACGATTTTTGAAAATCATTTTTTTTAATTTTTTAGCATTTGTATGGTAGGTACCTTTATTTTTGGGTAAAATACAATTTTTTTTTCGCACATCTTGTAGAATAAATTGAGAAATTTTTATTTGTTAAGTTTTAAAAAAATCTAGCATGGGGTTTTCGAAATATTGAGTTTTGAAAACAAAAAAAATTGAAGTTTTTTTTAAAAATCCAAAAAAAATTTTTTTTGAAAATTTGAGTACACAATTCTATTTATTTTTTTGGGGAGCTTTAGCAAAAAAAAAAGATCAAAATCGGTTGTACCGTTTTTGAGAAAATCAAAAACAAAAAAAATGGTTCTATGGGGGGTACCCTCAATAACCATTTTTCGGAAATTTTATTTTAAACAAAACCTAGCTTTAATTAAATGAAATTTGTATGTATTTTTATTTTTAAAATCTGTCGAACAGTTTTTGAGAAAAAAAAATGTTTATAAAATTTCGAAAAAAATTGTAATAGCAGGTACCGTTATTTTTGGTCTTAAAAAAAAAGAAAAAAACGTGTGGGGGGAAAAAATTAAAAATGATATCTACTAAGTTTGAAGAAAATCGTCTGAGCCATTTAGCCTGTAGTCGAACAGACAGACAGACAGACAGACAGAATTGCGAGACCCACTTTTTTAGTCTTCGCTATCATCGTAATGTCAACTTTGATCTATAAGGCATAACTTGCCTTATAGTACCTACATATAAGTCGCAAGTAAAAATAAAATAGGTATTCTATGATTTTAACTTTAATAAAAGGCTAGAAAGTTTGATGCTATATTGGATTAAAATTAGCAAAATCGTTGTTTTAACCTAGTTTCATACTAAAACAGCTTTAAGATCGTACTAATTCAATTAAAATTTTGCGCAAATGTTTTCTATGTGGAATTGAAACCAACTAATTGGAGTGTAAATGGATTAAAAATAGCTTTTGTTGGCCTTTAATCGACGAAAATTGGAGTTTCGTCCCGGCGATCTCACATGGCCTCATCAGTTGACTGTGAGGGCGTTGTTGGTTAGTACGTTGTTAGTTTTGTCAAATTCAGTTTATCTTACAAAACCCAAAACGAAACTTGTATGTAAAAGCATTCTTTTTTATTTTCAATAACGCATTTTACTAAAGTCATATATTTGATAACATCTTTGATGACATTTGATGAGTTCGCGACAAAGACAAACACATTGATATGTAAGCCAGAAACCTGACGTTGATCAAGCAAAAAATGTTTTGCAAGGACAACGATTGCATGTATCCTTAAATTTACGTATAGTAAAAAGCAAAATTTAAAAGTGGTTTAATTTTGGGATTTTGTTTAATTATAAAAATAACATTTTTGGACATTTTTGGAATTTACTACAACTTTTAACATAAACGCAATTCTTGCCCTTTTAACGCTGCTAAGTATTTAGGTTTTCTCCGCCGATGAATAAAGTTTCTTGGCACATCTGATGTTGGCCTTTATTCTTCCGAAGCTCGAGTACAATTCCCATATCTGGGCAGGTGCTGCAAAAGCCAACTTGAGTCTGTTGGACAGAATTCAAAAGAGAGCTATGTTTCATGTCTATCATTATTTTACCGCTATTTTTATAAACAGTGCTCTAATGAAATAGCCGGTTGCATTCCTTCCCTTAAACGATTTAACCGTAAAACTCGCGCTTTTAGGAATGCTCATAAATTTACCCTTGAGCCCGATTTCGGACGTACTGTCAAGTATAGAGATTCCTTTTTTAGCTGCACTACACGAATGTGGAATGCTTTACCCGACTCAATATTTCTTACTCATTTCAATGTGCAGACATTCAAAACCAATGTACCATCGGTATCTCCTTTCTAATCCCAACCTACTTCCTAATTGCTCGCACTCTGTTTATCATTATAAGGGTATTCATAACCCCTTGAGTGCGCGTATAATATAAAAAAAATGCAGATGGATTTGGAAGAAGACGGAAGAATGAAATGAACAATAACAACAGTTTGAAATATTTACAAAACAGTCCAATTATGAAAACACAAGAAAGGTACGTTTAATTTCTTCAAATCTGCTTTAGCATTCTAAAATTGATAACATCCCCTTAAGAACTTACTATTTACTTACATACATATTCATATTTTTTTAATTTTCTAGAAATGTTTGCTTTTGATGTTTATATTTCATAGTTTTATTTGTGTTTTTTTTTTCACATCTCAAATTACAAAATTATCCCTTTTACAAATTTTAAACATACGGCCAATGTTAAATTTCTATAAAGGTTTATGTATTAAGTTCAAGAAGCTGTGACCTCATTAATTAAGTTAGGTATGAGAACTCTGTAAAGAATTTTTCCTCAAAACAAGCTTACACCTAATTACAAGCAATTTAAGGGTAATAATCATCCGAAATACATGTTTTACTTCAATTAAAACTGTTCTCTTCTAATTTGTAATTTTTCCACACACGACACAACGACCATTCTGCAGTGAATTCCATTCACTTTAACCTCGATCTTGAGTGATTACAGACAATTAAATTTTTTTTCCAGAATCCAATGGAATGTCGGAATTGCCAACCGATGTTTCATCAGTTACGCGCACATTTTAATTGGATCCGCATCAATGTTGAATGTGCTGGACTTGGTCAAAACCCAATTGGCACTTATTATCTACCCCAGAAATTAAAATCAAATTCGCACCGTGTCGTCTTCCAACGTCGCATCGTCGTCGTCAGCCAACTGCCGTGTATTGGCTGTGTCTGTACATCTGATCTCTAGAAGCAATCATTAATCGGTTACTACTGTCACCATCTAGATGAAGGGAAAGTACTTACCACAACTTCATAATGTACATACACGCGATACAAGGTGTTCAGGAGGTGATATATGCGCTAGAATGGCCCAGTTTTCAGCGTTGACTTGTTGCGTATCGCTTATCCATTGGCATTTGTCGTATTTTGTTCAAAGTAGATGACTTGACTTCGGTCGTAGTCGCTGTTTTATGGGACTACGTTCCTTGGTAACGAAATAAAGTAGCACACACTATATCTCACAGAATAGATTGATACTTTTCTTGTGGTTGCTGCTGCTCCTTGGATTGAATTCCATTGAGAAAAGAAACAATGTTATGTCTAGGAATGCAATCGGTCTTGACATTGAAATAGTACCAATGAAACACTATTTATTGACTTGGACTTACCAAGCGGAATGAGGAAGTTGACGTGTGTTGTTAGATTTGGAGAAACGTACATCGAGTTAAGGGTAATCCTACCCACGCGCTAGTCTTACCAGGAGAAGATATGTTTCCGATGACAGTAATGGAAGTCTCAAGCAATAAAAAAGTTTTACTTTAGTATATTTACTCCGACAGTCGGCGACTTCTGATGCCAAATGTCAAATTACAAATAATGGAAACTGGAGGATTTGCAAGAACGCAGCAGACTGACTGAGATTAATTTGATTTGAAAAATGAATTATGCACCCGAATGCGCTTTCAAAAACATTAGACTCGCCGATTGAAAGTCAATAACAGAAGTTCCTTTCAGGAAGAATTTTCCAGCTTAAAAATGAAATAAATTAGCCTTTAAGAAATCACATGATCGTACATGTCATTGCCAAAATCCTTAACTAGTTCTGAGATGCTATTTTTTATTTCCACATCTCCTATTGTTACGTGTTATCAGATTTCCTGGAATTCTAAGCTCGGCGATCGATATATGTATGAGTATATGAGTGAATGTAGATGGTTTTTCAATTTGCGCAGGTAGATTTTGGCGTCCTTTAGCGGCCATGTTCTGTTGATTACACCTATAAAATCTGTGGTTTATTAAACAGTTACTGATGCAAAATCACGATTAAACATCACTTCCAAATTATACAATTTTTTTATTAAAATGAGTTTTCGTTAGCGCGTTGCGCCCATTTTGGTAGGCGTGGTGGCTTTTCACCGTCGAATTTTCAACGCTTGATGACCCAATTTGAGACGACCGGTTCTATTATCAATCAGCCAACATTCGTGCGTCAAAGGAACACAAGATCGGCCGAGTACATCGCCACGGTCCGTGAAAGAGTTACAGCAGAACCCCAGGCAGTGGATTCTTCTCCGTGGACAATAACTCACAGACTTCAACTTGGCGAGTTTTGCGTGGGGACTTGAGCCTACACCCGTACACGATACAACTGACCCAGGAGCTCAAAGTTCCTGACCACAGACAACGCCGATTATTTGGTGGAACTGGAACCCAATTTTGGCCGAAAAATGATGATGAGGCACATTAATGGATGAATATTGCTGTATATTTGATGACAAAAATACACATGCGTTTACCAGTAGACAATTCAACGTCAGGAAGTTACTCTTTCGTGTGGCTTTTTGTCCAGTGGCGTCAATAGTTCGGACTTTTTTGAAATGAAGTTATTGAGGCTGCCACCGTCAATTGCGACCTCTGCAGAACGAAGATAACCAATTTATTATGGCGCAAAAAATCCATATCGATCTAGTTGATCCGAGTATGTGGTTCCAGCAAGACGCAAGGCACGCAGCTGACGCCACGATTGCTGTTTTGCCTAAAATATTTGAGGGTAAGCTTATATCTCGCCGGGATGACGTCAATCAACATTTTGCAGTTTGAGCCAGTTAGACTTTTCTTGCAGGGTTGCTTTAACTCGCAGGTTTGTGTGAATAAACCACAATAGCTCGATGTCCTAAGCGTAAACATAACACAGGCCTTCCCTCAAATTCATTCGGATCCACGCGGAAGAGTCATTGAAAATTGGAGCACTCGGGTCCGTGCCACCGTAAGCAGCAGAGGCTGGCATTTGAACGATGTCATATTCCATACATAATGGCATACATGGGCCTTTCAAATAAGAAAAGAATGAGTGCAATTAAAATTTTATTGGAAATATGAATCAAAGTGACTGAAATATTCGTTTAATAATATTTAAGAGAAAATATATTAACATGGAAACACTAGACTGACAAAGAAATAAGAGCCATGAGGCAACTTGGACCGATCAGTTACCTGTAAGAATGGGTCACTTCTCACTTTACTTGTCCTCTCTTATTATATTTTATGTGATGAAAATTATATTCGATATGTACTGATTCGAGCTTATGGTGTTTCATAACTCCAACCATAAAAATGTTAATGTGATTATTTATTAGTTTAAAATTGGCAACAAAATAATTAAGTTATTTTCAATGGTAGTGCGAGGAACGTATATATGATAAATTCTGTATGATTATAATTCTGAATTCCATTATTCAGTAATTCTAATATTCTGTATAACAGATTTTTGTAAATCCAAATTCCGTACTTCAAAGTTCTGTAAATCTAAACTTCTATTTTAAGATTATGTAAAGAATTAAACTGGTTATTCCGTATCTATTGCAAAATATGTATTCAATAAAAAGATTTACAAAATCCTTTTGTTACCAACAAAAAAAAATCAAGTTAAAATATTAATAAATATAATGTGCTAATTTCAACAAAAAGGAAATAGATCTCAAATAAATGCACTCAATGAAAGTGAAGATTCTTGACTAACCTTCTTATATATTCAATGTGACTTAATGCTATCCTTTCTTTTGACTATACATTTACAGCCTTATTTATTAGAATTCGCTAAACGCTTGAATAGTTATGCAATGCATAAAGACTTATTCATCCACTATACAAATTCATATTTATAAAATATTTTCCTACCCAGCATAGTTATAATCATCTTGTGTCAAATAAAGCACTAAAAAGGAAGAATCTATTACATATAGCATTCATAACACTCAGCTGTTTATCAAAGAAAAAAAAAAACATCTTGAATTTAATAAACAAAAATGGAACAACCGAAAGCTAAAATAATTCGAACAATTAACTTTGATTCATCAGATAAGGTATTTCATTATGTCTGGCACAATACTGGTAATCAAATTGTTTTTCATTTTATCCTATAGCTGGAAAGGAAAATAGCTACTCCTCAGAGAAACTTATTGAGGATAAAATTCAATAATCCAAAGCAAAAAAGATGCGTGGAGGGAGATCACCAACAAGTCTATTTATATATTTAATTCTCAACAATTTGTTTTATTTATTTATTTATTTATTTCATCAATTGATTCGAAGATCTGCTGATTACAAAAAATACAAAAAAATAAAAATAAAATAATAAAGATACAAGATATATACATATTTACTAGAGTTAGCAATTATTTTAATACTTTAGTGAATTAATTAATCAATTACATTTTTGAAGAATTTTTTTCTTAAAACAATCTCTATTCATGCTAAGATCAATTTCATTGTAAGCCTTATTAAATAGATTTAGATAACGCGTTATTGGTTCATTAAGACCATAATTTTTTCTATGAAGAGGAGGATAAAATAACTCATTTCTGTTGCGAAAAACTCTTGATGGAACATAGAATGGAATCAATAAAAGCAGTTCAAAAGAGGTTATTCTATTATCAATAATATATCTTTAATGAACAAAATACATTGGACTCGCCTGCGACATTTAAGCGTTTTTAAGTCAATAAGAGAACACCTTGATTTATAATCTGGCAAAGACCCAACCCAATTAAGTTTGCGTAATGCATAAAGAGTGAATCTTTTTTGAACTCTTTCGATTCTCAAAATATTATTTTCATAAAATGGAAACCAGACGACACAACAATATTCCAAAACTGGTAGAACTATTGATCTTCAAAGTATAGGCATCCTTAAAATCATTGGAGTTCCGTTTCAAAAAACCTAAAAGTGAATTACCTTTAGACACAATGTAGTCAACATGAGATCTGAAGTCAAGCTTAGAATCAAAAATCACCCCAAGATCATTAACCTCAGTTACCTTCAGAAGATTAACATCATATAATTTATATTCAAAATCAATGAGAGATGAAGATCTAGATAAATTAAAAATTTTACATTTTGAGTAATTCAGCTGAAGATGGTTGTAGTCGCACCATTTAAGAAAATTGTTGATATCCAACTGCATTAAAAAGCAATCTTCAAGTGAAGATGCTGCTGTAAATAATTTTACATCATCAGCATACATCAAGCAGTTACAGTATTTGAAAATAGATGGTAAGTCATTGGTAAAGATTATAAAAAGAAGTGGGCCTAAATGACTGCCTTGTGGAAGACCTGATACCACATCTATAAGATTTGAGACACATTCGTCTATCTTAACAGCTTGTTTTCTATCAGATAGGTATGAATTCAACCACTTTAAAAATGAAACATTCAATCCCAACATCTTAAGCTTTTGCAGGAGAAGATCATGATGTACGCGGTCAAATGCTTTCACAAAATCAGTATAAAGGACATCAACTTGTCTACCTTTTTCCACGTGATTATTGCAATAATTTGCAAAAAGACTTAAATTAGTACAAGTTGATCTACCTTTTACAAAACCATGCTGTTTTTGAAACAACGAATTCTTAACAGCAAAATAAAGTCTTTGGGTGACCATTTTTTCAAAAAGTTTGGGTATAACTGAAAGTTTTGAAATTGGTCTATAGTTCCTCACTAAGTGCTTAAGGCCACTCTTATAAATGGGATCTACATAAGATATTTTCCATTCTTTTAGAAAAACACCAGTTTGTAAGGATTTATTAAATATAGGGGTCAGAACATTACAAAGTGAATAAGAACATTTTGACAGAAGAATAGGAGGAATCATATCAAAGCCAGATTTTTTTTGAAATATCAATTTCCTTTAAGCTTTCCAAAACATCCTGTACTGAAAAACTTTGTAGATTGAAATCCATCACAATTATATGAAGTTTGAAAAAATAGAGCAAAAATTTTAATATAATAATATAACATTTTAGTTTCAATAAATAAAAATAACAAAGTTTTAGTTTCAATAACAAAAAGCATTTTATTTTTTTTTTTTTGATAAGCACAATAAATTAATGATTTCAAAGTGAATGTGAGAGTTCAATACTAAAATGTGCTTATGTAGCCACTATTCAACCTCCAAACGCGTGTAGCTTATAATGCCACTATTCAACGTCACATAAGTGTTATAAATATCAATTTTGCGTTTAGAGGCATTATAAGGGCTGTGTAGCCTTATGTACTCACTATAATGAGTTTATAAATATGGCTGTTAATTTGTATATTTTTATGTATAATTTGAATTATAGATTTTTGGTTTTAAGAAATTTCGGAATAAAGAATTATGGAAACCGAATTATGACTCTAATCCGTAGTTCGATGAAAACTGTAAGCTGTTAAATGCATAAGCTTAAGAATGCCGTTGGCATCAAATTAGTGAGTAGGTACCTAAGATATTATCTTATAGTGGTAACTTCTTTCTTTAAAGATACACCAACAGCTAAACTATATGTATATCTTCTTAGACCATAAGTTGAATTAATGAGGGATTCTTACTTGCGATATATAGGTACTACGACTATGAACCACGTTACGCATTCGTAAAAACATCTACCTAAAGATTTTGATCAAACATTATATTAGGATGATAGGGAAGACAAGATAGTAGGTTTCATTATTTTGTCTCTGCGTCTGCCAGTTGAACTACAGTCTAAGCGGCTCGGCCAGTTTTCTTTAAACTTGGTAGTTTCATGTTTTGCCCTACACAAAAGTAACGGTACTTGACATACAATGTTTTTTAGAAATTTAAAAAAATATTTTTTTTGTTCTAAAACTTTTCAACTGATCTTTAAAAAATTCAAAAAGAGTACAACTGATTTCCACCATTTTGTATGCTTAAACTGGCTCTCAGAAATTACGCCAGAATAAATTTTTGGACAAAAAACGCCAGAAAATACTGTTTGCTCAAAATTGGAAAAAAGCCAGAAATTATTTTGTAAAATAAGCCAGAAATGTTGGAAGATGGCAAAAAAAAAAAACGCCAGAAATTTTATTTCTGTTGTTATTTCGAAACTTTATTTCCTTCGCATTTTTCTATTTTTAAAACTTGAAAAAATGCCAGAATTTTTTTTGGAAAAAATGCATGAAATTCTGGAAAGATTGCCAGAAAAGCCTTTGCTGGTTTCTTAGGAAAAAAGACCATAATTTGTTTGAACAAAATTTGGGTGTTTTAAAAAAAAAAAAAAACTTAATTTTTGAAGTTTTTGAAGTTTTTAATAAGCTTGAATAAAATTAAAATTAAAAACAAAAATATTTTTTTGAAAATTTAGTATTTCATCCACATGCTTGATTTTTCTCAAACTAAACAATTAATTCGTATTTAATAGTAACTACAGGATTAAGGAAAAAGATTTTATTTTGTCAAAAAATAACAGCATGGTGGATTCAAATGTTCAAAAATGGATTTCGAAAGTCTTATTTTTCTCGAAAGCAACAATTTTGTGCTTAATTTTTATAATCTATAAATCGATACAAAATAATGAATTCATGGACTTAAAAAGTCACTGACAGTACCTACCATAGAACCATTTCTTTTTTTCAAGTTTTGACATTCTCATTCGGATATGAATGAATAAATTTTTTTAAACAAAAGCTATTATATGCACTGATATTATTATACATACTCGTATATACATTTTTCGGAAAATATTCCATTTTTTTTTTGTTTCGAAAAATAAATAGCTATGTATTCCATAAAAGTTTATTATTTCATTTTATTTATTATTATTTATTTATTTTATTACATATTAACAAACAATAATAAAAAAAACATGCCATGGTTTTTGCCAGGTTTTCGAATGCTGCATTTTTTTTAATAAAAGAATAATGAAATTCCTCTGAACTGTTCTGGAGTAATTCTGGTCATTGTCATTTTCTACATGATGTAGATGTTGGAATACGAGTAAGCCCCTTCATAACTTAGCAATGTACGATTACTGTAACATCTTCTTTTATTTATTTGAATGAAGAAATTCTTTCACCTTTAAAATTCCTTAATGGAATTGCCTAATTTCTTGCATTTTTCAAATTCCATTTCCCAATACCATGTGTAATAACAATTGTGATTTTCAACAGCCAAACACAAACGAAAACAACAACACAGACCCTGTAATTCTACTGCAACATCAACTTTGGTGTAATTGCGCGATGTTTGCATCAATTCCTATTTATTTAATGTCAGAGTAAATACACATATCTCCACTTATAGTCCGGATAGTAGTGTTTCAAATTATTAAGTTGATTTTAATATCGGCTAGAAGTATAATCAATAAAGAGTCAAATATCATAAGAAGTTACATATATTTAAAAAAAAAAAACAGTCCATTGAAAATGAACTGCACACCATCGTAAAGGGTGTGGAATAAAGTTTGTTTCAAAAAACCTGGTTTTCTGGATTTTAGTAATTTAGGAAAAAGATTATTTTTCTACTATTTTTCTACAAGAATTTTCGAAATAGATAAAACTGTGGTGATTATTCAAAGTGCTTAATGCGAAATATAAATTTCAAACAAACCATGATTATTTTGATACCTCGTTTCTTACTTCACGTACTATATAAGCGTCACAATAGATATTTTAAATTAAGAACAAAATAAAAAAAATATGCAAAAGTGTCTGCTTGATTTATTGCCAATGACCACCCACCAGCGTCAAAGTTTCGCTATAAGATTCCAAGAATGACCTTCAAGTTTAAAGCCTTGAATTAAATCTAAAAAATCCAGATAAATTTGCGCCAATACTTCATTGAAATAATATATAAACAAATGTTTAAAATTATTTTTTTTTAATTACCCGCGCTCAAGGGATTAGATAACCCTTTTAAATGTTTCAACACAGCGCGGGCGTGAAGTTAAGAAGAGAAAGAAGGATAGGAAAGATGTGTGGCACGATGTTCTGAGACTCAAGGTTGTTGTCTCAGATATTTTATCTCCAGGGATGGCGGCTGAACTAAAGCGGAGAATGCCGTGTCTTATTTCTATGTCGCTTATAATTCACATTATTTAATTCGTGTTCATCCTTGTTGTTTAAAATTAATGAATCCGTAACTTACCAAATTTTAATTGATCGTTAGGATTAAGGTTTTATAATTCTTTCATTAGGCCACTGATAAGATTTTTAAGCAAATAACTAAAGCTACATAATTTTTACTTTTTATGTGTGCTGCCCACCGATTCCAAAGAATACAGGAAATCGATGAAGATCACCTTCAACCTGGTCGCACTCTCGAAGATGATATATGCCTTGGTTTCTTGAACTCACCGGTATGGCGTTGGAGACTCTACGTGATCCAGCTTCGGTGCTCATCCGCTCTACATGACCCAGCCATCTAAACCGTTTTAAACGTATTTGTTTGACTAGACCCATGTCGCTGTACAGCGCGTATAGCTCGTAGTTGTATCTTCTGCGCCGAACATTATGTTGTTCAATTAAACACTTAAACCGAAATAATTTTCATATTTTCATTGAGTGTGTTATTCATCTTCACAAACATGACCATAAATCGAAGTCAGAACTTTTCTCTCGAATAGAGCAAGGGTGCTTTCTTCTGACTGGGCGAGGATCCATGTTTTCGCACCATATTGCAAAACCGAGATGATGTGTATTAGACTGGGCCAAAAAAATTGACTATTTTTTTTTTTGAAAGATATATCGAGAATATCATTCAGAATGACAAAAAAAAATTTTCGTAAAAGTTTGAGCCCTTAATATCAATTTTAAGAGGGCTATCATCGCTAATTTTGATTTTTAGTCATAATTTCATGTTTTGCGTCAGAACTGACAAAACATTGAAGTAAAAAAAATTCATTTTGACTTACTTTTATATAAAATTAAATTCCCTACAAAAAAGGTCTAATTGAAAATTTTCGTCAGACAAGCCGTTTTTGAGTAATTAAGCTTAATAAATTGTTATTTTTCTTCGATTTTACTTTTTTAATTTGGAATTTTGTAACTAACGAAAAATAACAATTTATTAAGCTTAATTACTCAAAAACGGCTTGTCTGACGAAAATTTTCAATCAGACCTTTTTTGTAGGGAATTTAATTTTATATAAAAGTAAGTCAAAATGAATTTTTTTTACTTCAATGTTTTGTCAGTTCTGACGCAAAACATGAAATTATGACTAAAAATCAAAATTAGCGATGATAGCCCTCTTAAAATTGATATTAAGGGCTCAAACTTTTACGAAAAATTTTTTTTGTCATTCTGAATGATATTCTCGATATATCTTTCAAAAAAAAAAATAGTCAATTTTTTTGGCCCAGTCTAATGTGTATTTTAAAGAGCTTTAAAGTGTTTTCATTCGAATTCTTCTAGTGTAAAGCATTACATCTCAGACTATTAACTTTATGTTTAACTTAAACAAACTCTCTGATGCTGAAGCTAAAAGCTAACATCCATGGTACTGTTTTTTCTTTGTATTTCCACAAAAAAATCCAGTCGCTACTACACAACAACTACTTAGTGTCAGCAAAAAGTCTATACCATGTAAAAAAAATACATTTTCCAAGACGCTAAATGATGCCAAATTCAGAAGAAGAAACATCTGCGTGTCTATCGCTAGCGTTCGATTACAAAGACCTATGGGTGCAGCATCAAGAACGAGAACGGTCCGCTCGTCAAAGTACTTCCCAGCGACGCGACGAGCGACGGCAGCTCCATTAATATTTTCTCATAAGTTCACAAATGCACCGATATTTGTGCAAGACCTCAAATTAAGACAAAATGTTTCAGCAATTCAGCGTTGTCGTTGTCAGAGTAGAATTTGTTAAGTTCAAAAAAAAAAAAAAAAAAACACGAAAGAAAAAAATGGCAAATGATTTAAGTTTTCAGTTGCAACTGCTCAACAAGTACAAGTCATTTTGACAGCCGGGCTGTGTTCGGAAATAAATCATTCGAAATTGATTTGTGAAGAGTGTTTTGTTTTTGTATATTTTTTTTTTGTTTGTTTTATGTTTACTTGTTGCGTTGTGAATGCACTGTTACCGATGATTTATTTTCTTGACACATTTTGCTGAATGAAGGAGCGTGCTACTAAAGCCGGAAGTAGTGCCATTCAAAACGTTTTGACGTCTGCTGTCAGAGTAGCCATTGAAATCCTCTGGCAAGTGATTCATTGCAAATTTTCAAAGATTAAAATTCATATTGAGATTTGTTTACCTACTGTATGGAGTGTGCTTGGCGGAAGCAAATGCACGGAACAAGCTTTAAATTTGATGATATCGATTTGTCGATAATATTGTTGCAATTGTTTGTTAGAGAACAGAATTTTTTCTTTAGCTATTTCATCTATCTACAAATCCAACTACAATCACGCCATACTTTTTACTGGGGAATATAATATTAGAACAGTACCTTTATGAATGCACATCTGTATCCGGTCACTAGTGTGGAATATGTGAGATGAATTTGTGAGCTTGAAGAAAATTGAATAAGTAAAATCACTTTAGTTGAACTTGAGGCAGTGATTCAGTTGTAGGTTGAATTTTTCTTTAGGAATTTTTTAATTGCTGTGTTTATTAATTTGATTCAGTGATTGGTACTGTGTAAATGACTAGGCACACTATGGTACATATGATATTTATTAATGTGAGTCATGATATAGTTTTTCTAAAGAAAGATTAATTCCGTCTTTGGATTTCTATGGTTTATTTAGTTTTTGATCACTTCACCGACCTTTAGTTGTTGTTTAATAGTTCAAGCAAGTAGAGCAGTCCAGTTATAGGTGACAAACAATTTCAAAGGTTTATCTCAAGATATTACGGTTATTTAAGTATTAGTTAACTTTCAAGAAAGTTTATTTCGTTTCCTAAAGTAAGTACATAGTACGACTACAATATACAATAATATTATTTGTTTTACTGTGAATATTGGAGTGAGATTTTCAATCTTAACTATTTGACACTTTGAGTTAAAGTAGTTTTTCTCAGAAACTAACCATCCTAGTCCTGCTGAATATATTAAGCTTCTGGTATGTAGATGGAGATAGATTGCTTGGATAAGAAAATCAATGATATTTGCTAACAAATCTAACAAACGATGAGTTCAGAAGAAGATCCAAAATACGACTTTTATGAACTCTTTATTTTTACAGTGGAACCGAATTACTCATAATATAACAGAAGTGTAGAGATACCAGGTTATACTTGTATAGATCAAGTAGAAACTAATGCTCTGTCAGGAAAATAATATATATGGCTCCTATGATTTATCGAGTTTCGCCTGATTCCATGAAAAATACCAGCTTACCAGTCAGTGTTGCAGTATTGATTATTATCGATCTGCGAGAAAAAATGAAGTGATCACGGCACACTTTTTGGAATTCTTTTACAGATTTTTACTGAATTGATAATATTAAAATGTTCTTTCAAAGAGTGACACGATCTACAAGTTCAGAAGAGAAGCCTGTTAAAATTGGAGTTGGAATACCGTAGTAGATATAATCGAAGAATCGGTGCTGAGGATCTTGAAAGAACAACTTCATAAACTGCTAACATTCAATTACCTTCATTCAATTTGGATAATGATGACGAAAAAGTAAAGTACGCCCCAATTCATCTATACAGTTTTTGTCGGATAGAAGAATGCCCAATGAATAGAACCTTTGCACGAGTGTGGGTCAATGAGTTCCTAAAAAATAAATCAAATAGCATTGCCACCTCAAATCCATCTTTCAAAAAAGGCACCCAAATTTTCAGATATATCTGTCAAATAGTTTTATTGTGGCAATCATTTTATATACTTAGATGCCTATGAGCATTTTCGTTAAAATGGAAAAAGGTGAATTTCCAGTGCGAATTAAACTTTATATCTTACGAAGAAAAAACCAGAATGCAAACCAAAGAAGAGCTTGAAATCGATTGGAACCATTCTTCACTGGTTTTGTCAATTTTGGATCAGTCGTTCCAGGTTCCAGCTTAAGTGACACCAAACGTTCTGGTCATCTCATTTGGGTCACCACAGCAGTATTGGCCGACAAAATCCAAGGTTTAATAGTGAAAGATCGGCGAGTGAATGTGCGCGAGTTTGAAGACAGGCTTATTACATGGATCAGTGATTGCGGTTTTATAAAAAATATTTCCACATGAAAAAACTTTCTGCTATGTTTGCTCACAATTGACAACAAATATTGTGACAGATTAAAAGGCGTGTTTGGGGATGTACAAGAAAAATTTGCCATTTTGTATCCGTTAAAGAAACATGGATTCACCACAACACACCACAGACCAAGGTACAGTCAAAATAATAGACTTCTCCTGGTAAATCGAAGCCAAGGAAGGCTAAGGTGGGCGAAGGATGAGCGTGGTGTTATTCAGATCGATTATCTTGAATAGGGTGAAACGATCATCGAATATTACACAGAGCTGCCGTACTGATTTAAAGGTAAAACGGCAGGCTTTGGCGAAGAAAAAAGTTCATTTCCAGCAGGATAACGCATAGGTCTACAAGTCCGCAGCTGCAATGGCGAAATTGCATGAATTATGTTACGAAACTCATCCAGCATATTCCCCTGATTTAGTCCCCTGTGACTATTTCTAGTTTTCAATCATGAAATAATGACTTGGAGGCAGGACATTTGGGTCAAATGAAGATATTAAAACAAACGTTTATATTGGGGGCTCTAGAAGTCTTATTATTCTGAGGTCATCCAATAATTGGGGAAACGTTCGATGAAGTGTATCGACTAAACGGAGACTATTCTGAGAAATAAAATGTTTTTATGTCGAAAAGAGTATTCCTCATTTTATTTTCACTTATTGACCCGCTTTTGACTTATTGAGCCACTCTTGTATAGTTTTCCACACCCACAAGAAAGGAAGTGCTATTTTAAAATTTGGCAAATGAACTGCTATCAGGTTTTTTCTGACTATAAGGTGAAAATATAGACAAACTATTTAGAATCATGTCTTATATCATTGCTCCCAAACATGATTTCTGAAAACACCGTTCCCACCTTTTTTAATAATATACATAACCGGGAGAACGAGGTGAACTGTAACTGGCACAGATACCCTGTGCCGACACATTGGGAATTGGCCAGCGAAAATGTGTTTGGCTGTGACATGATATACTATGCTGTCTTCGAGCTATTCCCATAGTTGTGCATCCAAGCACGAAAATAATTCCCAATATCATTGATTCAAAAAAAGTTATTACTTTCTCATCTTGTCATTTGTTTGCCTCATTATTGAAAACAAAGGTTATCTGCTCTCTAGCTTTTCAATAATATCTAAAAATATTATCAATTCTTCTGAAAATTTTACAGCCTTATTTATTATTTTTCACTAATACTGGGTTCAACCTCGGAATAGTTAAACCGAGTCGAACGCCGAAGCACTTACTTCGAGTTTACGCCACGTCAAACAAATCCTTATTTATTATATATTTTCTTATCCGTATTAGCTACGCCTTCCTTATGTCAAATATACTGGGAATATACTGGGAAAAAAAGTGACAAATCTAAAACTCTGGTTATTATACACCTAAATCAATATACATCCCTGCTTCACTCCCATCGTAGTCTCAAAATCTTCGGACAAGCAGTTTCCATCACAAACGAAAGCTTTGTTATCTGCGTACATTGCTCGCAAAACGTTTATTATTTTGGACGATATTCCACATCTAAAGAGCTTGTAGAAAAGTGCTTCCCTAGAAACAGAATCAAATGCAGCCCGAAAATCTACAAAAAATGCATATAGCTTTTTGTGATTCCTCTTGTAGATTTCAGCAATATTCGTAAGCATAAATATCTGGTCAATCGTCGAGTAATTCTGTCTGAAGCCCGCTTGGAATTCGTGGATGATTTTGTTCTTATTGACCCACTGAATAAGTCTTTTAAAGAGCACAGCGCCAAAAAGCTTGGTTGAAGTGTTTAGGAAAGATATCCCTCTATAATTTGTCGAGTCATTATAGTCACCTTTTTTATATAGTGGGAATATAATTGATTTCAGAAAGCTTGCGGGTATATCTGCATTATTGAAAATTCGGTTGAATTCTGATGTAAGTGCTGATAAAAATGCAGGCGTAAAATTTTTGTAAAACTCAAATGAAATACGGTCGTCTCCTGGGGCTTTGTTATTTTTAGCATCCTTTATTACATTATGTACCTCTTCTATAGTTATCTGTGCATCTAGGTATTCATCGACAATCCAGGGCGCTGCATATTGAAACGGCTGGGCGATTTGGGGTGCGTTGAGCAGGTTTGAAAAATGGGTTTTTAGTTGTTCCGCTTGCAAGCCCAATGCAATAGTGTTTCTTCTGCCATTAATAAGTTTCACAGCTTTCCAAAATTCTGCTGAGCATTTTGAGCTGTTCAGAAGAGCAATGTTTTGCTCGTTAAAGGATTCCTTTTTCTTACGACAAATGTTCTTAAAACGTTTGTTTGCTTCTGCGTATAGAATTTTGAACGTATCGGTGTTGTTTGCTCTTACTAGCCTAAGAAACGCAAAAGATGCATCTCTAGCCCGCTTGCAATCGAGATCGAACCACTTTTGCTTGTAGGTGCTGTTGACATATTTTATTGGTTTTCTTTGTGGTATCGATTTTTTTATTATGTCCGTAAGGTTTTCAATGTTTGGTTTCACATTAGCATGGGATAAAGATACCAGCTCCTTATTGAGGTTTTCCTGATAAAAATCTCGAAAACTTTCTTTCCATAATAGTTTTGGCAAAATACTTAACTGTGTTGTATTGTTGATGGGTGAGCTTCTATAAGCGCAAAACTCAACTTCCAGCGGCATGTGGTCTGAGAATGGTTTCATTGCTATTTTAAATTCTTTAAGATGAGAGCATAAGTTTCCAGTTACAAAACAGTAGTCTATGACAGAGCATGCTGTTCCGCGAAGAAATGTGTACTCTCCCCAAGGATCTCCTTCACAGCTTTCATTAAGTACTCGGCAATCAAATGCATCCATTAGTTCCAGAATTGTAGTTCCTTTGGCGTCACAGATTTCATCCTTAGAGTTGCGGCTTGTATAAATCCATGATGAACCAAGTCCACTTACAAAGTTATTCTGCGACATGCCTATTCTTCCATTAAAGTCACCAATAAGTACAAGATTCTCAGACTCGATACTGTTCAGAAGATCGCTTAATTTGTTGTAGTCTTGCAGCCAATGATTACAGTTTAAATAAATCGGTACAATGTAACAGGTGTTAATGTCCGTTTTCATCTCAAGAACGTATAATCCATCTATAATTATAAAGTTAACCTTTACTCCTGCTATCTGCTTCCGAAATCCAAACAGTTCGCCACCACTTCCTCTTCAAAATGCGCTTGTTTTTACCGCAGGTATACATTTTAATTCATAATTCATGAGAATATTCTTAAATCTAACTTCTTCATTATCTAGTAAATGTGTTTCATATAATAGGAAAATATCAAATTCTTTTATATAATTAAAAAACTCTACAAATATTTGCTTATTTTTTAAACCTGATATATTATAACTTAAAATTTTTAAATTTAATATTTGATTGTTTTTCTGGTAGACGGGTTCTCCTCAATTGGTTGACTCGTGTAAACTCCCACTTGAGTGTGCACCAAAATTGAGTACAGCGGATCGTTGCGATGTGCTTACGCCCTTGGGTACTTGGTGACTTTTCCGGCTGTCATATTCAGTTTCAGATGACATTGACGTTTTGCTCACATTGTTTTGGTTTTGCAATACATTATTTTTTTTCAAAGATTTTGGTATTTCTCCGAAAATTTCACAAATTATATTCACTCCGTTTTCTCTGCCACATTTTAGTCCCTCTGATAAATCCCAAGTAAATAACTTATCTCCCACATGCAATCTGTCATCTCTCAAAGCAATTTTCATCTGTGTTTTCGTACATTTCTCGCGCAGTTCTATGATTAAAGGGATTAGTTTTGCCCTTCTTTGACGGACGTTGGGCGGAATATCTTTGCGGATACTGATGTTTGTGTTTCTCAGTTTGTGTTTTACGAAGAATGTTAATAGCTGTGTGTCGGGATTTGATCTTGACAATAATTGTTGCTGTTCGCTTGTCTTTGGTGTTAATTCTATAAGCAGATTCAACAGCAGCAGTTTTTTCGCTTTCTTCCAACAAACCAACGCACACCAACTTTGCCTTTTCTGTTGCATCGCTATTGCTTTCTGACGGGAGGTGTACCACAACATTAGATTCGTTGTTTTTCATCATAAGTCTGTCCATTTGCTCTTCAAGCAGCTTGTTACGATTTTCCAACTGCACAACTTTTGCTGTAATCTCGTCTTGCTTTATCTTCATTCCTGACAGCATAGAATAGAGCTTTGGAAAGTTAGATTTGGAGACAAGTTCTTTCGCGAGTTCCCTATTTTTTTCTTCCAAAATCTCCCTAAGCTTTTCAATGGATATGCCTGTTATAGATTCTGATGACATATCGTTGCAGTTTTTGTTGGGTCGCCGCTTCTCACAGTTAAAATGGTCTGGGGAGGTTTCTTGAAGTACCCTTTTGTACATTTAGTGAGGTTAACTAATTTGTTTGATTTGAGCTTCCACTTAAATAGCGCTTAGAATGCTAGGACTTACTCAGATTTATATTTGATTGTGTGGCTTAGATTTTTAATTTTGAAATAAAATCAAAAATATGAAAATATTTTAACTTTAATTATTTAATTTAATTTTTTTTTCTCGGAGCACTTCTAAAAGACAACTTCACTATGACAGAACAGGGTTGCCAATCCTTCTGTGTTGTATTGTTTAAAACCAATGATCTCAGTTGCCAGTGCTTTTCAGTGTCTCTACTTCGTAGATTTATCTACGGAGTAGTGTAAGATGTAATGTAATGTAATGTACTTACTGCTACGCCTAGTAGTATTAGTACTCTTTCAATCCGTTTATTTTTTTAATTTCATCACTTCAGGTCCCGTTTTTACATATGTATGTTAAAAGTTCGTCCGGTTTAAAATAAAAAAAAAAATCAGTAACTAATAATAATAATGTTTATTGAACAAACTATTAGAAAGGAATAATATAAAATTCGAGAATAAAAAAATACTTTATGACAAAATAAAATGTTAAATAAATTATTATAAACAGATAGGTATTACTTTTTATCTCAACAACATACCTTTTGTGAAAGGTCCATTTTTCAATAAATTCTTTTAATTTTCTCTATACCTCTTTTTCCCCCATATTAGTTGTAAGTCTGTTGTAATTTCACAAAAAATTAGCTTAATTATGATGTATTATGGTCGACTTTTCCCATAAGTCGTTACATTTTGAAATGCGAGATTTAGTAATCTAAGATTACTGATCCAATCCATTAAATCCTCACTTTCTGCTTCAGTGAAAACCTCAATGAAATCATTAACTTTAGTTATGCAACAAAATTGCACTATAATCAAGGAAATCAATCGTTAAGAAATCATTTAATCCAAACAAAGACATGTTGCTTACCAGCGATGTCTTCCTGTTGGCTCGAAATGATATACGAACGACAACAAGTGTTCCTTTTTTGCCAACAGATTTATACATAACACCACACCACACCTGAGCCAAAATGGTGTTAACTTTTAATTGTAAAATTGAAAAAATAAAATTCCTTCCGTAGCTTGTGGGGTATAAATCGTAATTGTCTTCACTTTCCCATCACAATTTCACTCTCGCGTACAAAAAGACGATTTTTGTCTTCACTTTTGTTTTTAAATAAGTCTTGTGTGGTTAAAGTTAATCCAGTTCCTTTAATGGATCTGGAGTTGTTGTTGTTGTTGTTGCTGTTGTAGAGTTAAAGCAAAGATAAATGTACACACAGTTGTTTTGCCAATTAATGTAATCGATTTATTTCTCTTTTATATAAAAGACAACTATTAGTTTGTCGACAGGATGATTTTCTTTTCAGGGTGACTCTCTTGTTAGTAAAAATAACCATAATAACGCGAACAAAAAAATCGAAATGGAAACACTAACGAGCGAACACTTTTTACACTTGTTCGTGATCACAACTTAGACTTTAGAAATTTGATTAGTTGGGGTTAATTTAGCTTAAGGCGACTGTTTAATCCAACAATTTGAATACATTGTTATGGCTGTGGTTTGTCAGCTTGTGCTGTACTTTATAGTAAGCTAATAGCTCTTTTCAAGCGGACTGAATTATTTCCATGAGTGATATACTCGTATGTACATACATACATTCTTTGTTCCTTTTTATTTGCAGTTTAATTAAATTTCAGTACAAGGCTAGAGACTGGCACACTCACTCAAAAATTTAAGAATATACCAAAATGTATATTTAGTTGACGTCGATAACATTGATGAGAAATTCGAACATCAAAAAAACCGTTCTATAATGACAGGTACCGTTAGTAACATTTCCCCCCAAAATTTTCTTGTACCGAACTGTAGTCCATATCTATAATATTACACCAAATTTTTTTTTTTATCAAAATCGTTAGAGCCGTTTCCGAGATAAATAAGATGATGCATTACGGGTGTATGGGGGGTACCGTTAGTTTTAGAGCTAAACAAAAAATTTCAATTTCTCCACTAGGGAATCACCGGAGACCCTTAAGGACCGAGTTTGAAGAAAATAGGTCCAGTGGCTTAAGCTCTAGATTGAGGTACAGACATACAGACATACAGACATACAGACTTACAGACATACAGACATACAGACATACAGACATACAGACATACAGACATACAGACATACAGACATACAGACATACAGACATACAGACATACAGACATATAGACATACAGACATACAGACATACAGACATACAGACATACAGACATACAGACATACAGACATACAGACATACAGACATACAGACATACAGACATACAGACATACAGACATACAGACATACAGACATACAGACATACAGACATACAGACATACAGACATACAGACATACAGACCTACAGACATACAGACATACAGACATACAGACATACAGACATGCAGACATACGGACATACAGACAAACAGATAGACAGACGGAATTGTCGGACCCACTTTATTCGTCTTCCCTATCATCGTTATGTCAGCTTTGATCAAAATCTCGAGTTCGATTTTTTTTATTTATTTATTTACGTCTAACAAGAATATAACTTTCATAGACTACATTAACAATTACATAAAATATATATATACATATGGTTTGATTATAACTTACATAGTTAGTATTGTGTCTAGGAACATTAAAGAATTATATAAAGCCTTTAAGGTGTATGGATCTTGAAACTCTTTGGTATTGCGACAAATAAACCCGAATAGAGAATTAGCTCGTGAGACTATAAAATCATAATGCATTGAAAATTTTAGTTTATAGTCAAAAATTACACCAAGATCTTTTTGACAATCCACCCTTTTTAAGATAGAACTTCCAATATTATATTGAACCATAATTGGAGAAGTTATTTTAGCGAACGATAAGATTGAACACTTGCTAATATTTAATTCCAATCCGTTATGTAAACACCATTTCATTACATTATTAACATCTTCTTGAAGTTCATGAGTATCAGCTAAAGATCTTATGGATTTGAATAACTTAACATCATCCGCAAACAGAAGGCAATTTGAATGCTTAACGAAAGAAGGTAAGTCGTTTATAAAGAGCAAAAAAAGAAGGGGGCCAAGGTGACTGCCCTGAGGAACACCAGAAAAATTGTAAATAACTTTCGACTTGGAAGAACCATTCTTGACAAACTGTGTACGATTAGTCAAATAACTATGAATCCATTTTAAAATTACCGAATGGAAACCAAACTGTTCAAGCTTTCTCACTAAAACTGAGTGTTGCACGTGATCAAAAGCTTTTGCGAAATCGGTATAAACTGTGTCAATTTGATTCCGTCTTTCCATATTATTAAAACAAAAATTTGTCAAAATAGTCAGGTTACTAGCAGTGGACCTACCGTTAACAAAGCCGTGTTGACATTCTGAAATATGATTACGAACAATAGCATACAGTTTATTTTTTACGATCGCTTCAAAAACTTTGGGTAAAACCTGGAGCTTGGCAATAGGTCTATAGTTATCTATCTGGAACTTTTCCAACAATCTAAAAACACGCCACTGGCTAAGGATTTATTGAAAATTATGCATAAGGGTTTGGCTAAACTAATTTTGCACGATTTGAGAAGAATTGGTGGCAAATTATCAGGAGCGACTTTCGGACTTGGTTCCAAGGAAGATAATTCTGAAATAATTTCTTCTTCAGACACCGAAAGAAACCCCAAATCGACACACGAAGTGCTAGAAAATGCTATATTATGGTCAAAAGAGTCAGTTGTTTTAAAGTTCGATTGAAAATACGAGGCAAACATATTACAAATTTGGTTCAAATTATCACCGGTAGCACCACCATGAACCATATATGATGGAATTCCATAAGATTAATTTCCAAATGCAAAACTCTCCAAGCAACACATAAACTCTTGGAGAGTACTTCAATAAATGTATCAGGTCTTTTAGTTTTTTAGTTCAATCTTCTTAATACCATTTCACTTTATGACCTCCTAATTTGCTCTTTAAAATGTTCTTTTTGTTATAGTATAATTAAATGCTCTTTAAAACATCTTAGAGATAATCATGACAAATGTCACCATATTGACTCTCTATGTACCCTCTATAAAACCTCTTTAAAAGGAGTAGTTTTAAAATGCTGAAAGAGGTTTTCATTTTAATCTTTCGAATACATCTTGAAGATATTCTGTGGAAGTTTTCACTAAAACGTATTTATGAAAGCTTAACATCAAGAATTACTACTTTCTTCTTTGGTTGAAAAAAAAATGTTGTGAATTGTGAAACCAAGCGAAAATCTTTTTTTCTCTCTTCCGTTTAAAGAAAACAACTCAACTATTTAGTTGAATGTGCGCGCCATTGCATATGATTATGTTTAATAAAAATAAACAAAACTGGACAACTGTTTGGTTGCTTATAGAAAACAGATGAACTATTTGGTTGAATGTTCGCGCAGGTGCGTATAATTATATGTTACACAAAATAGCGAACTCATTTTAGGCAATCGTTTAGTTTGTGTCAAAACACAAACTTTTTAGTTGCTCGTAACAAAAAGTTGCAAAACTAAAAGTTGAATGTGCGCGCCTAGCCTAATTGTTGTGAATTTGTTATCTTTTTCTTTTACTCTTTGCTTACACTTTGTTTGCTCTTTTTTTCTTTGAATTTGACTGATTGTAAACAGCTATATTCTTCCTTTACTCTTTGTTTACACTTTTTTCACTCTTTGCTTTGAATTGCAGTTTCGATATCTTATTGTGAAGTGCTTAAGATATTTTAAAGAGTTCTTAACAAATGGATGGCGTATCTGTATAAAATACATATATTTTGTAAAGGGTGACATTGTTAAACGTATATTGAAGATAAAATTATTATTTACTAGATTTTTATGTCTTATCGTTTACTATACGAAGTCATCAGTTTCTACGGATGTAAGTAAATGAAAGAAGGAAATGTTGTTATTTGAACAACTTTGGCAGAATATAAAAGAAATGTTGAAATAAAATTCAAATTCAAATAAAATTGATAATGGGTATTATTTTGATTATGTATAATATCAAATTTTCTGAATTTTCAGTGATTCTTTAGTTGGTTGACAGTTGAACTCAATATTTTGTATCTTGATAGAATGTTGACGCAACAATAAAATGTCAAGTTAGCATATCTTTCTAACAGATTTTTAATCCAGGGATTTGAGCACTTTGTGAAATAAAAATTAAGGAATGACATATCTTTTCTCTTTAAGATGTATAAAACCTGTCAACTTACATTTAAAATTTGAAAAAAAATGCAATACAAATCCGGAATCATTCTTCAAACAATTTTTATGTTTCTTCGTGTTTTGTAGTATAAAGGAGATCTTAGCATCATATACAATAAAAAAGTTGATTTAATTTTATTTCATACAAAATTCTAAAGACGTAAGTGCTAATATGTCGCTCAGTTTGTAAACCTTTTGAGTTGTATTTATTTGCTGAAATTATTTTACATTTTAAAATTATTCAGATCGAACAAAAAAAGACCTTTCATAAAATAAAGCACCCTGTAGGTAGGAATACCTTCGATACATACACATACATGAATCGGCCATATCTATTGCATACATAAACGTCATTCCTTTTTTTATTCTGAGGGCATTTTATTATTATAACATTATTTTTCTGAATATTTCTTTGTAAATACTATTCTATTTGAAGGCGCGTTAATTTCAAGTAGGGTAGAGTATGCGGTTTTCAATTAAATCTTCTCTCGCAAATCAAAACACACAATCATAAAATCATATATTAGTCAATCCATTTTATTTAAATTGCATTAAATTTGTATTTGCGTGAAAGAGAAAGACATTTTGTATACATTTTTCTTCTTCGCAGTTCAATCTTTCTACTCAAAAATATAAACATCTTGAAAACCACTTGAAAGTGTCTTTATAGATTAATCAAAAAATGATCTTTATGAAGACTTACAAATACTTTACTTAGAACTCTTTGTTCAATACAATAGACTCCTCCCCTTTAGGCCTTTTTGGGTATTACAGACCTCTTTAAGATTGTTCAAAGAGTTGAAAACACTTGGAAAATAACTTTTCAAGATATCTGTAGGAGGCAATTGTGTTGCTTGGATTGCCCTATAGTATCTATATCGCAAGTTATAATCGGATCAAGTTTTTTGCATTTGAATTCTTGACCCAAATATGTATTTGACACGTTTAATAGTAGACGACTAGGTCTCTTTGATTGTTTAAGTGAAAAGAATAGAAAAATAACGAAGGACTTTTTAGATGTGTTATCATAAGAATGGAACTTTTAAGGGAATGTGTGTTATTGCTACTTGACTGATAGAAATTTTAGTATAAGCCCAATATATTATAAAATGTATATACATATCATATACACATCTGGTCCAGATGGGATACCAGCTTTTGTTTTGTAAAAATGTTTTAGTCGATGCCCCTTGCTGTTCTTTTTAACTTCATTTATTTTGTTTAAGTTTCCTTATATTTGGAAACAATTTTCATAATTCATTTTCATAAGAAAGGTAGGAAAGATGGATTTGACAATCATCGTCCAATAGCTTAATTGTTGGCTAAGTTTATTATAAATTTTAAAAAATTATAAAGTTTACTCAGAAGTTCCACAGGACAGCCATTTAGACCCAATCCTTTTTATGTTATTTATAAATGATCTTCCATAAGTTGTACTTCCATCAAGAATACCCAAAATGTCTTATATGCTCTGCGAATTTTAACATATTTAAAACCGTTTCTAGAAATCTGCACTGCGAAATGCTAAAAAGTGGTGGAAAAGCTTTTTATAACTGGTGTGCAATTCATTATTTATTGTTGATATAATTAAATTATCTGTCTTTGTTTTCTGTTTGATAAGAAACTTGAATTCATGCATCGTATTAATGGGCCTTGTGAATAAAAAAAAAGCTAAAGCTAAAACTTGGTTTTTTAAGTAAAAGCTTGATTTTTAGTGAATAAAAATAAGCTTAAGCTAGCTAGTTAAAGATGTTTTCTAGTAATAGCTTTTTAAAAATAGCCAAAGCTAAATTCATTTAGTTTTAGCTTGTTTTCCTAGCTTAAGCTTCAATTTGTGTGAATAAAAATAGCTTAAACTAGAATATTATAGTTAAAGCTACAAAAATTTCAAGATTTTTTCGACCTGTCTAGAAAGCTTTGACTAGGTCTTATTTTCAGTATTAACTTGTGCGAGTTGTTAATTAAACATAAGGGAATATCTCAAAAAATAGGACTGTGAACGTATAGACCCAGAAACTGACATTCGAAATGTTAAAAACATTTTTTAGCCGAAACCAATACTTGCCCTGTAGAACAGATAACAAATTGAGGCAAAAAAACTTTCCTTTCGGTCATACATGTACCAGTTTTATCTAAAACTAACTAGCCGAAACATGTGAATAAAAAAACGAACACCTTAAATAACGAAGCTTAAGCTAGAATTTTCCAGCATAAGCTATTTAGCGTTATCATTTTTTTATTCACATAAAACAAAGCTTAAGCTAGTACTGTCTAGCTTTAGCTGCTATAGTAAGAGCTATGACTAGTTGGCTTTAGCTTCCTCCAAAAAAAGCTTTAACTTTTTTTTTATTCACAAGACCCAATGTGTCATGCAAGAAGAGAAATTCAACACTGGGTTGGATTAAATGGGAATCACGACCTTTTTCCAAGTTTAGACTAATCAAAAACTATCTCAAAACTATTTAATTTGAGAAGTTTTCATCCTAAAATCATTTTGCTTTTCTTTCTATAAGAGCGTCGTAGCTCATAATTTTTATGTTTTTTTATAGTTTTTATGTTATAAATTAAGAACTTCGTTTGCCAGTACAAGTTAGGGGCATAGGACTGATCACACCAAAAAATACACTCTTGTGAAAATTGAGAAAGTAAAGAACGAAGAATTTCATTTGGATTATTGTACTTAAATTGAACTGAATTTTTGAGTGAAGATGCAAATGAGTTTTTATTTTTTGAAACGCTTGCTTTTTATAGAACTTAGAGAATAACTAAGTTATATAAAAATATTTCAATAGCCTGAATAAACCTAAAAACTATTACATTTTTTTTGTTTATATAAAAGCTAAAACAATGGAGTGCTGCAAATGGACCCGAAGATGCAGCTGGAGTGCCTACTAAAAAGTGTAGCACGGGATATTTTCTGCTTCTGCAATACAATGAACAAAATTTAATGTTTTCGATGTATTAGGGCTTTATTAGTTACAGCAAACATTCCCATTAATTATGGAACACAACGTCTTTCAAGTGGTTGGTCGTACGCCTTCAATTGCTGAGTCAACTTCACCTTGTAAGCGAATGATCTGAGATCTTTCTGCAGAATTTTCTCCAAGTGCGTGAAATGTTGAGCTGTTAAGATCGATTGCTTGTCGATGTTCGTGAATTGAGTCTCACATTCTAGGCTACAACAGCCACATTCTCGCCGCTGAACACCGTATCGCTACTGAGGTCATGATTGTTGTCCACTACTAGTAGTATTCTAGTCTCACAAACTTACCCTCAGACACGTTTGGTGCTTCATTTTGGCCAAAACTTCTTTTCAAAAAGCCACTGTTTGGGCTTCAAAGCACTCAATTTGGAAATGAGTTTTCAATATTTCCCAACGTTGTTTAAGCGTAAAGCGACTCATTTCGTTTCGCGGAGGTATGATACTGAATTTCTGTCAAGATTTCAAGCGGGAAACAGCTGTTAGTTTTTAAATAACCTATGATTTAAAATGAAACCACTAGATGTCTCACCCTGTATATTTTCAATCCTTCGTCCAAACTGCCAGTGGGATAAGAAACTGTCATAATATTTCAACATACATAATAAGGTGCCATATATCCTAACTAACTTTGTTTGTCTGTAGGTTTGCCTAATTTTTCCGAAGGGGTCTGTTGGTTTGCCTGATTGGTCGGTTGATTTTCTTATTTCGCCAATGGATAATTTTTTAAGTCTGTTGATTTGAGAGATTTGTTAGTTGACTTATAATACATAATCAATCAAAATGTTTGATGGTTTTCTTAAACAAACAAAGCATCCCCCACTAAAACCAAAAACTTTTCTTTTTGAAATCTAGTTTTTAAATCGTGAAAATATAATACATGTAAGAACCTATTAGATATTAAAATGACGACTGTTAAACTAGGATCATAAATAAATAACTAAGTAATAGTAAAAACTGATTTTACAAAAAATGAAATGTGGTCGATTAAGGAAACAAAAACAACAAATTACCTAAAGTAAAAAATTACTTTTCTAAAATGTTCTGTGTTAAAAAATTCTGCTAGAAAAATAGCTGTAAAAAAATAAAATTTTTATGGCACCTGCTTGTAATTTTCATTTTCTTTCCAAAAATTTAAATGTATATATGTATATAACGCTCTACTGATTTAAATCTTATTTTTTTAAATAATCGGCCTAGAATATTAGATATTAACATACACACGAAGAGCAGTTAAAAACAAAAGATTCTCACGTAAGTGGAGCTCTTAAAATTTTATTAATTGTCTAAAAAATAAAGCGAACAATTTTCCTACACAATTAACAAAATTTTCCCTTGTATTTCCTACGTTAAATATACTAACCATCAAAATACATCACACATTGCATGAAAGAGCCAAATTTTGGTTTTTAGTATTCCATTTCTCTTACCCTAAAATTTAGCTTGACATTCAACAGAATGATGTTCGAAAAATTCCTAAAAAACTATTGTTTTGCGAAACAAATAGGTGTTCGCCCGAAACGAAATAATTCTTAATTATGTATTTACACGACAATAAATAACAAAGATTAATGTTAAGTTTCGATATTCTTCTGATTTCGCTACGATTATTTTATAAATTTAATTCAAATAAAAACTTTTTAATAAAATTTTAAATCCACTAATTATGTATGGACCTGTGTTCAAAATATCACTCATACGCCCTAGTGCCCCATTTCTAATAGTACTCAATTTTCTTCGTTATTGCAGAATAATTCTCCATGGATACACCAGGATGCCTATATCTAATGAGGTAGCCACGGTGGAAGAGTGGTCTTCAGCGAACGGCAGCGGCAGCAACCACCAGCAGCAATCGCTGACCGATTTCAAAATCGACAAGGATGACCACCAGCCACACTGCCCCAGAGCCCATTCCGCAATGGATGACAATAAACCCCAATTAAGAAATCGAGGAGCAATGTCAAGCAAAGCTGAATCCAATCGAAAGCAAACATCAAATTGCAGCAAAGACCCGCTGCAAGTAACCGGAAATTGTGAGCTTCCAATGGGAAAATCATCCGCTCAAGCTAACGAAAACAGTGTGATGATGGCGCCGGCGGTGATTGGTACGACAACAATCGAAAATAGTAACACCAACTTTGACAGTAGTAGCGGCGTTAGCGGTAGTGTCACAAAAACTTTTCAACATTCAAATGACAGTGAAACACATCAACAGCACCAGCAACATCAACAAATCCAAACACTAAGCAATAATATTTCAAGTGACAATAAAATAGTGAGAAACTTAAATGGCAGCCGCCTGAATGGCTGTTGTTGTCCTCGGCTGCGGAGTCCACCATTGTTGTCTAAGATGACAACTTCGACGACAACGGCAACTAAAACGACGACGACGACGGCGGCAAAGGAATGCGTGGATGATGATCCAGCGGATAATTATTGCCAGCGATCAAAAAATAATAACAACAATATAAAAATGACAATTACGTTGACAACGACGGCTCGCAAGAAAATCGAGTGTGGGCCGACGGCAGTGACAACGGCTGGCGCAGGAACTGTACATAGTATGGGAGCACCAACAACAACAGCAACAACAACTACTACAACAACAGCTGCAATGACAGCATTGACAACGGCGACCACCACCAGTGCAATAGAAATGCCATCAGCAACGCCAGTGACAACATCGACGACAGCAGCATATACTACAGCGTCGACGATGGCGATAGTACCAGCCACGTCTTCGTTGTCCCCAAACTCGACGATAAAGTCAACCCAAAGAGTAATGATCGGATGCGGTTCTAATGACAATACGAATGAAAGCGATGCCAATCGTTCGGAATGCACAATGAATGCAACAACGACGCATAAAGAATTACCGGAGAACCAATGTAACGGTGAGTAGATTTTGACAGAATTTCGAAAAATATTTGTCTTAAAGTGGTAGGTACGTTGTTTAAGAAGGACAAGCGGTAAAGTTTTATATTAAAAGTGTGCCAATTCGGAGCTAGAAGTCCAACATACCTCCAAATTCAGGTTGGTAGTTTACCAACCAACTTTTATTCAGAGATGTTTCATATGAAATTAAATGAATAAAAAACAACATCCGCTCTATAGAACATATCCATACCTTCTCGTAAGAATGTATCGGGTTTTTCAATAAGAGCGCTACAAAAGTTTTTTTTTAATAAAACAAAAAAATTCTTTATTCCTGTGAAAGTACGTTCGATGCCATTATGTATGGAACTCGATTTCTTTTGCATGGCCACCACGGGCACGCTTGCAGAGGTCCAGACGCTGAACCCAATTTTCGACGGTTTCAAAATTCGCCACAACGACGTCACAGAGATGCCCATCACTTGAGAACGACGTGTGAGAGACACATTTGGGCTTTCTGCAACTGAAGCCTCAGCGGCAGCAATATTCTCGACACTACGGGCACTTCTTTGTCTCACTGGCACGGGAACATTTTGTACTGTGTCTGTGGATTCAAATTTTTCCACTAGACGCTCAAGTATTGATCTGCTAAGACGATTATGACGACCATAAATTGGACGTAGCGCTCTTAACGTTGAGGCCACTGACTCCGAATTTCGGTAATAAATTTTAATAATTTCGACTCGTTGTTGGCTCGTATATCTTTCTATCATGAAATGGCAAACCTTACTGAAGAGAAATGTCAAAAGAGCGGCAAGAAATATGGCGTCGTTTGCTGTCCCTGTCGCTCTACTTTTGTAGCGTCTCTGTTAAAAAACCATTTATTAAGCGACATTTTTAAAATTGTTCAGGAAACGAAAAAAACGTCTTATTTAGTTATTTTTTTTGTGTATTTTATTGGACGAAACAAATTTAAAAATGTCGCTTAATACATTCTTACGGGAAAGTATCGATATGTAGAGTTCACAGTCCTCTGAATATACGAGTACATATCTACATATATGGTCCTCAGAATTAGTTCATTTAGACATTTTAAGATGTTTGCAGAATTATTGAAATTATTTCGACAACAGAGATCTTTTTTTTACTATTTATTAGGGCTCTACAAGTATGCTAAGAAACGCCTTGTTCCATATTGGGCCAAAACTTTAAAACTTCTTTTGAGAATAAGCTCAACTCAATAAATAGCCATATATTTCTTTGCCTTTAAGATGAACATTTTTCGACTTTCAAAATTAGTTTAAGAAAAAAATATTGTTGAGATCCATGGTTTAGTTAAGTTAAAGACAAGATTGCAAATTTGTACACCAATTAAAATAACGGAAATTTCTATAAATTTAGGTTCTTTTTTTAACATGGCGATATGTCTGTACCCAATTGTCCCGTTTTGTGTGTTATCGTATTTGTCTGGTTTTCGAGTGAGTACACTTATCAATCATGCTTCATTGAAAATTGTCGTTATTTGCTTCACGAAGTTAATATTTGATCAGCAAGGATACATATTGAAACTCAGAAATTTAGATAGCCACATTCGCACACGATACCCTCTTCATTGCGTCATACTAGGGTTCTGAAAAGGTTGAATAAAAATAATTCAACCGTCGAATTCTATTAACTTGACATTTTGATGAATGATACTGAAAGGAATTAATCCCGTTGTGTGATGGTCTGGCCACTATGTTTTATTTAATACCAGTCAGCTGCTTGCTGGGAAACAAGATGTTTGACATAAGGCCATTTTGAAGTGAAGAGAAGTGATCACCTTCATCTCGGACAAATAGTTAGGATCGTCGGAAAATTCTCCAAAAGTGATGTGAAAAGTGCTGTGAGGGGCCACTCTATTCCTGCTTTCCTGCTAACACGCGCATATGAATGGTTTAAAGTTGAAAGTCACTAGGCTTAGGCTCTCTACGAGCTGTAATACCCTCTTACTTACGTATTTTTTTTTTAATATTAAAGGTGGGCTAAATTTTCATATATATTACACAATTATCAAACTGTTCCACCTACGATTGGATTTAGTTAGAGATATCAAGAAAATGTTGCTTGATAGAACTCTGTTTCGAACGAAAACTTTTTCTATAAAAAAAACAATACACGACCGGATCTACGTTTTTCCTCTTTAGTACAAGTATAGGGTTTTTCAATAAGGGTGGGTAGATGATGAAATTTAATAAAACAAGCTAAAAGTGACTGAACCCATGTATGCCATTATGTATGAAAAATGACATGACATACTTGAAATACCCGCCTCGTCTTCTCATAGTGACACCGATACGGGTGGTCCAATTTTCAATAACTATTCTCCATAGGTCCTGCTGAATTTGATCGATGGCCTTTCTTATGTTCACGTTAAGTATTATATCGGTCGATCAAACTCTACAAGAAATGTCTGGTGGGGTCAAATCACATGACCTTAGAAGTCAATTCACGAAATCTCCGAGGGAGATAACCTTACCTCAAATCGTTCATGCAGAATGTCGATCGTGGCGTTCGCTGAATGGCACTTAGCGCCTAGGTCTGTGTGGTATAATTTCGGCCATAAGAATGGTAACCATACCATCGATCTGCAACGCTCACAATAATTGACGACAACTGCCTCACCAACATCGTTTTCGAAAAAGTACGGACCAATGATGCCGCCGGCCCGAAATCCACACCAAAGTTTAACTTTTTAAGGGTGCATTTTCACCTGGTGAAACTGTATGATAAACAATACATTGAAGCCACACAAATCTGCCTGCGCCAATTTATTGAAAAACCAATTATTTTGTGAGTTTTAAATTTATATATTAATTATTTATATATATTTATTGTATATCTAAATACAATACATGAATGTAATATAAAAATTAATTGCTGTTCGTTTGTCTCGCTAAAACTCGAGAATGGCTGGACCAAGTTTGCTAATTTTGGTCTTGAAATATGTACGAGTATTTGTGGAATATTAGGAAAGGTTTAAACTGTGAGAAACATAAATAATAAGTAAGAGAAAATACTAAAAATGACAGTTTAATTTTCCAATACAAAATGTTCTTATGTTAGGTGTGAAACATTTGATGTTTTTACACTACAAATTACTGCAGAAATTTACAATAAGACATTGATCATGATAGAAGATATATGTATGTATGTTAATTGATGGTAAATAAAGTTTAGTTGTGTTGGGGCATGACAGCACCCAATCTTCCTATGCGCGATGCATTTAAACACGAGTTGCAAAGAGAACAACAATACAATACTGAAGAATTAGCCGAAACAGTTCGTTCAAATGTTCCGCAATTGAATAAACAACAAAGAATTGCGTACGATAATTTGATGGAAGCTGTAAACAGTGAATCTGTTGGAATTTATTTCCTTGATGCTCCCGGGGGACTGGACAAACATTATTAATTTCATTGCTGTTGGCAAAGATCAGATCGTTTGGGATGAATGTACGATGGCCCACAATAGGTCACTGGAGGCACTGGACAGAACGTTAAAAGATCTTTTGGCAACCAAAACATTTTTCGTGGAGCCATGATTCTGTTGTGGCATGTAAAGACACTCCAATTAACAACTAACTTGCGAGTGTTTTAGCAATAAGATCAAACTGCGATTATGTTTTCGAAGCAGTTATTAGATATTGGAAATGGTAATGTCACAGTTGACACCTCGACCGGATTAATACACTACTCACGGATTTTTGTCACTTCGCCGAGTCAAAAGAGGAGCTTATTCAAAGTGTTGTTATGGACATATGTAGAACAACAGTTCAGAAACTATGATTGGCTGAGTGAACAAGCAATATTGGCGCCCAAAAAAAAAGATGTCAATGATCTCAATGCAACCATTCAGAATTTTCTTCCCGGAGAGTTGTTTTATTACAAATCAGTTGACACAGTTACGTACCAGGATGACATAGTCAACTATCCCACAGAGTTCTTAAATTCCCTGAATTTGCCTGGACTACCGTCTCACAATTTACAATTATTAAAACTAGGATCAGTTGTGATTATTCTGCGTAACGTTAATCAACCTCGACTGTGCAATGGAACGAGACTGGCTGTAAAGAAGTAATGAATAACGACATCGAGGCAAAGATCATCAAGGGAAAGTACAAAGGAGAGGATGTCTTGATCCTGTATACCGATGATTCCAACGAATTTGCTATTCGATTTTAAGCATCTGTTAGGCCTTCGCGATGACCATAAATAAATCGCAAGAAAAGACAAAACATATAGTACACCAGAAAGCCTTAAATTGATTAAGTGTATAACTGTGTTCCATTTAATGTAGATACAAATTTTGTATTAGGTTTTGACAATATTTTTTAAAAATATATGAAGGTGATACGAAGTTCACCGGGACATCTAGTTAGAAATAAAATACACGACTGGATCGCACGTACTTGCTCTTACATATAATTAGTTCGGAATTTAAAAATTATTTATAAATATTTAAAAAAGCATGGATTTAAGGAGATAAAAATGTTCAAATGCATAAAATTGCCGTCTGACTTCTAGAAAAGTAAAAAATCGTTTTATTATTAAATTGATTACTTATATAACAAATTTCTTTAAGAAATTCTAAGAAAAAAAATTCTGTATGCCAATTTTAGGTATTTAGAAAATAATTTCAAAAACTAATAGTTCACATGTTTTGAAGATACATACTGATTTTTCAAAAAAAAAAAAAAAATCTTTAGAGCCGTTAATGAAAAAGTCTATAATCTATGACCGGTATGTTTTTCCAAAACTTTGTTTGACCCAAATGTAGTCTGTACATAATAGCAAGTTTAATTTTTCTTAATTGAAATCGCTTAAGCCGTTTTCGAGGTAAACAAAATAACAAGCATAACAGCTGTATGGCAGTTACCGTTAGTTTTGGAGCTAAAAAAATTCAACTTCTTCTCAAAAAAATTGTTGCAAACCTCTGGCAAGACCCCTAACGTTTTTATTTCAAAACTCCCTAAAACAAGCTGTTTTCCCCAAAATTTGGAAAAATTCATTCATTATACCTATTCACAAAAAAGGAAATCGCGGTGATATTTCTAATTATAGCCCAATAGCCAAACTTTCTTGCTTACCGAAACTATTCGAAGCTATCATATTTAAGAGCTTTTATTTCAGCTGCAAACCTTTCCTTGCGAGCGAGCAACATGGGTTTATGAAAAAGAAATCTACTGTTACTAATCTCGTTGAATTCACGTCGTTTACAAATAAAACTATCGAGGATGGTCATCAAGTTGACTGCATTTATACAGATTTTAGTAAAGCCTTCGACAAGTTGTCTCATAGTCTAATTTTATATAAGCTTTCATCTCTTGGATTCCCTTCTGCATTCGTTCAATGGATCAGGTCTTATTTGAAGGGAAGGACATACTAAGTTCTCTTTAGAGGAATCGTTTCTGATCCAATTAATGCTGACTCTGGTGTTCCACAAGGTAGTCACCTTGGTCCACTTCTTTTCATAGTATCAATCAATGATGTTGTTTCAATTGTAAAATCATGTAGGGTTCTTATCTACGCAGATGATATTAAATTATTTAAAATCATCAGAAGCCAATCCGATTGTGTTTCTCTTCAAAATGACATAAATATGTTTTCTGAATGGTGCTCATATAACAATCTTTTTCTAAATGTTTCAAAGTGCCAATCAATGTCCTTCTTTAGAAGAAAAAACCCAATTTGTTACAATTACAGCATTAATCAAGCCATTCTAAGTAAGGTAGAAACAACATGCGACCTGGGCGTTCACTTCTCGCAAAATCTAGACTTTTCACTCCACATTGAGAAAATTGTCAGTAAAGCAAACTCAATGCTTGGATTTATTAAGCGTTGGAGTAAGGAATTTTCTTGTAGTCTTATAACATCTTCGTTGTACAACACCTTTGTTCGTCCCCAATTAGAATATGCTAGCTCTGTATGGTCGCCACTTTACTCAATACACGTTGATCGAATCGAATCTGTCCAACGTAAATATGTATGCTTCGCATTAAGTCATCTTAATTGGAGTGACCCAAATCATCTTCCTCCATACAGCAGTCGCCTTCTTCTTTTAAACATGAATTCTCTAGAAAAACGCCGGAAAGTCAGCGATGTTATGTTTTTACACCAGCTCTGGGTTGGTTCCATAGATTCACCGGTTCTTCTAGAACAAATCCATTTTAAAGCTAGAAGCCACAGTTCTCGGAACTCTGAAATTTTTCATATAGACTTCCACCGTACCAATTATGGTTTCAATGAGCCTTTGACACGTATGAAACATGAGGCTAATATAAACCATGATGTTTTCGATTTAAGTTACTCAAAGCTTACACTTAAGCACAGGTTGTATGGGCGTTCTCATTAAGTATTCGAAACTACTCGTAACGTTATTGTTTTTATAGCTAGTATTATTTGACTTGTAGTTATTTTTGTAGCTACAGATAGTAGATTAATAATTATTATTTCTTTGTTTGTCATATTTGTTAGTTTTTTAGTAGAGTGTTAGGCTATATGTATGTATATTTATTTACTAACAACTAACACCACGCTAAATGATGACTGTGACTTGCTGATGTTTCCAAGTATCTGAAGGTGAAAAAACCCGAAGAGAAAAGAAATATTGTTACAAATGCTTGCATTAAGCAGTACTGATGGCGTTAAAAAAGAGAAGCACCAAAGATCTTTAAGTACCGAGTTTGAAGAAAATAGCTTCACCTGTTAAGACTGTAGGTTGAGGTACAGACTTACAGATAGGCAGACGGATTTTCCGGGTCCTTTTTTCGTGTTCTCTATGATCATAAAGTCAACTTTGTTCAAAATCTTTTTTTTTCAATTGTTTTTCTAAATGCAGTACTTTCCCGTTAGTACATAATCACAAGTAAAAATGGACTAAATTCATTGTTTTAATTGCTACTACGTAAAAAAATTAAAAAAATAGTTTTAGGAGTTCTATTAGTAAATACGAAATTTCAAAAACAACATGTCATGTGTTTTTAAGATATTGAATTTACCAAAAAAAATGTTTGAATATTTTTCAAATTTAAAAAAGGTCCTTAACAGATTTTTTATCCAAATCGATTGAGCAGTTAATGAGAATGAATAAAATAATTTTTGTATTAATTTTTTTTTTCGACCGAAATGTATACCATGGTTAAAAGTACACGTAATTGTATCAAAACAGTAAGAGCATTTTCGACATGAATAAGATTTCTTATAACAGTTGTATGGTAGGAACTGTTAATTTTACTAAGTATGAAGAAAATCGCTTCACCTCACGCTCCGCTGTGGTTTTGCTGGGTGGTGCACATGCTAAACGTCCAACTTTCCATACGTTTGGTAAATAAAGCGGACTGAATTTGACCAATGGCATTGCTTATGTTGGCTTTCGGACAGTGATGGCTTATGGTTTATTGGTGAAGAACTATGACTTAAGAAATCCCTAGAGAAAAAACCATGATGAGCATTTCAAATCACCTCCGCGTGAGATAACCATGTTCGGAAATCGCTCGTGCAAAATCGCGCGGACTATGTTAGAACTTGGTGCCACTGAACTGTTGAAAGCACATATCCTCTATGTCTAAATCATCCAATCCGGGCCTAGAGAAATTGGTTATCACGGACTGATAGCGTTCGCCCTTGACGGTGATGAGCTGGCCAACGTCGTTCTCAAAGAAGTATTGATCGATGATGTCGCCAGCTCAAAATCCAAACCAAACAGTGACATTCTCTGAATCCATTGCAATTTGGTAGATCTCGTGTGGATTGCAACCATCCTAAATTCAACGATTTACTTGTGGACGAACTCATTCATCCAAAAATAGGCTTCTTTGCTGGATATGATTTTTCGATCGAAATTGGGACCATCTTCCAACTGCTCGAAAACTGAGTTATCGAACACACGTTATTGTCGTTAACTCAGAGCTCCTGTGTTATTTGAAGTTTGCGCGGTGGTTAGCTCAAGTCAAAATGAAAAATTCGTCAGGATGTAGTCTGGAAAAGGCCAAGTTCTTGTGCGCAAAATTAACTGCCTCGGATTCTCCTGCACACTCTCACGGAGAGCGTAATTTTTTTCGTCAGATCTTGCGATTCGTTGCCATAAGGGTATTGTTGGATTATAAACTGAAACGGCTGAGTCAAATTTATCCACCACATTAGGAATATTTCTCTTGAAAGGACGATTATGCCGACCGTAAGACTGGCGAAATGTTGCCCGAATAGGAGACTCATTCGTTTTCAATTAACAATTCAATCATTTGCACATGTTGTTGAAGGCTATATTTTAATATTTCAATTAAGTTACGCAGATAAAATAAACGACGACACATATACATAACTTCAAAAATATAGCTGCAATAACCTGGAAAAGTTCGGAAACCTCTATTGGAAAACCATTTACACTGGCGTTTATATTTTCTCTAGCGAGCAAGTGACAATTCTTGCAAGAGTACATAAGTATATCTTTCCAAATTTTACTAAACCAATATCCAAATGCATTTTACCTAAATGCAAATTAATTTAATTTTTTTAAATTGTAAATTGAAAAGTTCGTCTCGTATTAGCCGTGTGGACTTGATTGCCTTTCGTTTTTGCAAAAAACTCTCACAGAAATGGTTGACAGCTGTAATTAAAAAGGTTTAGCCTCTCTACGATGCATTGATCTCTAATTTATTAACTTGAAGTTCGCCATTGGTTCAATGACTTGAATTAAAATTTCATGTCAATCCGCCATTCTCGTATGAATACAATTTTCCAATACATAAATGCTTACAAATTTTATAACAAGCTAATAATTATAACGTAAATGTATCGCAACTGTCAGCTTAAGCAAACAAAACATACAGTATAGTTGGCAGTTTGAATGCATCTATTGTCTTCCGATGCATGCTCCTGAAGCAATCTACCTTATTGTGTCCAACACATGCTTAGTAATACGTGCAATCAATTTTAGCAGTCAAGTATAATTAATTAGTTTGGCTTATGAAAAGAATTAAATTGAGGAAGCAGCACCAAAGCTGTCACACGATTAATTATTCATCGCGTAAATCCGATGATTGTTTTGGCACAATCACCACTTGTCAATCGGGGTCAACGTAATAATAATGGGCCAAGTAGTGCCCGTAATCCGCATTCCTGGGAAGCGTTCCTTTTCCAATGTAATTAGTCCTATCATACGCACATGCTGCTTCCGCAGTGTCCATCCGATAGTCTTTGTCAGACAATGAGTTATAGCTTGAGTCTTAGGCCGATGACAAGCCACGGCACGCGACGCAAGTGGAGAATATGGAGGCCCTTTAAGTACAGTGTCTAAACCCTAAGTCGTGAGCTAGCTAAGTTAAAGAACTCTGAGTGGCTATGGAAAGGAAACACGTCCGCGTCCGTCCGTCAGTTGGATTCGATTGATTTTAAATTAATTCGCAAAAGCGCGTGTGCACACGTCTATTGCTCCAAGAAACTCTTACATCATTCAGTAGACCTGAGAATGTGAAAAAGTCTTGACGAATCTTCTCTTCTGCGTGCGTGAATACTCGCCTGCGGGTAATGGCAGTCTATTCTCCATACTAATGGCCATATAATGAGCACATTCGTACATCCGTGAGTACGCGCATTACCACCGAACTGTGCTGTGGTTTTTAGATATTTATTTTCTTTTGAGTCAGCTCGGCCGGCCTGCGGGTGTAGACATTAAGGCTGTTGGATACGTTCACATCAGTGGCCACGGTGATGATGTAAACCATCATCATCATTATCATCATCATTGAAAACTATGACGAAGACGACGACGAAGACGCGCGCTTCTCATCTGAAGTGCTTATAATGGCTTAAGGACATTCACATCTTTGTGGACATAAAAAGATGGCTACATGAAGGCCGTAGTTAATCTCTTAGCAAACGAGTGTCAAGTTAGCTCTTTTGATAGGCAACAAAAAGGTGGCAGCTCAGTGACGATTAAATCCTTTCGTTGGTGTCAGAGTGCGGGGTTCTTAACGAGATGGGATTAAATGTTCAGGTTCTTGAGTTTGAGGTGACTTATTAAGGAGGGAGATGGGTGTTTAAGCTTTTGAAGAATGTCACATAAATTGATCGCGTGAGTGGTTTAAATTTTAATTCCATTTATACTTCTTCAAGCTCAAGGGAAGGCATAAATCACTTTGAAAAAAATCACGGTCTTATAAAAGGTAGACACCTTTGTGATTTTTTTTTTTCAGAAATGCCTATAAAAATAAATATGAACTTGAAATGAATTATTGCAATTAACGCATTTGCTAACCTTCAATGGACCTGCTTCATTGAAGTTTTAAGAATTGTTTAAATAATTTAAAAAAAAGAGGTTTATATTTATTTCGTAGCAAGATTACTTTCATTTCAAAAACGCGTTTGTGCAGTTATTCGAGCTATCAATTTTAATTCATTTTCAATTTTCATACAAAATTGATATAACCTTCCTTGAACATTTTTTGTTTCAAATATTGTTAAAAGTTGTTTTATTTATTTTTTATTTCAAAACAAAATTGAACATTGTATTATTTATCAGATTAAAAATGAAATGATATTTAAAACGATTTTATCCCTGTAGTGATAGTGAGTATATGATGAAGCATTAAAAAGCCAAGACAAATACTACTTAAGTTCTCTATAGTTAGAAGTAAAATTTAATGAAAAATGGAGTAAAATAGTTTATTTCCATTGAAAGGCGAACTCTAGACTTCTCATACAAATCGAAAGAAAAATAAACTAAGAACTGCAGTGCAATAACTTGGTCTTATTGTTCACAGCTTTATTCTTAATAGAGGATCATATCATTCGACAACCTACTCCCATGGCTGTTCTCAGTGAGAGGTATTTTCGAATTTGTATTAGTATTTGAATGAGGGTTGGCTAAAAAAGTGTGTTTAGGACGTAACCTTGTTACGCTTTAAGGGTAAATTATTGGGTTTATTTAATTATCTGTCTACATTATGTGAAAGGCTTTAAAAATTAAAAATAATTATGTGGAGAAGAATTTTATTTAAAAAATAAATGTAAAGATGCAATGGATTTAAGATATATAATTGAATCTCTTATTTTTAAAAGTCAGTAAATAAATTTAATGAAATTTGAAAATAACGTTTTGGAAAAGTAAGATAAAAAAAAGAATTCCTCATGGTTTGATAAAGGGTTTTACGTTGACCGTTTTTTATTTTTTTTTTTTTTATATATTTATATTTTTATATATTTATATTTTTTATTTATCTACACGCGCTCAAAGGATTATGATTACCCTTTAAATGTTTGAACACAGCGCGGGCGTGAAGTTAAGAAAGGGAAAGAAGGATAGGAAAGATGTGTTGCACGATGTTCTGAGACTGAAGGTTGTTGTCTCAGATATTTTATCTCCAGGGATGGCGGCTGAACTAAAGCGGAGAATTGCCATGTCTTATTTCTGTCACCTTATAATTCGCATTATTTTATTCGTTTTTCATCCTTGTTGGGCATACTAGTTTAACTCAATCACAATGTTGTTAGTGTTATGCCTAAACAACATGTAATGAGTAAACTAGCAACCCATTGATGACAATTTTTAGAAGGTTTTAATGGAATTAAAACGACATAGACGACGGCGGGGATCGAACCTGTGATCATGAGGTTCACAGGCGAGCACATCCATCGCCACCGTTTTTTATTTAAAATAAAAAAACTGTGAGTTAAATATTATTGATATTTATTTATTAAGAAGGCCCATGATTATGCATATAACATTCGAATGTCTGGGTATCGCGTATGCGAAACGTCCAATTTTCAAAGCTCTTGACCAGTGATATTGATTATATTGGCTTTCAGGGCAGTTGTGGTTTTTTATTAATGGCATAGTCTTGTGACTTAAGAAAATCCTACAAGAAGAAGCCTGACTGAGTCAAATGGCACGATCTAGATGTTCAATTTATATAGCCTCTGCATGAGATAACCATGTTTGGAAATTTCTCATGCAAATACAGATTACCATCGTCCGATAGCGCTCGCAGTTGACAGTGATGACCTGGCGAACGTAGCTCGCAAAGAAGTGTGGACCGATGATGCCGCCAGCTCAAAATCCACATCAAACACCGATTTTCTTTGCATGAATTCCAATTTAGTAGATCTCATGCGGATTGTAACTGTCCAAAATCGAGAATTTAGCTCATAGACGAAATTATTCATCTAGAAATGGGCTTCATTACTGAATATGATATTTTTCAGGCGAAACGCCAACTACACAAATAAGAGTCAGCAAATTCGATGACAGAACATTTGTGTTGCTTCGCAACCCATAAATTGTGATTGCGTCATTTTCCCATGGGAACTTCTCATTTCTCAATGTTCGCAAGCCATAAGAAATTGAATGCTTGGACCTTTAGTTTTAAGTATAGGTATGTGTATTTATTTTCGATTGTGTCAGATCAATCATTGTTTTTTCAGAAATCCCTATTGAAAATGACTCAAGATTCGAGTTATACACAAATAATTGTTCAATTGTAAATACTCGTACGTGGAGGAAATTAAGTGACTTTCTTGGTGTTAATCATGTGCCAGGTCAACCATTCAGTGTATAATTTCTAATTTTGGGAATTAATTTTTGGAAAAAAATGTTGGTGTATGCAAAAACACCGAGGACAAATAAGCCAACGTACCCTAGACAAATTTGATGAATTAATCTAAAGTATTGTTAAATAGCCGTATACCTCTCACCACGCCATGCACAGGAATTGCAAAATGCTAATAAATATGCTTAATGTGTTTAAGGCCCATTTGCTGATACGGAACATAAATACTTATGTTCCACATAAACTCTTATGTGACAGTTTACGTAGAGGAAAAAGTAGAACATAAGCTCTTAAGTTGAACATAAATATTTAAGTTTCGTATAAGCAAATGGCCCTAAAAGAGCTAGCCCGTGTGCTCAGAAGTGTTCACTTGACCGACATCATATTCCATACAAAATGTGAAAGATCATTATAATCAATCAATAAAATACAAAGTATTAAATTATATTTTATTCAAAAGTTATTGAAAAAAAAAATCGACCTAAAACATTAAACGCATCCTGTGTATACAGGTACTATATAGCATGTTATGCATTTGACCTACTATGATAAGGACGATGAAAAAAGTCTGTCTCGTTATTACAGAATTCTGTTTGTGTATTTGTTCGGTGTTTTCTTTAAACTTTTCAGCAAGCATTTTTTGGTTTTTTTCATTACACGTTTTTCTCTCTTACCTGTCCATCAATATGTTCACAATATAAGAAAGTTTGCAATATAACTTTTTTGATTGTCGATTTAGTCGAAAACCGTATGATTGATTTTATTAATGGTTTTATGCAGAAAATTCAATTCGTTTTATTGAACACATTATTTAAAATTTGGCTTATACCTATAAGAAACTATGATAATTTACATTTGTTGGCTATAGAGGGCCTAACTATGTAAAGTGACTTAAGTATAACTACTTATACTTATAAAATTAACTATAACTATTTATACATATACATATATAAAATTAACATTTCGAGAAATTCAAAAAGTCTGTTGACTTTGTCGTCTTCTGGGTGTACAGTACATACTTATATAAAATTTTATATTCATTAATTAACAAGAGATAAAATGCCATTGATTTTCTGTCTGTCTGTTAAACGACAGTCTAAATGGCTGCGCCGATTTTTGTTAAACTTGTTTGATGTCGTTTTTAATTTTTACTCCCACACGTTATTTTTTCCTTTTTTTTAAGACCAAAATAACGGTACCTGCCATACGATTTTTTTTCGAAATTTTATAAATATTTTTTTTTGACAAAAACTGTCCCTCAGATTTCTTAAAACAAAATTCAAAAAATTTCATTTATTTAAAGCCAGGTAATGGTTGAAGACAATTTTCCAAAAAAAAGCTATTTTTGGTACCCGCCTTGGAACCATGTTTTTTTGTTTTTGATTATCTCAAAAACGGTAAAAAAATTTATTTTTTTGAAAATTTAATATTTCGAAAACCCCATGCTTGATTTTTTTAAAACTGGATAAATAAAGTTTTCTTAATATTATCTACAAGATATGAAAAAAAATTTATTTTACCTAAAAATTACGGTACCCTCCATACAAATATTAAAAATTGTTTTCGAAAACGGTTCCGAGAATTTTGCTAAAAAATATCTTCTCTCAATAAATTTTCACGATTTATAATTTAATAGACAAAATTTTGAAATCAAGACATTACTGACAGTATGTACCTACAATAGAACGTTTTTTTCGAATTTTGAACATCTCATTATAGGCATAACGGATTTTAATGATTTTTTTTTTTTCTAAATTTAATTTTTATTCGTACATTAATAAAAACTTTTTTCCAACAATTTTGTTTTCTTAAAAATGTTTTAAGAATTTCTTATATTAAGGCTTATTTTTTTAAGAAACCACTACAACGACTTATAATTTTTGTTCCTGCATGAACTAATATTTGCTTGAAACACACATATGGCATCCTGTGCTTAGCTCCAACTACTAAAGGAGTTGTTTTGGTCATTTAAAAAATGAATTTTATGCTTTTGAACCTTTTTTCTCTAATAAAATTTATTTTTGAAATTCTTAGTCTTTTACATAAGAGCAAGCTTATTTTATTTAGATATGTAAAAGAAATTATATATTTTTTAATTTTCTTTCATGTATCATCTAGTCCGCTTGAGAAAACCCGAATACTCTAATACTACTTTTGATTTCTGAATGATCCTTTTTTATGATTGCTTATTAATGTGTATATTTTATTCTGACATTCCAAATTTATATTTTAAGAACAAATGTACTAATTATGAATAATTGAAATTGCTGCTAAATACTAACATCTTACAACATTCGAAAATATTCAACAACAAAGAGGTCGTTCTTCAGAATTCTGCAGAAGTAGTGCTGGCAGTACCATCAACTCAAGTCTTAGTTGAACCTACTTTTAGCGCCCTAACAATTATTTTTTACAAAAAAAAAAAAAACAAAAACAAACTATCAAAAACACTGAAGTTCTTTCGATATAAAAATCCATAACACAAAAACCAGTTTGTTTAATGTAGTTTTATAATATGATATTCATATAAAATTATTTTTCTTATTTCAAAAGTTCGTGAATGAATATTCAATAGTTCAAAAGTGATAAATTCGGGATCGAACCATATTTTACAGATCCCACAATTGATTTGATCGTGAAAACAGATTTTATTTTTAAGGAACCAAATAAATAAAATTAGGGATCGAATCGGAAATAAAATTCCCTTTTGAATTATTCACAAGAGAACGGATCATATTTTATTGTTCTCCGAATCCTGTGTTTTAATTACATTCAATTTAAATTTAAGGATAATTTTGGCCGTCCTTACTACAGTTATTTGGAAGATGTACCTTTATATAAGAAAAACAAACCTCTACATAAAATTTAATATCACACAGTGTAAAGTTTAAAAGTTAAGAAACAAACAAAAGAATAACGGTCCAGATAAACTGAATTTTTCGTTATATTTCATAGTTATATCCACTATTGGTAATAACGAAAATTTTAAGAAACTACCCTCAGGAAAGGACACACGCTAAAAATACCGGTATAACTGAAGACACAGGATCAACTTTTTTCGTATTTCGTAATTTCGTATCATCGTAAATTAATGTTTACCACTTTTTTGTTTAATTTTGAAGGAATGCTTGACGCACCGTAAGATGGTATTCATACCTCCCCGTGTGCTGGACTCTCTAAAGGTTTTAAACTTGGTATACCACCTAAACCTCCAAAAGTGTCTTGATGATCACCATCCTCCTCGAGACCACTTTTATTGCTTCAAGGGGTGTCTTGTTTAATTAGCGGGTTATATACTTTGTGAACTGGCTCTTCTCGTTTTTGGTTTTCAGGATCTGGGTCAGATACGCACTTATTTTCTACCATTGCTGTTCATTTTCAAGCATCTTCGGGATGATTTTTTCCTGACTTAATTCGCCGATGTTTCTTTGTATGTCGTAGAGTTTCCTATCCCAGAGTGGTAGACGTCATCTAAGTTCGAGTCTCCATACTCTCCATACTGGCAGGCGGGGCTTCATGCTTTGCCTATTTTAAACTGAGGGGCGTTAAAATATCCGTGTCCGGTTCGGAATGCGTTGTCGCCATCAGTAATTTCTGCTTGTTTGTCGAAGGTCCGCTGCTTTCTTTATATGTTGCCAGTAAGAAAATCGAGAGTCGAGAGTAAGTGCCAGATATTTGATGGCTTCACTGCTTCTGATCAATTCGGGTACAACCGGGGAATAGATGTGCATAGACATTGTTCTTCTTGTTAGAAGAACTAGGCTAAAGCCAAGTTCATTAATCCACGAGTTAACTCGATGCATAATCTAGTTAAGCTTCAACTGTAGCTTTTCTGGATTTTTTGCTGTTATTACAGCCGCAATATCGTCAGCATACCCAACAAGAAAGCTGTCTTCCGGCATGTCCTTACAGAGTTTGCCGTTGTATGAGATGTTCCAGAAGTCAGAGCCTAGGATTGATACTTGAGCTGCTCCAGAGTTGATATTCTTCTTTTTCTGGTCATGTTTGGTATCGTAGATAAGCTCTCGATCTTTGAGGTAGTCCCTGATTATTCTAGGGAGGTAACTACTACTAATTACTACTGCTACTAACACTACTATGAACATATAATAAAAACAAATACTAATTTCTAACACGAGATGAATTAAGCTAAGTCTACACAATTAGGATTAATATTGGCTTACCCAATGGCATATTGTATAGTGCCTAGACTATCACAATTGATTCCCATCCCATGTCGCCTGAAAGACTAAGCGATTTGCTCAGCAGTTGATACTGCTCTTAAGCCAAATTATCTAAGAGTGTCTCTTCCAATAAAGAATGATTCTCTTTAAGCCATTCGGACGGTACACAGAAACAGACCCTGATTTTAGGCGTACTGTCGGGTAGCCGCTTTAATTTAGTTATTTCTGGCTAAATAATTGCAAATAGTTTGTATGAAAACGGTGAACGAAACCCACTTTAATGTTTTAAATGTTGGATTTAAAGAGTTTTCGTATACAAGAAGATGCAAAATATCAATATCAATATAAATTCGTGATCGCATTAGTTTACAGTTATTTTGACAAATATTTCAATCCAACCCACCATTGATATGATGTCGTCATATTTTGTCTGAGATTTCCCTCAACAATTTTTCTCACAGATATATAAATTATCACAAAACTATCAAACATATTTTTTTAATTAGAAATCAGTTTCCACTTCAGCGCTCTTGTGTTGCAACCGAAATCTCTTAAACTACTGTTAAATAAATCTATTTGTCCCGCAGGAATTATTGGCATTTAAAATCAAATTAACTAAATATTTAAGTTGATTATGCCATTCTATATTATGCGAACAACAAACTCTCATGATGACATTTCGATACTTTTTCGGTTCTAACTACTTTTTGTGAAGCCGTTTGTATGTCCATTTTTGGTAAAGCACTCACCAGTTCCAGTAGCTTACCTCATGAATTAATGAATTTCACGTATCGGAGAAATATTTATTTTGTTGCAACATTTGTCATTTGGTTCATAGACGTTGCCGACGAGTTACCAAAGTTGGCCAAACCGATTAAGCTGGTGTGAACCGATCAGAATCTCATCAGGAGAAATAATCCAAAGCCATGTGGTGGATATGTGGCCTACTTGAGTTGAACAGGTACGCTCTGGATCGACTCGTATTCTTAAATGCAATTCCTTGGCAGAAATTTATTACGTGCAGATAAGTGAACATTACCCAGTCGAGCCCTACGGGTCAACTCTGGAGCAAGATCGTTAAGCAGGCGCAGGCGAGCCATGCCGAATACAAGGACTCTGTGGGAGGTCCAATCTCATTGTCCATTCCAAGAAGTATCCGCACACAAATGTGCTCAAAGAAATCGACGATTTGTGGAAAAATAAATAAATTTTCATTCATCTGCGTATCTTTAAGAACAAAAACAAAGACAGAAAAAGAAAAAGAAAAACCTGTCGACTAAGTGCGGGTCTTACAACTTGCAATCGCAGTTCGAAAAAAAATTATTATACGTGATATGAAATACGATATTCTGGAACGAGCGCATTCTGTCCATCACTTCGAACAGGCAGGCGGCCTGTACTGACTAAGGAGGATTAGCCCGCCGTCGAGTCGTGCATTTTGTCACAGCAGGGTATGGCAAGTTTGCTTGTTAGTGATGCAATATGCGCGCAGTACTCAGTACAAACCTCTGGGATTGTCGCGCATTGTGTGTCTGTCCAAGTCCAAGTCCAAGAAAGAGTGAAATCTGATATCATGTATCTGCAATGTACGAATTCAATTAATTTCAATTCGCACTTAATCCATCACATGTGAGGGAGTGGTTCCGATGGAGGTTCTTGATTAATGGTCATAGTGATTCGGTTCGCAGCCAGGCCACCATCATCAAGCTGCCTTGGCCGCTGCTGTTGCTACTGCGCCGCGCCGCCGCCGCCGCTACAGCCATTACCTACCCGGGTGTGTTGACTGCAACAGTTTGCGACACATTTTCATTTTCGAGGTTAATTGTATTCTAATTTTACGGAATATAATGAGCCAGCGCGATACCTGGGTGGGCAGACTGGCCTGTGGCCATGGTGTGGTTTATGAGTATACCACGTCGAAGATATCAGGTTTTAAGTGTTTTGAAAAAAAAAAAAACAAGAACCAAAGATTTATGAGTTTTTTACACCTGCTTTGATGTTTTGAGAGAATTAGGAAACATGTAATCGGGTTAATGAGGTGTGAATCGACAGAAAAATGCTCTACAGTTAAAGATAACAGAATCTCAATGAAATACATATTTATTTCTTTGACAGATATACCGCTAATGATTATTTATATTCCTCTAAGAAAGTTGATACTTTTGTATGGGTTTTTCGAAATAGATTTATACAACTTCCAAAGATTACTTTCGAGAGTAGTTGAAAATTACTTGAGCAAATTACTATTCTCAATATAAGAAAATAAGTGCTGGTGTTCCGCAAGGAAGTATCTTTGGATCGATATTATTATTAGATTTGTTTAAATTTTTTAGTATCTGAAACTCGTTACTTTTTTGTTGGAGTATACAGATTGCATTCTTTTATAATTAATGCGTTTATAGATGAACTTTTTCTGGATTTTTGGACAATCATGGTGGTAAAAATATGTTTTTTTAAGATGACTTTAACATCGATTTATTGTCCTCCTCACCTGAGGTGAATTTATTTTACTTTTCTTCTTTGGTAAACACACCTACTAGAGGACCATCTTGCTTGGACTTCATAAAAATAATAACGTGGGATTTCAAACAGAAGCTTATAAACTTGGGATAACTGATCATAGTTTAACAAGTATTCAATTTGATTGCATTCAAACAAGAAAACTAAATGCACCAGTAAAAACTTTTACAGAAATAAATTTTTCTGCTTTGAAAACAGCTTTGGCATTTGCGTTTTGGAATGAAGTTTATAGTGCTTGTAACCCATCAGAAGCATTGTAAGAGCTACCAATGCATCCAAAAAAAGTCACTGTTTGGAGCGGATCATGGGCTGCCGGAATCATTGGGCCGTATTTTTTCAAAGATGATGCGCAACGTTACTGTGAGTGGTGAGCGCTACCGTGCGATGATAACAAACTTTTTTTTACGCAAAATGGAGGAGCTTGACTTGCATGATATGTAGTTTCAACAAGACGGTGCCACATGCCACACAGCACGCGTGACAATTTACCAATTGAGAGGCGTGTTGGGTGAATAGTTTATTTCGCGTTTGGGGTCGGTAATTGAACGTCTAGATCGTGCGATTTGATACCTCTAGACTATTTTTTGTGGAGCTATGTTAAGACTCATGTCTATTCGATTGACGCACTGGAAGCCATCATTGAAGCATTTATTCGTGAGATACCCGCCTAAATGTTAGAAGGATAATGCCAAAATTGGACTAAGCGGATGGACTATTTGAGGCGCAGCCGCGGCCAACATTTGCATGAAATAATCTTCAAATATTAAATTATATCGATCGTACTATCGATTGAAATAAAGATTTCATGCATTTTTATGAATTTTATGTGTTTTTTTTTTAATTTCCGAGAGCTCTTAATCACCCGTTATAAAGTTGGCTTTCTAGGGTTCATCTATAACTGGTTTAGTTCTTATCTTAATAACCGCAGACAAAAAGTAAGAATTCAAAATATGTTCAGTGACAAAAAATGTTTAAATTTGCGTGCCCCATAGGGATCTGTATTGGATCCAATTTTGTTTTTAATATATGTTAATTCCCTTTTTTCAGAAACTTTAAGGGCAAAATAACGGCCTTTGTGGACGACACAGCTTTGACATACTCTACAAAACCATTTTTTGATTTAAACGTTTCTGTCAATAGCGATTTGAAAACTCTCCGCCACTGATTTTTTCGTCATAAACTTCGTATAAGCGAAAAAACAAAATTCATGTTATACAGCCTTTCCGGTACCACTTATATCGATTTGGAGTTCTAATTTCATTCTCCAAGCTGTCTTAAAAATGTCCTGTGGGACTCCTGTCAGCATTATTCAGATTCTTTTACTTTTAATCATAGTCAATCTTGTTGTGTTGAATGCTTTACTATTGAACAAGTTGAAAGTTTTAAGTTAGGGAGTTTTTAAGACCGTAGATTGAGTAGGAAAGAACACACTTCAAGCCTTACTAAATACTTCAATAGTGTTTTGAGACATTTTTATCATCTTAAACTTTATTGTAGCCAAACCGTTTTAAAATTAGTTTATAATGGCCTATTTAAATCAAAACGTCAGTTAGAATAACCTGATGGGGTGGCACTCATCGTAAAAAAATTGATCCTCTTCTTACTAAGCAAAAACATGTCATTCGCATTCTATGTAAAGTTAGCCGGAGAACTCATAGCTTTGATTTGTTTAGAAACCTAGAAATTTTGCCTAAAGCATATATATTTTTACAAAGTTCTTAAAACATTTTATGAAAATTCTGGATATCCCGCCTCAAGACTATACGGCTTTTATAATTAACGTGTGAACAATCGTAATCTGGTAACTGTACCTGCTATTAAAAAATTGCACTATATGCTTTTCTATAGAATAACTTCCGCTCGCCTATTTAATAATCTTCCTGCAATTCTAAGATGCCAGAGTTAAATCGATGTTTTTAACCAATATTAAAAACTGGCTCTTCAAATTTGATCATAATGGTATAAATTTGACAGTTAATTTTACAGTTTGAATTAATATATTATTAATTGTATTTTTAATTGTATTAATTTACTGTCGGCTTTTTGAATAGATTTATTTCCTAGTTACTATTTTTTAATTGAAAATAGAATACAAACAAAACAATTTAACTTAGGCTAGTTTTTGTTTTTGTTTTTATATTCAACTATTATTGTCTTATAATATAAAAATATTAGCTTTAAGTTTTTTAAATAAAATAAAGTTGTTTTATAAAAAATAAAATGCACGACTGGGTCGCATGAACTTGCTCCTATGTAAAAGACTAAGAATTTCAAAAATGAATGTTACTAGAGAAACTGTTCATAAGCATAAAATTCATTTTTTTAAATTACTAAAAAAAACTTCTTTAGTAGTTAAAGGTAAGAATAGGATGCCATGTGATTCAAGAAAATATAGATTTATGCAAGAACAAAAATTATAAGTCTTTGTAGTGGTTTCTTAAAAAATAAGGTTTTATATAAAAAAAATTTTAAAACATTTTTAAGAAAAAATGTTGGTACGACAATTTGAAGTTTTTACTATTGTTTGAATAAAAATTAAATAAAAAAAAAGTATTGAGCCGTGTTCGACATATTAAATTTACAAAAAACAAAAAAAATTGATTTTTTTTTTTTCAAAATTCAAAAAATTATTTTTCTTAAAGTTTTGAAATGCAATGTTTTTTAAACTTTTTAGAAGCTTCTCTCTACGAAATTTCATTAAAATCCGTTGTGCTGATAATGAGAAATTCAAATTTTTTAAAAATCGTTCTATGGTAGGTACAGTCAGTAATATCTTGTTTTCAATTTTTTTTTATTTAATAACAGATATTAAAAAATAATAGAAAGAAAAAAAAATATAAGCAAAATTCTCGTAACCGTTTTCGAGAAAAATACGATTTTTGAAAACCATTTTTTTAACATTTGTATGGAGGGTACCATAATTTTTGAGTAAAATGAATTTATTTTTCTCATATCTTGTAGATTATTTTTCGAAATATTGTGTTTTCAAAAAAAAATTGAAAGTTTTTTTAAAAATCCAAAAAAATGTTTTTGGAAAATTTGAATACACAAAATCGGTTGTACCGTTTTTGAGAAAATCAAAAACAAAAAAAATGGTCCCAAGGGGGGTACCAAAACTACTCATTTTTTTAAAAATTTCTTTCGGCCATTACCTAGGTTTAACTAAATTAAATTTTTTGAATTTTTTTTTTAAATCGTTGGGACAGTTTTTGAGAAAAAAAAAATATTTATAAAATTTCAAAAAAAAAAAATCGTTTGGCAGTTACCGTTATTTTTGGTCTTAAAAAATCAAATCAAAAAATATCCGGGGGAAGAAAATTAAAACCCATATCTACCAAGTTTGAAGAAAATCGGCCGAGCCGTTTAGCTATAATCGAACAGACAGACAGACAGAATAGCCAGACCCACTTTTTTCGTCTTCGCTATCATCGTAATGTCAACTTTGATCAAAATCTCGAGTTCGATTTTTTTTCCGAATGCATAACTTGCTTTATAGTACCTATACGTCGCAAGTAAAAAGAGAATAGCAGAATTTTCAGTTGATACGACTTGCATGTAGGAACTTCCTATTCAATTTAATCAACAACCACCAAGGTTCAACAAGTCGTAGAAAATATTTCATAACTGACTAAGATAGCGCATTCTTCTTAATACTAGAATTAATACTTTAAAAATTTTGGTTCCCATAACTCCAGTCTTTTGGTGGAATACATCATAACCTTATTAAGGTTTTTTCAATGTTCCAATATATTGAAGTTAGTTGCTTGGTGCAGCTTCTAGAAAACACCTTAAAATTTTAGAATCACGAAAGAGAGTCGTAAATTTCCATTTTTAAAATATTATTGTATTGGCAGATTTGGAAAATAATTATTAATTATTTTTCTGGGGACGAATGCAATATTCAATACACATATTATAATAAATTTATAAACCCTAAATTGCCACTTGCTTCTTCATTGAGATATTGACCTACGATCTGTTTAGGCGATATAACATACAAAATGGTAACCAGATGTGGATGCATAGGTCGCTCCCAAATTCTCTGCACTAAAACATTAAAAGTTTTAAGCAAAAAATTGCATTTTTAAGCTTTTTACACAAAACCATACATCTTGAGCTTTTGAAAAATAATACACGAGTACAAAAAAAAACCCATTTTAGATTCAAATCTGATTGAGGGAAACTATACTTTCTCACTTATGCCTTTTTGTTCAACACCTAAGGTGTTGATTTTCAGCGCACTTCAGAAATGCAAATATTTGTGCATTGATGAGCCATATCGTCAAGGTATAAATGAGGGTCATTTTGCATAATCAATTTCCCAAAAAAAGTATCTGTCTAGGTTTTGATTTCCCGTCTAACTACCAGTTAGTGATCTAAATGAATCTTTCTATTGGAAAGCATGCACATTGCACATCCTTGCTCAAAGTTCTCTACAAGAAGGTTTTGACTTTATATCTCCAAAATTGTACAAACATGAAAAGGGCAGCAATTATTATATAGCCATAAGTTTAAGATTATGAGACCACAAACCAACGATGAAATTAAATTTTACCGCTTACTTACTTAAGGTGGCGCTACAGTCCGGGGTGGACCAGGGCCTCAACCAACAAGCTTCTCCAGCTAGCTCGGTCCCTAGCTAGCTGTCTCCAGTTTCGCACGCCAAGTTGGTTGAGGTCCTCCCCCACTTGTGTGCGCCACCTGAGTCGCGGTCTTCCTCTACTTCGCCGTCCCTCGGGGTTTGATTCGAAGACTTTCCGGCCCGGAGCATCCGTGTTCATTCGCTCTACATGACCAAGCTATCTCAACCGCTGGACTTTTATACGTTTGACTAGGTCAGTTTCACTGTACAGCCCGTACAGTTCGTGGTTAAATCTTCTCCTCCACTCCCTATCTATGCAGACGGGACCAAAGATCACACGAAGAATTTTCCTCTCGAAACAGCCTAAAGCGCTCTCATCCACCTTCGACAAAGTCCATGTCTCTGCACCATAGACAAGGACCGAAATCATAAGGGTCTTATAGAGGGACACTTTAGTTGCTCGAGAGAGGACTTTGCTACTCAATTGCCTTCTTAGTCCAAAGAAACAGCGATTGGCAAGAGTTATTCTCCGTTTGATTTCAGCACTGGTGTTGTTTTCAGAGTTTACAGCGGCGCCTAGGTATATGAAGTCCTTCACTACCTCAAAGTTATAGCTGTCTATAATGACGTTAATTCCTTTATATTAGCTTGAAAGGAAGTGCAACACACAGGGATCTAGTAGACTTTTGAACTATGAACGTTTGATCATACATAAGAATAAAAGTGTACACCCTTTTCGGATGTACAGGGTGTGTTTAATGTTCCAGGTCGATTTTTTTCAATAACTTATGGAGTACAGTTTTATAATTTACATTTTACTGACTCATTATAACCTTTGTCATTATGTATGGAATAAAATGTCAGTCAAGTTGGCGCCCCCGGCCGTGTCGCAAAGTCGAGCTATTTTAAAAACAATTCCCAATTTTTGTGCACCTCGATGAAAGTTACCAGGAGCAACCCTCAGCCTCACTTTGTCAATATTTTCTACCGTATGTTAGCTTTTTTGTCGCCCAGTCTTTACTTAATGTTCCACATTCCACTTTATGCAAATTTCCAAAATTAAAATTTGAAAAATTGTACGTTGAATGGTAGACTTACTCCACACATGATTAACATGAGAAAAGTACCCTTAATTTTCTCCGGTTATTTACAATTGAACAATTATTATTTAAATATAATGTTTTATTATCTATGCCGCACAAGATGCCCCATAATAAATTGTTATACACCACCCTCTACGACAGTCAAATGCAAACTAACAAGTTTAATTCACACACAAATGGCACCCAAATAAAATTGACCTGGAACATATTAGGAGTTTTTTTTTATGCATTTACTTATGAATTTTGTTCCTTTAAAAATTATAAAATATATGTAAAATCGACTAATAAAAATTATGTAAAAAAACGACTATTTGCCTTCATTAAAAATAGAACTGCTTTTACAGAAGCCAGGATGAGTTGTAAAAGCTATAAATCTACATTTAAAAGAACTTTTCAATATCAAACTAATTACAACAATAATTTCCCACGTTCATTTCCAGATTCAACTGTCAGCAATGTAGAATCTAATAGAAAATATAATGACGAGTGCAATAATGATAACACCATGACAAGCAGTGCAATTAATACACCATCAATGCAATCACCATCATTGTCCTCAACATTATTTCCGTCGCCTTTGACTTCGGCTTCGTCTTCATTGTCATCAACCTCAACACCTCTTGCAACAGAAACAACCAAAGCAACAACATCACAAGAAAAACCACTATCGCAACCAACCACATCATCCGCAAAAACGGCCATACTACCAACATCACCATCACCCAAAGGACATGAAGTATTAACCAGGTCCGGTGATAAATTTGGATTTCAAGCGACAGCTACTGGCGGCAATGGATTTATTGGCAGCACCAGTTCAAATAGTAGTTGCTGTTCCTCGTCGTCGAAGCCAACGATAGTAGCGGCGACACCGAGAATAGGCTCGGTAGCTGTTTGTAATGGAGCAATCGTCAATCGTGATGCTTTAACCAATATGACCCGAAATATGAACCTCAGCGCCAAGGATCGAATGTGTCTATCACAACTAACAGATTCGATGGCAAAATGTGATAAGAATTCTTTCTGCTCTTCGTCGTCCTCGTCGTCGTCGTCCTCCTCATCGTTAAGCACCGATGACAAAAATAAGCTGAAGTTTATTACATTGGACGAACTAAATGACTCAGAAGAGGATCCGTATTACGTGTTGCAAGAGTATCTGGAACGTGTCAAGGTAAGCTTAGAATTGCAAAAAAACAAAATATTAGAAGTACTTAAATAATTTATTTAGTTAGGATAGTATTTATTTTATGACAAATAAACACACAGGGAGAGAAAGAACAGGACTACCTCCTCATTAGTCTATTTTAAACTTTCCTGAGAGTCTGAAATTAACTGGGGTAGATTTATAGGAAAGTTATAAATTCTTGGGCGGTTCTGTTAACAGAGATAAGAAAGATTGAATTGTTTCACAGTTAAATTAAACGGGAGCTTACTCGATAGAAGTCTGGGAAGCTTTTGCTTGACAGAAGTTTGTAAAATGTCAAGTCGGGATATCCTTGTTTCATTTCAAACAAACATTCTTTAAAAAAAAAGACATGGGAGCGTTGAGTTCATGTCAAGATCTTCTTATTAAAATAAAAGTACAGTCACATTATGAATCAAAATTTGAAACAGGACTTATGTATATTGTATTGTTCCCTTATTTCCTTAGCAAACACAACAAATACACAACTAGAGTATTTTTAAGTCCACGTTGCGAATATGCGATCTTGGCACCACATATATGAGATATTCGTAAGAAAAGTATGCCATCCAATTGGTCAAAAAAGGTCAACTAGTTTTCGAAATTGGTCAGCCGTAAAAAATTTTTAATCAAGGCTTAAACTTTTTCAAGATCACGCGTGATTTTTGTCACTTTATTTGTGGGATATATGCAAAATTTATAAACCATCCGAAAGATCACTAGATCCTGATAAAACATCAACTTTTTTCAGTAATTATACATTACAATAAATTTTTAAACTTTATTTCAAGAGTCAGTAAAAAAAATTATGCCATTTAAAAGGTCAGTAAATGGTCAAATTAAGGTCAGATTAAAGATCAGGCCGCCCACACACTGTGAGGACTCTGCAAGCCATCAAAGCCGTGCAGGCTCGAATCAGAAGAAAACCATTAAGAAAACAGAAAATATTCGGCCCTAGAGAGGTATCCGTTCGGAGCGGAAAATTCTCCGATTTTATACGATTCGGAGGATTTTTGCTTCGAGTTATTCTTCCGAACAGCTGTTCGGAATTTTTCTCCGACATTATTTTAACGCACCCGGTGAACTGCGTTAAAGCGCGATCAATTGCTTTATTTGTGAAATTTCCGACAGCTAAATGCAATTGTTTTTCCGATAATAAATGAACCTTCGTACTGTCAAGTCAAGTTCTCTTCTGTTCTCAAACTCTTATTTATTTCATAATGTCTAAAAACTGTGCTAAGTGCAATGAAAAACTGAAAAGATCAGAAAGTGTTGTCTGTGAATCATTTTGTGGTCTAAGTTTTCATAAATACTGTGTTAATATTAACGCTGATGAAGTTAAAGTTATATCCAATTCAAACAATTTTTTTTGGAAATGTAACTCTTGTTCTAATTTTAATTTCTCTATGTTCTTGCGCCGTTTTACGGAACTCTCTGAGAACGTGTCTGATTTAAAAAGAGAAATCATAGCATTCCGTAGTGTCATCTCAGCCCATGCGAAAACCCCTCAAAATGTTCTCTTCCATAATACAATACCCCCTTTACCAAAAGAAGTGAACATTATTTCCAACGTTATCTGTGATGAAGTGCCAAATAAAAATCCTAATCAGAATGACTCAAATCTGCAACAAGAACCATCTAATAATATTCCATTCAATGAGTCTTCAAATGCTTCTTGCTCTATCCAACAACAACGACATTCCAATAAAATTAACCGCGCTTCAGCGACAGTAAATAACGTGAGAGCAAAACTCAATAAAAATAATAACTACCGTAACCCTCATAATCGCACTGCCTTTTATGGAACAAGCTCCGAATCTGATTTGAATGTGGTGCCAAATATAAAATGGATTCATATATCCAAACTAAAAAATGACACTGATCCTCAAACAATAGTTAATCATATCACTAATAAAACTAATCTTCCCTCGACGTCATTCAAATGCTATAGACTAACAAAAAAAGATGCTGATTTATCCAAGTTGCCATTTGTCAATTTCAAGCTTAGTGTTCCTGTTGATAAACTGAAGTTGATAATGAATCCTAATGTCTGGCCTGAGTATGTTAAAGTCAAACTCTTTGTCTCATTGCCAAAAAACGAGAGTCAAAAAAACGACAAACAACAACTGAATGTGGAGAGGATGTAATAATTCCTCCCACACACTCCACTCCATCTCAATCTTCATTACATGCCACTGAGTTGCATTTCCTTTATAACAATGTTGGTGGCCTAAGAACTAAAATGAACTCTGTCTTTCTGCTGTCATCATCTTTACAATATGATATAATCGCCTTTAGCGAAACATGGCTCTCTGAGAGCCATTTCAGCTCTGAAATGTTCGATTGTCAGTTATTCAATGTTTTTCGAAACGATCGATGCCGTCACACAACAGGTATGACGCGTGGTGGTGGTGTGCTGCTGGCTATTCGTTCATCTTTATTATGCAAGGAAATTGACCTGCCTTCTAAAGCTCTTAATCTTCCATTCGATATCGACCAACTTATTGTTCGAATTAGTATTGATAACTTGCATGATGTATTTATAATTGTAAGCTATATACCACCGAGAAGCTCATTTGAATTATATAATGTTCATATCGATAATTGTTCTAAAATTTTAAACGAAATAAAAGGTAATCAAAACATTATAATTGTAGGTGATTTTAATTTACCTTATATTAATTGGTTAAAAGATCCAGATAATGTAAATTGTTTAATTCCATTTAATGTCAACAATGATTGTGAAAGTGTAGTTGTGGATACTTTCGCTGAATTCGGATTAAATCAAATTAATTGTTTTCCTAATAGTTTGAATAGATTCCTCGACCTTGTTTTTGTTGATAACGAGTTCAGCGTGAGTATAGACAGTCCAAACCCACCCCCTTTCAGCAATACAGATAATCATGTTTCACTTTCTCTTAAATTTTCTTTTTATGAATATTTAAAATATAAAAATAGTGATTTTTCTTATAATTTTAAAAATTGTAATTTCTATGAGATATCGAATTTTATTATATCTTCTTGTCATCCGTCTATCTTAAACAGCTGTGAAATTGATATTGCTTATTCATTTATAACAAATTCTTTGAAAGAGGCAATTGATTTATTCACACCTAAAATCTCAAAAAACAATTCATCAAAACCTAAATGGTTCAATAAGAAATTAAACAACATTAATAACAAAAAAAACAAAGCTTTTAAGTTATTCCGGAATTCAAATAACGATTTAGTTCTCTATGACAGATATCAGCGATTACAAAAGGAATTTGATTTCTTGAACAAATTCCTTTATAAACAATATGTTTTGAATATCGAAAGTAATCTAAAAATAAATAGTAAATGTTTTTGGAAATTCATCAATGAAAAGAAGAGCTCTACCGGTATTCCAAATCTAGTTCATTTCGAAGGTGAATCATCTAGTGACCCTTTTAAAATGTGTTATTTATTTGCGAGTTTTTTCCGTTCAGTGTTTAAACCCTCTACTTCGGCAAACATTGCTCACTTTGAATCTCACTTAAATTCAGTGAACATTGGTGAGTTACAAGTATCTGTTCAAGAAGTTGAAGAGGAGCTGAGGAAATTAAACGATGATAAACATCCTGGAGCGGATGGAATTGTACCCATAGTTTTAAAGAATTGTGCAAATGCTATGGCTTCTCCACTCTCAGTAATTTTCAACCGATCTCTTCGTGAAGGCATTTTTCTTGATGCTTGGAAATTATCTTACATAAATCCAATATATAAGTCAGGCAGTAAGACTGAAGTTAGAAACTACCGCCCAATTTGTAAAATTCCAGCAATACCTAAGCTCTTTGAAAAAATTGTATATAACAAATTAGTCTTTCTTTTGAAAGAATTTATTTCACCACTGCAGCATGGGTTTGTAAATGGGAGGTCCACTACTACCAACCTTGTTGTTTTTAATAATTATTTAGTTAGCTCGCTTGAAAGAGGCTCTCAATGTGACGTAGTGTATACGGATTTTTCAAAGGCCTTTGATCGAGTAAATCATTTAACACTGGTATCAAAACTAAAAAAACTAGGTTTTTTCTCTTCCATTCTAAAATGGTTGGAATCTTACCTTACAGGTAGAACTCAACGCGTTCAAATCAATAATATTTTGTCAGATTCTGTGAATGTTACTTCCGGCGTTCCACAAGGTAGCCACTTGGGACCTCTACTGTTTCTTATTTTCATTAACGACATTCCTGAATTGTTCAAAAATTGTAAATGTTTAATGTACGCCGACGATATTAAACTTTATTTCAGTATTAAGTCAACCCTAGATTGCATTAATTTACAAGAAGACTTGGACAGGCTTTTTGTTTGGTGTATAGATAATGACCTTCATCTTAATGTGTCCAAATGTCAATGTATGTCTTTTCATCGGAATCAATTTCCAATAATGTTTCCTTATAGCGTGGGTGAAACACACTTAGCTAGAATTATGGAAAAAAAAGATCTTGGTGTTATATTTGATATAAAATTAAACTTCTCGAATCACATTGACTATATTGTTTCTAAAGCTAGTTCCATGCTTGGTTTTATTAACCGCAATTCAAAAGATTTTTCAGATCCTTTTACGTTAAGATCACTTTATTTTAGCTTCGTTCGTTCTATCTTGGAATACTGCTGTATTGTATGGAACCCCATGTATATTACTCATTCTATGAGAATTGAAAGGATTCAGAAACGTTTTACTAGAATGGCTATCAAAATTCTTCACTGGAATATTGATATGCCTTCTTATAATTCAAGATGTCTGTTATTGGGTATTCAATCTCTCGAATCTAGAAGAGTAAACTTTGAAATTATGTTTATAAGAGATATAGTTAACTTCAAAATCAATTGCCCTTTCTTGCTTTCTTTAATTTTTTGGTATGCTCCTGAACGTGAACTTCGTTCTCGTTTGCTATTTCAGATTCCTTTTCATAGAGTAAACTATGGTTACAATGAAGCTATAACCCGTTGTTTAAGACAGGCTAACTCTGTTTGTAACGTTCTCGATTTCAGTATGTGTTTAAGCAGGGATTGTTTTAAGAAAAAATTAGTATCTTTTGTTATCTCTGGTGGTTAGTGTTTAAGTATAATAATTATCATTATTTTCTGTAGTCTATAAGAGATTTGTAACTCTGATTGATGAAATAAATAATAAATAAATAAATAAATAAATTTCGTCCGACGCAAATACTTCGCGGAACAAATTGCGCCAACGCATTTGTGTATTATTTTTCTTTCCGATAGGATACCTCGAAAGCAATTTGAACCTCCGACAAAGTATGCGTTGCGGACAATTTTCCGCTCCGAACGGATACCTCGCTAGGGCCGATTGTCGCGAGAAATAAGTATCTCTCAGAAATCCATGTCTCGCATCATTAAAGAAGACCTGGGACTCAGAGCCTACAAAAGACACACTGGACACCTGCTTACAGTCGCACTGAAGTAGAAACGAAAACAAAAATCAAAAGCTCTGCTCAAACGGTACGCAAAGATTGCTCACCGACAGAATCTGTTTACTGATGAAAAAAATTTCACTGTCGAAGAATCATTCGGTAAACAGAATGATCGAGCTTATGCTCGGACATCAAGAGAAGCGTCTGAACTCATTCCAAGGGTTGAAAGAGGCCACCATCCCGCAAATGTAATGGTATGGTGGGAAGTGAGCTTCCATGGAGTTACCGACCTTAATTTTTGTGAAAAAGGAGTGAAAACTTCGGCAAAAGCTTATCAAACAACAGTTTTGGAGGATGTCGTAAAGCCTCTCAATCAAACAATGTTCGAAAACAAGCATTCCAACAAGATTCTGCTACGGCTCACAAGGCTAAGACCACCCGAGAGTGGCTCAAAGAAAATGTACCGGACTTCATATCACCGGAAGATTGGCCAGCTGGAAGTCCAGACCTTAATCTTTTGGATTACAAGCTGTGGTCCGTTTTAAAGGGAATAGCCTGCTCTACTCGACACCCAAATATTGAGTCGTTGAAAAGATCTCTTGTTCGTGCAGTGATAATTCGTGCTGCGATCGACGATTTGCCGGGGCGTCTCAGGTCGTGCACATAGCTGGGCACCGTTAATCAAACAGTTAACTTCGTTAATCGTTAATCCGCTACTAAAAAAGTTAGCTTCGTTAAACATTAAAGCGTTAAATTTCGGAAGAATTAACGCAAGTTAACGTTAATCGTTAATCCGTTAACATGTGACAAAAATTGCATAGGCGATCAACGCACAAATTTCGAATTCAACGCATTCAACTCAAATGCACGCGTACGGTGCTCTCAATTCTGTTCAACCAACGGGTTTGCCGTTGCTCAACGAATTGCGCAACAAGTGTACGGATAGTGTACGAGCTCGTGTTGCTCCTTGAAAATGTTTGATCAACACGTTGAGCCACATTTTCAAGATAATGTGTTGCACATTATTTGTTCAACGCGTTGATCAACTTTTTAATTTTCTTTGGGATTTCTTGACGTAATATTGTGTTGCGTTGCGTTGGCTGCAGTGAAATGTGTCTACGTGGTTGAACTATTGCGTTGCCATGAACTTGCAGTTGTTGCAATTTGCAAACTGTAGTTTATTTTGGTTTTTCGTCATGGAAGGTGATAAAAAATCAGAGTGGACCACGGAATTAATTTTGCAAATGATTTCAGCAATTGAGGAAAAGCCTAATATATGGGACATTAAGAGCCCCTCTTATAAAAATAGAGATGCCAGGGAATTGGTTTGGTCTCAAATTTCCTCGAAAATGCAATTGCCTAAACTTTGAATTCGAATTCACGGGCGCGGTGGGATCAATCGATTTTAATTTCTCATATATTTCATTGAAAAAAACAATTTTCTTCGCGACTCAAGAAAAAATCATCTACCCAGAATCGTTTTGGCTGTTTTTTCTTCCTTTGTCGTTCATTTTCTAATATTATTAATGTGGCAGCCACTTTTTTTTCTTAAAGGAAATCATACTCATACGGAACAAATTTAAGAATATTTTAAAGCGAAGGCGTGCGTCGACAATAAATGTATATACCGAACTGAAGTCAAAATTATTTCAGGTTTGACGTTTGAGTTTTTTGTTTATCGTGGTGCGTTCAACGCGTTCCCCAACGAGTGATCCCTGGTTCTTGGTTAAGTGTACGAAGGTATCAACTCGTTCATCAACTGGTTGAGCAACAATATCGAAAACGCAGTTGATCAACTCGAAAAACTTTTTTTTCTGTCAAAATCGAACAAGTTTATCAACTAGTGTACGAGGTTATTCAACATATGAGAAAGTTGGTCAATTATGTGTACGGGGTTCCGAACGCATTTTGTTCAACTTTAGTTGCTCAACGTGAATAACGTAAGTTGCTGCACTAGTGTAAGAGGTTGTAAATCGTTTATCCAACGAAAGAGTTGAACGAAGTTGAACGAAGTTGGTTGAACTTATCGCGCACATAGTGGACGACCGGCATAGTGAAATGATCAAACGAAACGAATCTCTTCGCAGTTTTCTCACTCGCACGCGCCGATAAAATATAATTATGTACGTACCTAGCTGTTTTTGTTTCACCCGCTGCACGCGCCGCGTAGCACTTGTCTCATACTTGTCTGAACCTCTTTCTCACGCCGCGCGGTAAATAGTATTCATTGGATTAACGATTAACGAACTTAACGTGGATTAACGGATTTAAGGTGTCCGTTAACATTTTTTAAAGTTAACTTAAAAGTTAATCCGTTAATCAAAATTTTAACTTCGTTAATTAACGATTAACGAGTTAATGCCCAGCTATGGTCGTGCATTAAGGCAAATGGCGGCCATTTTGAATAATTTCTTCTATGATATGTAGCAAATGAAATCCCTAATAAATAATACAAACATGTTTTTAAAAATATCAGCGCATTAATTTTATGTTATATCAGTATTTATGTCTAGACTAGGTATATATATAAAATTCAAAAACTCCAAGACTTCGAATTATTTTCTAATTCAATATTTAGGTCATTTTTAGCAAGTTTCACAAGGCTCACGAACTCTGTTTACACCTTTGTAAGGAACAGAAATACATGCTAAAATATTCTCTCAATGCTGGCCTTCTATTATTTTTCTTATTGAATTTCCTTTTGCTAAAATAAATAGAAAAAGCGGAAACATTGAAATCGGAGTTTTTGATAGAAAATGTGCCCTGCAGGGAGTTGGAACTAAGATTTGAAACTGTTGTTTCCGACATTATAGCTTTACTTCACAAATGCGAAGGATTTGTCAAGGGTATTAAAGTAAAATTATATAGGTACACTTATGAAACGAAAGGTTGCAATCTAATTGCAAGCCAAACTTAGACACTTATCGATTATTAAAATTGGAATCATTATTAAATTTAAGTAAATTGAAGGTTTCTTGCCAAGAGGTAAGATAAGAAGTTAAATTATCAAATCTAAATACCCCTGAATGTGCCTGCAATATATCAATTTTCCAACCAAAAGAACGATTTGCTTAATGCAACAATTAAATATCCGTTATTATATAAGAGAGTAGTATACATATAATATCTCTTGGGGCAAACTTGCAAGTAACTAAGCCATTTCTAGTGTTACTCAACTTTTCGCTTATTCCCACTCTTGATTTCAACTGCTTCTTCCACTGATAAATGGAACTTAATTTTTCAAAATCCAACTCATAACTCTTTCATTTCAAAAAAATTATCGCCATCAACGAAACACCAAAGACCTGAACCGAACATAATCTTATAAAACATTCACACCATTGTCATCAATATCGCAAGGCCTCAGTTTTTGGATATCTATACCTCCTTCGTTGCCCAGCACAATAATTTCCCATTTGATTGATTGATAAAAACAAAATATTATTCCTTCACTTTCATCTGTGGGCAAAGCCCACTCTGCATACTCGTAAGTATAATCCCTCCATCTTCACTCAACCAAGTCAAACCGTCCCTCCCCCTTCACTATGATTCATGAATTTGAATAACGAACAATCATAATCATAAATTATATTGACTCCTACCATTGTCATTATTATTGTTGCAATTTTTCCAATTTTTAGTGTCGCGCATTGAAAACGAACCCAACTGCGGGTAGTTGGATTCAGGGTTGCCAGATATAAGAAGGCTATGTTTAAGGCTGCTTGTAAAATTTAGGTTTTGAAATTATACGTCTTGTGAGTTAAATTACAAAAATTTAAAGAGAGCAAAAGTTACCACACCACGAGGCTTACAACTATATCTGTACCGATATTCAAGCTACATGTGTATATAGGGAAGAAATTTAAAGTTGCGAGGACACTGTGGAACAAAAATTGTGTTTGGTGATGTGGTTCCCTATCAGAGCCTAGCTAATGGTCGCATCTTTAAGGTTACAATTGAGATAAAAGAACTAAATCTTTATGGTACGAATTATTATCTCATGAATTCAAAAGCTGATTAACAACTTCTCAGTGTTGAAAAAGGATATCCGAAAAAGTTGTTGCCAAAATCCTCTTCTTCCGGAATAATAGCCTGAATGCAACCAATTTAACAAAAAATTTCTACTCCGTGATAGAGAATTAATGTTTGGCAAGCTTGTTGAAAATTTATATATTTTTTATGAATGAACCACTATGACAAGATAAATGCTCATTGATCTCAGTTAGTCTATAATAATAACAAATGAAAAATATATCTACAATAAGTATAAAAGGGAAAACGGTAATCAACACCAACGACCACAATTCCCAAAGTATTAACTTTTATAAAGATACAGTTTAAAGTAATTGAAGCTTTGTCAAATGGAAATGGGAGTCTTTGGATGTTGGCGGGTGGGTGTGTTCTGGTTATTCGAGGGGGATGTTTGAATACCTCAGTATATTGCGGATTTGTGGTTATGAAAATCGTTCATAATTAGATACTAAATAGCTTCTTACTTCCAAGTGAACTAATACCTAATTAAGCTATTTATTGATCTGAAGTTCACTGACATTTCTGTCACCACACAGAAAATGACATTACTATTAACCGCCGAGATATAATAGTTGGTTTAATATATAAGACACTATAGCATTAACATTTTATTTTAAAATGTGGATTTCCTATTTTTGTACCGTAATTTCATAATGTTGTTTACCGCATTAGTAACATGAGGTTTTTAAATGTGTAAAAACTACGCGAAAATGTTGCATAGAAATATTTTGGCGTACGAATTCATATGTGTTGATATAATTTAGAACTTCATACTTTGAAACAAAATTAGGAGTAACGAAAAGCCACTTACACGTATGTATATTCACAAAACCACAATAAAAATCTCTAAACACAGATTTGCGATATTTCAAATATGTTAGAAATTATGGTGCCACCGAATGTCAATATATCACAAGGTGCCCATTGGCACAATTGTTTTTTCGTTGGACTGTCATGCAGATGGTCTTGGGTTCAATATTAAGCCATTGCGAACATATTTTCCAAGGGAGTACTGCTACTGCTTCTTCCGAGGAAGTGACAAACCCTCTTATAGTATCTCCTGCTTTTAAAAGTGCTGCTCATTAGCCGTTTGAAATCGGCAAAATTGTAGGTAACTTTCATTCCTGCTAACACGAGCACGGAAATTGCTGAGAGTTAAAAGTCACTAGGGTTAGGATCTCTACGAGCCGTAATGGCATCTAATATTTTTGCTTTATTCCTTTTCATAATTCTACTGCGTTGGACTGTTATGCTGAAAGGGTGAGTCCGATTTCCTGCCACTACCAAAGCCTCGAAGAGTAACTTTGCTCAAGAAAAGTACTTCTCAGCTATTCTAAACATCTAAAAAATTGTAGATTCGCTACATTTCTACCGACAACAAGAACGGGAAAATGCTTGAGAATTATAAGTCACTGTGATCAGGTTCTCTACGAGCTGTTGCTTCTTTTATTTTTCGTATAAAATTACTGAAACAATAAGCGCTAAGATGCGTTTGTAGAATCTACATATTGTGATAAGCAATACACAGGTCGATAACATAGTAAGAAGTAAATACGTTTTAACCTTGATAAAGGTTAAAATCCAAGGTCTTGTTCAAAAAATTGACAGAATGCAAAGTTGCATCCAAGATGTCACTGCCATAAACTCAATTTAAGGGACCTTTCGCATGAGAGGAAATCGTCGAATAAAAAAACTGATGGAATTCAAAAAAATTATTATCCTAAATTCTTCACAAAAATTAGACAAAATGGTAGAAAACTATATTCAAATTCATATTAAGGTACTAACATTTTTGCGAATGTAAGAGGAATGTCAGAAAATCAATTGGTCATCGTGAATTCCAGTCTGATTGTTACGAACTGTCAAACTCTATTTGCGTTCTAGATACCATCCACACTGCAGCAAATGAATAAATTCGCGCAGGAATATCCTTAAAATCATCCTTGTTTTACTAGAAAGAAAATTAAATAAAATTAAATAATTAATTAATTAAAATTATTCTCAAAATATATCTAATGTTTTTATTTATTACTTTTATCTGTCATATATTCCCGGACTAATCTTCTTAAATACAAATTAAATTGGTTCCATATAATATGGCACGCCTACGAAAGCTGTAAAAATTTTTTTAAGATTCATCAAAACCATATTTACATTATTCAGACAGAAGCCTACAAAATTTCATAAGTACTTAAAGCTGTGATAATCGAAACAGAGACAATTATTGAGGCAAAAATAAGTAATATTGTATAAAGTCCATATTATCTAATCTAGACGAAAGTTATAAGACCAGAAACTGATGGTAAGGTATACCATACTATATACTATTTTCAAAAATGCCAAAATTTATCATTTCCTCTATCTGTCCTTTAAAGCTTTTGTATGTTTTCATGTATAAATCCGAGTGTTTGGAAACATTCTTTCATACTACATGGGAAATGAAGAAAATCCGAAGTTAAAACTTAAAGATTTCTTACGAGATTATCGGTTATTCCAAAGCTTATTGTTGATACTATTATTATTGATTGTGAATCTCTGTATTAAAATGCATTCAAAATGTCGCTCTTCTGTCAAATTGCTTCAAGAATGGACTTGATTTTATATTACTTCATTTAATATTAAGCAACATAAATTACGGAGATGGACTTCACTTTAGTGTTCGACAAACCCTTACTTCAAGCTGTTCAACTTAAATTATCGATGGTGAGATTTAGTATTTATTCTTATAATTTATTTAGTCAGTAACTTCAATAAGTGAATTCTGACCTAAAAGTAGGTTTAAGAGGTAGACAAAACTTTTATTTAGTTTTATTTAAAAACTAGCTAATGCGGCGAGCTTCTCAGTGCCTAACAGTCAAACTTTAAATCTGCGTTCCTGTATTCTAGCTGGTATCTTATCCGCTCTGATCACGATTTTGTAATCACCATTTGAAGAGCTTCTTCAGCGCAGTCTTGAACAGCCTGCATGATGTTCAAAAAATAGTTGTTGCAGATCTTAAAAAATTGCTCTTTCCATTGGTGTTTTTTTTTTTTTATAATTAGCACGCACTCAAGAGGTTATTACTACCCTTAAAATGATTAACACAGTATCACCTATCATTTTTAAAGCTCTTTTTTGGATTCTATCCAAGAGACTCCAGTGTGTTATTGGAGCAGCTGCCCAAATATGGGCATTGTACTCTATAGACGCCGCCGATCAAGTTGTTCCTTCATATTAAGGTATATTTGTAAGAATTTATCTTCAAGAGCATACAGTGATCCAATAAGATGATGAATCTATAAATTCAAAAGCACAGTCAGTATTACTGATTTATAATCACATTTTTTTTTTTTTAGATTTTAGCATGCCTAATTTATTTTGAACAAAAATATAGAGACCTAACAAAACTGGTCCACCTATAATAGAACCTACACCTGAGCAAATTTTAAATGTTATCTTTTAAAGAAAGTGAGCATTTACTCTCTTAAACATAATTTACTCGTATTTTAAATGTCGGATTAAATGCGTCTTCTTCGGTAAACCCTTATGCTTTTTTCAAAACAAACCGTAGACTTAAAGCTTATATGCTGACAGGCAAAAGTGAGATATTCTCATAGATTTCGTTTAATCAATCTTTTGGTACAGATAACGGAATGATCAAGAATAATTGAGACCTATCGATTTGACAGTTCCCTCATTTGTTCTCTATTTTTTACTTGCGACTTATGCATTCGTAAAAAAATCGAAATCAATCTTGCGATGATAGCGAAGACAAAAAGGTGGGTCTTGAAATTCAGTCTGTCTGTCAGCCTAAACGGCTCGGCCGATTTTCATTAACCTTGGTATCTAGTAATCTAGATATCCCCCCACATTTTTTTCTTTTTTTTTTAAGCCCAAGAATAACGGTACGCTTTTTTTTTGAAATTTTATAATTTTTTTTTCTTAAAAACTGTCAAACAGACTTTGCTTAAAGAAATTCAAAAAATTCATTTAGTTAAAGCTAGCTAACGGTTCAAAAACAAGTTGGAACAATTTTTTTATTTTTGATTTCTCAAAAAACGGTACAACCGATTTTGATCATCTTTTTTTCCGAAAGCTCATCAAAAGATTGAATATTATTGTTTATTCAAATTTAAAAAAAAAAATGTTTGAATTTAAATTTTTTTTCCAAAACTGAATATTTCGAAAACCCCATGTTCCACTGTCTAAAACTTGTTTAATAAATATTTTACCTACAAATAACGGGAAACCCACCATACAAATGTTAAAAAATTGTTTTCGAAAATCGTATTTTTCTCGAAAACGGTGCCTAGAATTTTGATAACATTTTTTTTCTTTCGAAAAAAATTAATTACGATATTATTGACTGTACCTACCATAGAACCATTTTTTCAAATTTTGAATTTCTCATTATCGGCATAACGGATTTTTATAAGATTTTGTATAAAGAAACTTCTAGAAAGTTTAAAAAACTTTGCATCTCAAAACTTAAAAAAAAAATATTTTTCTTAATTAAAAAAAAAAAAAAAAAAAACATCTAATTTTTTTTTTCTGAAAATTCGATATCTCAAAAACGGCTCAATATTTTTTTTGGAAATTTATTTTTGTTTCTTAATTAATAAAAACTTTAAACTTGCTTTATATAAAAGCTTATTAACTTCTCATAGGGAGTTATTGTAATCGGTCCGATTTGTCAAATTGAAATTTTTGATATTCGACGTTTCAAGGTCCCTAGAGGCTATATCAATCATTTTTAGAGAGATGTCTGTGTGTGTGTATGTACGTACGTTCGTACGTTGGTACGTTCGTACGTGCGTGCGTTCTGGTACCATTTTTCGTCGTCGATATCTCAAGAACGAGTAAAGACATCGACTTCAACAAAATTTTGTTTAATAGATAATAATTTCGAAAGAGGCTGAAAGGGCGTTTATCAAAATTCAGTGAGTAGTTTTTTCACTATAACGGTTTAAAAAAAAAAGTAAAAATTTTGGTTAGTTTCAAATATCTCACGAAAAAATAATGCTATTGATTTCAAATAAAATTTAATGTACTCATTATAAGGTCATACAGATTTAGTATGAATTTGGAAAAAAATTAACTTACCGTTATTTTGTTAAATAAAAAAAAAACTGAAAAAAAAAATTTCATAACCCAGATATTCTAAGAACGGAAAATAATTTGAAACTCAAAATAATTTTATTTTACGAAAAATAATGTGTTTGACAACTGGTGAAAATTTCAAAACAAAATCAGTTTACAGTTTTTTTACAAAAAATAAAAAACTATATAAAATTCTATTGAAAATTGTTTTTCGACTCAAATTTCTCGAGAACTAGTAGTGATATTGACCTCTAATTTAGTTTATTTTATACATAGTATAATTTTGTACAATTGGTAAAATTTTGACAAATATTGAATTAATAGTTTCTTTTTAAACAAATGGGAAGTTATCAGTGTGGGTCGCACCCAGCCTCTTTTTTTCTTAAGAAACCACTAGCACGACTTATACTTTTTGTTTTTAGATGAATTAATATTAGTTTGAATCACATGGCATCCTGTTTTTAGCTTCACCTACAAAAGAAGTTCTCTTAGTCATTTAAAAAATAAATTTTATGCTTATAAAAATTTTTTCCCTAATAACATTAATTTTCGAAATTCTTATTCATTTACATAAGAGCAAGTTCGTGCGACCCAGTCGTGCATTTTATTTTGTTTACAGTTCGATCAAGTATTCTCTATATATTTCAATATCTTTCAAGAATTTAATATCTAATTTTCCGACTTTTAATATAATATACTCGTATATAATGTCTAGTATGTCACTGATTCGCAGTGGCCATCAATTATTGCAAATGATCTATAAGCGTGTGTGACGTTTGTCAATGCGGAAGATGTCGGAGTTCCAAACCCAGTTTATTAAAAAAAATAATATCCTGTATTATTTTTTTTCGTGAATTTTTCCGATATTTTAAAAGTTACTCTTTTATTAGGAGTGGATGTGACTTCAAGAAATAAAAGATCAATTAAATCGGTCCAGGCGTTCTTGAGTTATATATATTTTTTTTTTGAAAATGTCAAAGGTTTCTTTCTTTGAAAATTTTTAGAATGCTCCTAAAACTATTGTTTCTATCATGAACAAATTTCAAATTTCTTTCATGAGATTTCTGTCAGCGGTTAACTGATAATCCATCAAAGAGAAATATAAACAGCTCTATTGCGCTAGTCAATTAAATTGTACACATACACAAATATACATTTCGCTCCGAAATATTAATTACTAAGACCTTCCATGCCATATTTCACATGCCCTCACTATTTGACCGAAAAAGCAGAAAACGAAAACTCATTGATGATAATCACCAAAGATACTTGGCGATGGTCAACGGGTTGTCAGTTGTCCACCTACCCGGGAGATCGCGTATTAATTCATTATTTTTCGTAAGCCGGAATATATTTTCGAAACTTTTGGGCCTTGTGATGCGATTGGACTCCTCTTCGAGGCAAAAGCGGTACGAACAAAATTACGTAATTGTTCGGGAAATGATTAGCGAACGATGTTGCGAACGCCCACTACGCATAATAAACTGCACAACATCCATACAACAGCTGTCTTTATTTTGGCTGATGTTGTGAAGTTTTTCATTTCGTTAAACGTAACGTCCAGAAATGCATGTCAAAGTGATGATCATTCTCCCCCACGTCGACCGACGATGGGAGGGAGTTTTAACGAATATAATTTCTCTTAAAAAGGAGATCACCATTTTTATATACAGATACAGATGCACAGACAGAGTAGTTGTAGTCGGTATTTATTGTCAGCCGTTGTGAATTCATTAATTGCAATGATCCTCTCTGTACAATGTACATGATGGTTGTTTGGCATCAATTAAGTAGGTCACCTACCGCAGTCTTATTCTTGACAGCGCATAATAAGCGTTAAACGTTCCGAACGGATTATGCATGGGCTTTGGACATAAAGCCGCTTACAACATGACAGAAAGACAACATGATTGAACCGAATTGCCTTTTAATTAAAGAAAGAAAACAAATTACATACAGTATGGACATACATACGAGAAAATTGAATTGAATCTGGAAATAGCTGGAATGAGAGTTGCAAATCTTTTCGTCAAAAATATGTATAAAATTAGTGGTGTGATTGAAAAAGACTCCATTTAAAGAATTTTCGATTTCATAGCTGCTCTGCAGGTTTCTTCAATCAAAATCAGGCCTACAATACTTTCATTTCAAAATTGTGTCCCTAAGAGCCTTAAGTAAAAATATCCTACTTTTTTCTACTTACATGTTTCCGTAATTTATAGAAATGCATTTAGACCATATAGAAAGGCAGGTCTAATGCAAGAGCAGATTTTCTATAAAATTCAAGTGAGAGAGCAAGTTAACAACAAAAGATTGATATTGTAGGTTTGACAACGAAAACACTTTTTACTCAAGGGAGATAAACTGAATTTGTCATTTCTAGTTGAATCAATTTGATTTTGAACATATTCCGGTTGATTTTAAATTTTGATTTGATATGACTTATGAGGGAAACATTACTTTAAAACGATGAAAACAAAAGAATCCTCATTTTAATTTATAGGCAGATATAACAACTTTTACATAATCGCCACTCTGCACTGCCTCCAATGGCCTCCAAAATCGATTAGCATTCAATATTATGAACAAGGGAATGAACTATCCAGAGTCAACTATTCATAATTCACTTGCTGAAGAAATTACTGATTTTCTATTAAGCGGTATATATCTTTATATTTGAAATTGAAAATTATTGACATTTTTTATTTATATAGAAGGCCCATGTATGCCATACAAATCTCTCTCAAATCTTCAATGGGTAGCGTGCATCCGGGAAGTCCAATGAAACCACAAACATGTCGTTGGTCCAATTCGAGCCAAAATCAATTGGTTATGATCGACTGATAGCACTCGCTGTTGAAGGTGTTCTCGGCCAACGTCGTCCTAAATGAGGTATGGATGCCGCAATCCCAAAATCCACACCAAACAATGACTTTCTCTGGATACATTGCAATTTTCTGGATCTCGTGTGGATTTTGATTGTTCCATTCAATGGAACTCGTCGCTGAATATGATCTTGTTTGGACGAATACCGCAAAATTTTACTCTAACAGATCACCTATTATTATAAAACCATTTAATCATTTGCACATGTTGTTCAACGCTATAACTCTTCACGTTGATTTGGCAAGATATACTTAGTAAATGTCAGATGTAGCTTCTTGTGGTCGCAGTTGTTATGTTTACTTACATTGAGTGCGCCTGCACCATGATGTCACGTCTAAATAGTGAGTCTCTAGACATCTGAGTCTATCAGCATTTAACTCCGCTAAGTTTTTCAAAATATAGATCAGCAAGCAACTAAATAAGTGAGGTATTGAAAATTATAAGCACTATTAGCAGCCACTCGTTCTTGTTTTTCGCTCGTTTCTGTGAAAGCTCAGTTCTAAGAGTTTTAACATTTGTGACTCAACTGATATATGATATGACCGCTGATTTCTTTAAATTTTCGATTGAGAAAAAAACAACTTGTATTAAAGTTTGCCACGGCTTTCTCCCATAATTCTTTGTGAGAGACTAGTTTGTCTTTCCTTGGCTTAGCAACTAAGCTCAAATAGTTCACAATGAATCGTGTAAAATATTTACCGAAAAACTTCAGATTTTGCTCTAATTATCTAAAATCCCATTGATCATTCAAAGATCAGTTTAGCAGAAGTCATCAAATCATCAGAAAACGAAATTATATGAAATATTCAAGGAATTTTAATTACTAAGCTCTTGGGTTTGATTTTTAATGCTTAGAATGCTAGACGAATCACAACAAATTCAAATTCTGGCACTGCCCTTCTGTAGACAAATGAAAAATACTTATGACCAGCTGGATAGCTTTCGCAGCATTAGATCCTCTGGTGATCTGATAGTCTATCTCAAGTAAGATTATTGCAAAAGTAATTGATAGAGTTTCGCATCAAGTGTGCATTTACTCGTAGTATTGATCAATCTCTTATTCTTTGGATTAGAATTTACCTTTCGAACCTCTCAATACAAGTTGTATTGAGTCTAAGAAAAAGTCTGAAATTTATGAAATAAATGGTGGTTTGCCACAGGGCTCCGTTTTGTCTCCGACTCTCTTTTTCATATTCATCAATGATCTTTTGTCTGAAACCTCTAATCCATTAAATTTTTGTTAACGACAGTACTCTCCGCCTTCTCATATTCGTTTACAGATTTATGTTCTTGTCCTTTAGATGTAGATTTAGAACGGCAACCTCATTAAATTCTTATCTCGATAGCATTGTCAAATGGGGAAGCATTAACCGCGTAGAATTAAATGCTGCAAAATGTCAATTTTGTCTTCTGTCGTTAAAGCCTTGCTGTCAATGTTGCTGTCCATGACTCCATGAGTGCCACGTGCATTGAGGAAACTGAATAGAGCTTCGTTCGTGGTATATTCAACACAGAGCGTATTCTGTTGAATAACGGTGCCGCTAAAAACGCTATTAAGAGTTTAGATTTTCTGCGACAATGCAAAAAATATTCACGCTTTCTGATCTGGTTGTAATTTATAAGACCTATTCGTCCTCAAGTACAATACCCATATTTGGACAGGTGCACCAATACCCACTTGAGTGTCCTACATATATTTCAAAAATAGAGCATTAAAATGAATGGGAATGATTTTCGTCGTTCATTATTTTTTTTATCATAATGATATTCAGACATTCCAAACTAATGTGCATGGGTATCTCCTTTTAAATCCTTTTCACCATTCCAAAACGCTCGCTTATTTTATGGCTAGTCATAATTGCTTTAGTCCGCTGAAAATTATAAAACTAAAATTGGTTTGACTAGATTTATAAAATATGTACTAGATGACCCGGTCAAACTCGTATCACCTACATATATTTTTGAAAAATATGGTAAAAACCTAATACAACATTTTTATCTACATTAAATGCAACACAGTTATACACTTAATCAATTTAAGGCTTTCTGATGTACTATATTTATTGTTTTATTTTCCGGTGCGTAAATATATAAAGATGATGGTTTTCCAACTCGCAAACTTGCGACTTATAATTGCCCATGCGCGAAACAGGCAAACTTTCAAAGACTGATCTTGTCATCGCAAAGGCCAGACGATGTTGACGCTTAAAATCGAGGGGCAAATCCGTTGGAATCATCGGTATACGCGGGATCAAGACATCCTCACCTTTGTATTTTCCCTTGATGATCTTGGCCTCGATGACGTTATTCATTAGCTTTTTTACAGCCAGTCTCGTTCCATTGCACAGTCGAAGTCCAGGCAAATCCAGTGAATTTAAAAACTGTGTGAGAAAGTTGACTACGTCATCCTGGTTTGCAACTGTGTCAACTGATTTGTAGGAAAACAACTCTTCATGAAGAAAATTCTGAATGGTTGCATTGAGATCATCGACATCTTTGTTTTTGGGCACCAATATTGCTCGTTCACTCAGCCAATTATGATTTCTGAACTGTTGTTCTAGGTCCGTAAAATCAAGCTGAATAAGCTCCTTTTTTGAGTGGACGAAGTGACAAAAATCCATGAGCAGTGTTATTAATCCGGTCGAGATGACAACTGCAACCTTACCATTTCCAATATCCATAATAACTGCTTCGAAAACATAATCGCAGTTTGATCTTGTTTCAAAAATACTCGGATGTTAGTTATTAACTGGAGTGTCTTTACATACTGCCACAAATTAGATGATTTTAATAAGCATGCGTTTAGTTCGTCAGCAACAGTTGATCGGGGATTAATTGGAAGAGTCTGACGAAATTCACCTGACAACATAATCATGGCTCCACCAAAAATGTTTTGGTTGTCACGAAGATCTTTTAACGTTCTGTCCCAAACGATCAATTTGCATATCTGTAGACTAAAATTATGGACTAAAGTCCAAAAGTGCTAAGCCTTCTACTTGGCTGATTTATTTCGGTAGTGTATAAAGTTTGTATCATAAAAACCTTCATATAGTATCTGTAGAATCTTCACCATTGCGCTGTTTTTGGCAATGTTACAAACTGGTGCTTCGTTGATTTGCATGTTTAGTGGAAATTTCAAGGCAAAATGTGCACCTTCCACCTTCTTGGGAAGGCATAATTCGACAAAGGAAGGTGAGCTCGTAGAAGTGCTTAAATTTGTGGAATGTTTGTTGGCTCAGTGATTGCATATTTGTCTATACGTCGGGACTATTTTGTTTAAGTAAATATTATATTATTTCATAAGATCTCATTAGTATCCGTCGGAAATATCAGCGGAAATTCCTCAAGGGCATCACGTTAATAGTAGAAACTTTTTCCGAACCATGAAAATTTAAAATATTAAGTGATTAGAGCATCTTTTCCAGGTGTATTCTCTTGATTCATTCACAAAGAGTAACTTGCTTTCGCCATTTCAATAGAACATCTTTAGACCTGTACATTGAAATTAACTTATTCAGTTTTGACCTTCCATTGAAGCTACAATTTTTTAAAATACTTGCTTCTATAAATTCTGTGGAATGAAAACAGGTGAATTTGTTTAAAGATGAAAAAGTTTAGATTTGTTTTTATCTATAGGGGAACCCTTTAAAAAATGTATTAGTAACTTTTTGCGGTTTGTGGTTGGAACAGATTGAAGATTTGTATATAAAAGAAGGCATTCTTGATTCTTTTAAGGAGCTTACAAGAAATAATCTATCAAAACTTTCTTCCTTATCTCATATAAACGCGGAATTCAAAACCAAACTTATTTCTTAAACTGCTCTACATATATTTTAAAAATAAATTTATCTGTCATCAACTTAGTTTGGTTTTATAAAATCATTAAATCCAAGATCCTTCCTCCTTTTCTGCAAGTCTGTACCCAATATTCCACCCTCTTTCCATTTGTTGGTTAAAAGGTCTTACTTAAAAACTCAAACAAAATAGCTGATTTAAATTCAGCTCAAGGTCAGACAGTGATGTGAAAACAAACAAATTACGTATACTGTTAACTTGAACTCCGTTAACCCAATCGCTCGCACATATTTTACAAAGCACACATACACAACACATGCATTCCTCTTATTCGATCAAACATCGTATGAAAACACTTAAAAGTGACAACTTCTAACAACCATCGGAGACAAAGAGTCCGATCTCCAATCAACATGAGAGCACTTTTATTTGACTTTGACCCAAGCTACCAGTCATGCCAATTACCTACGTTGGTGAAAACTCCACACAAGCCTCACCAAAAGGGGCTCAGCCAACCTCAAGTGTATAGACAGACACTGTGGAGACTCATGTGGCGAATCTGGTAGGAAGACAAAGCACTTATTGTTTGGTGAAGGACACATCACTTCATCCCGCATTTAACCCGTCAACTGACTTTCTTTTCATCAAAAAAAAAATCTGTCAGTTCGCCATCAAGGCGAATAAGAAGAGAAATCCTTAAAATCAAAGTTTGACATACAATTTGCATTAGAACTGGATACGGAGTTTTGGAAACATTTTTGTAAGGAATGATTGTGATTTTGTGTTTCACGAGAAAGTCCGGCATATACACTTAGTTCCCCCGACCCCGGAGATCCATGTGCAGATCGAAAAAATGAATTATTAAAAGCCGGTCCAACGGTCCTCTATACATGGTCATAATAATAAAAATAAAAACACTTTTACTTCAGTTTCAATGTGAGGGGGCATCCTTTTTCGCCGGTTTGTCTTTGAACGATCTGAAGACCGCCTACTGGGTCCATTATGACTTCAACGCGTTAACGCATATTCTCGTTAGCCAACTACAACTGACAGCTGTCACAAGATGTTATGGTATCTACCGCTTGTATATATTTATAGTAGCGCAAGCAGCGTTTTCGTTTTGAAATAAAATGTTCAAAACGGAGAAATTCAGTTCACTTTCGTTTCATTAATTTTTCACAATACACAACACACCGCAATGTTTAATCCGAGTCTGGAGTTTAATGGTTGCCAATAAGGTTTTATTTCCCTTTTTTTAAATTAATAGTTTAAACTTGTAATGAACAATGATAAATTTTGAACTTCAGAAGACCGCTGCATGCATTAGAGTGTATGACTCGAAGTTATCAGTATGTGACGATAAATCTTAGCATAGTTTTTGGTCAGTTTTATTGTCGTATTGAAAAAAAACGGCATTTTATTTTATTTGACATTTAAGCTGGCTTTAAGTACTGATGTGTGATTAGAAACTCTCAAGTTTTTATCATACTTTTCCGAAAGACAATACTGTCTGTTTTTTCTCGATGACTTTATCAAAACCTTGGAAAAGTAGATTGGCCACCATATAAAATCCATTTCAGACAGTTTGGCATTACACAAATATATTTCTGCAGAGCAGTGGACAGTCAACGATCATTTTAATGCGCCCGTGATGAGATCAAGACACATCCGATCCAAATAGGAAAACAACTTTCTCGGATTGTTATCATGTCAACGCATTTACAAAAAAAAATGCCAGTCTGTTGTCGACAACGAAGAAGTTGACGTTATGCAGTGCTGCATGACATATCCATCTACATACATACTATCGTATAACCAAATGTTTGGAAATGTTCACAAGTTGCACATAAAAACCACCGGTAGGAGCCTGTATAGGAAACACAAAATAATTTATATGATAACGTCATTCGTATAGTCAAGCTTACTTGCTCATACTTGTTTTTTGTTTTTTTTTTTTTTTTTTTTTAATTTAGCTTAGAGCCCAATAAGATTGCTCTGAGCTTCTCATAGGTACACAAATTGTCACTTAATGATCACTTTTTTGCATTTCTATCAATTTCCTTGTATAAACGCGCGCAAGCGTACATGAAACGTCAGCTAATAAACTGCAACAGCACACAATAGACGGACAGTGTGGTGGCTTTCTAGCACGCTATAAAGTATAATGATGTCGCTTCATCATATCTCTGGCATCATATCTCTTAACGCGCAAGAAACATGCTTTTTCTCAGCTAAATGGAAGACTGAAAGGGCTGGATTTTATATGAGGCGCTTACAAAAATAACATGAAGTCGATAATAATTTTCTGACTTTGTTAGTCAAGTTTTCCAAGTGATATCATACGATTTTTAGAGCTAAGCTCGAGTTGACGTTTTAAATTTTGGTAAGTTCACTCGAGGTCAAAAAACGCACAAAACATGATCCATTTTTAGAAAAGGTTCATCGAATACAAACATCAAAATCTTGCTCTTGGGAGTAAGAGCAATTTGAACATTTGTGATCGTGTTTAACTTTGGTTGTATTTAGTTAGAGGGCTTTCAGCAAGTTACAAGTTTACAAAAACTCCGAAGTCTCAAATTCTTTTGTTTATTCTTTTAGGTATTCTTTATAACAAGACAATTAATAAACAGTAATATACGAGGGCGGTTCAAAAAGAACTTAGCCTCCCGAAGAAAAACAACAATTTTATAGCGATTTATTTCTCAACATAGTCTCCTTTTAGCTCGAGCTCGATACACTTGATCCAGCGTTGCTCCAACTTCTTCAACCCAAAATAGGTTTTCTAGGGGTCTGCAAATTAGATCTCCTCATTCGACTCAAGTTTCTGCCCGGCGAGAGATTTTTTCAAGTTTGCAAACAAAAAAAGTCGCAATGGGTTAACAGTTCGTAGTGCAATTCGACCAATTTGGCAGTGGCAACTCCGGAGGTGCGAGCCGGTGCTTGTTGACCAGAATGAACAAACGCGGTACCCATCGCGCCGAAAGCTTTCTCATGCCCAAAATTTCATGGAAGATATGACCAAAGCGGATTTTTGAGATCCCTTCTGTTTCAGCTATCTCGCGCACCTTTAATCGGCGGTCTCCCATTACGAGATTGTGGATTTTTGACACGTTATTCTCCGTGTCAGCCAATTTCGGAGCACATGGGCGAGGCTCATCAAAAACCGATGTACGACCACGTTGAAACTCGTTACAGCAATTTTTGACGGTCGCCATCGAAGGAGAAGAGTCAGCAACCAAGCGCTCTTTGATTTCTTTTCGCAATTTCCCTTCCAAAAACAAGACTCGATTCACCGACCGATATTGCTCTTTTTCCATTTTTCTAAAGCTCGCGAACAAGCTGGCTTCGACACATGGTCAAATCAAAACTACGGGTCCGATTCGGCTGAAATTTTGACAGCAGCCGTCTAACAGAATGTACTAGACGATAGTAAATCTCTCTGGCGATACTGGCACCTTCGGGCGGTGAGGCTAAGTATTTATCGGACTGCCCTCGTTCATTACTCTTCGTTGAACATTTTATTTCTCCCAGTCAAGCACATCTGATTTAAAAAGTTGAATCTATTTATATAAGATTTAATCTTGCAATGTGTTCCAAAATCTGTGAGCTGATTGAGTTGAAATATACAGGAAACCTTGGGTATTGACACCAAATAGTTTCTTTAAAGTTTGGTCAAAAAACGTTTGTGTAGGAGGATAATTTCTTTATTTGTTTTTCATTTGATGTTCGGGCAAATGTCAGAAACCACAGGTCTGATTTTATAATGTTAATGCTTGAAAGAAGAGAAAATGGCAGAATGCAAAAAGTCTAATACTTGATTCGCCTTGGTTGATATATTTCAGTAGGCTCAAAATCTTTGTTTAAAATTTCTAGGCACACAGGAAAAATTTTGATGGGGGCAATACCCCCATTTCTTAGTCTTAATACAAGCTTTGTTTTAATCTAACTTAAATATAGCTCTTAAGTCTAGGATTTGAGTGGATTGGAAGGATGATTAAGACCGAGTTTCAGGGTGAACTGAGGTTGAAGTCGAAACAGTTAATGATACTATTAATCCTCCGAAGCATGTGAGTAATAGGTTCATTAGAGCCATAAGAAGTACGGTGGGCAGGCAGGTAAAAAAGAGACGAGGATTTCTAGTATTACCGGAATTAGTTTTGAAAGAGATGGAATTGTAGAGAGTTGTGCAGTCAACAAACCCTGCAAGTGGTCAATGAATATAGAGAATGTCGCTTATTGCTCTTCGTTCTTCCAGCGGAAGTCGGTCTCAAAATGGCGGTAGAATAAAATGGTTATTCCGAGACAGACCACGAAGTGCGAAACGTAGGAAACGACGATAGCTTGAAACTTCACCCTTTGGGATCATGTATTGGGGTTATGAAAGGGGTCTTTCTTAAGCCTTAACTGAGGGAATTCTCCTTGAAATAAGGATAAACCGAAGATTTTTGAGAGAGGAAGAGATAGTGTTGAAGAGCATATTTGGTGAAATATGGCGGGGATACCATTTGGGCGGGAATATACTCATCATTTAGTTGATTCAATTTATTTTCGATGAGAAATTGGTCAATGGTATGAGGTAGAAATGAGCCGAGGGAGAAATTCTTTAATTAATTTAAATACATAATTACAATCAGGTACAAAGGTGTCGTCGGTAAACGATTGTTTAAAAAAAAAAAACTAGAAAATAAGTTAGTGATTGTTTGTGGCTCAAGAGAGAGAAATCGGATTTTTGTTTGAAGTTCTTTCAGTGCTAATGATTAATAATTTTAAGCTTAGTTGGATTAAGTTCAGATTGCATTTTTGTCAAAAAATTAAAATAAAGAATTCAACAAAAAATTGCGTATGTGTCCTAGTGAGGTCGTTGGGACGAAACGCCAATTTTTGTGAACTAAAAAGCTATTTTGAACTAATAAACGTTTTTCTTTTTTAGTCCAGAATAGATCTCTGAACACAGTCCGAGGATCTCGAGCATGAACTGAACATCTTCTGAACCAAGCGTGCTCCGAGCGCTCTCAGTTTTTTAAACACAACTGAAGTCATAACCGCCATCATTTTTATTTTAAATTACCATCTGTCAAATGCTTGTGTCAAGCATTTTACTCCGTCTGCTCATGGAGCGCACTCCGAACACGCTGAAAATATGCTTAGAACGAAAAAAGAAGCAAATATCTGAAGCACGGAACTCTTTGAACAAAAAATGAACAACAATTTATTTTTTGACAACTCAGGCTCTGCTCTGAACTAAAAAAAAACGCCCAATAATTCAAACAGTTTTATTAAACAGTCTCAAAAGTCTTCTACATGGCTGAGTTGTTTCAGTAGTTTATAATACTTCTGTTCTTAAATGCTTCTTTTACAGGGCGATACGACATTTTGCGGGCACAAAATTTTAATTTAATTAGTACGATGCTAAAGCTGTTTTAGTATGATACTAGGTTAAAACAACGAATTTGTCATCGAATATAGCATCATTCAGAAGCAATTTATTAAGAAAATATTTTTTAGTACGATACTAGTTAGAAAATGTTTAAAATTAAGAGTGAGTTAGTAAGCTACTATCAAGTTAGCAAATTGTTAAGTAGTATCATACTGATACTTTAATAATAGACTGTTTAAAATTTTGCGCCAATCTTTTTAAAAATAATATAAGCCATGTAAAAGTTTTGATACCTACATATGTATGTATAGCAAATTTTATTCATTAAGTCAAAATTTAAATTATTGGAAACTGATTGGCGTTAACTATATTTAACCTAGTCAGATGCAGCCCTGGATTATCACAATGATGCTTAGGAGGACCTCGACCAGCCGAACGACGAGAAAGAAGAGAAGCAGGTATCATATATGTATGTACATATGGGAGTTCAAGTCTAAGTCCTAGAGGTGCGCGTTACCGCCGCCGTTTATTATAATAGAGGCTGGAAGCGCGCGCACACATTTCGACGCGGTTGTCATTTCTCTGTGAGTTTTTCGCAGTTGAGTAGTATAATGTGTTGTGTTCAGTAATCTGCGATATGTTTTTTTTCTTGGTTGCATGCAACAAGCGTGCTAGCACAATGGTTTATTGCTATCATCAGGGGCTGGGATAACGTCACACTTTTGCAGCACAAAGTGACAATGATGGTAATTTAGCACGAAAGTTACTATAATTTTTTTTTCTTAAGATAGGCATAACTTATTTTGTTCATTTTTCTGTTGACTGTGGAAGCTATTGGATTTGGGTAGATATTCGTTTCAATTTTCGATGGTGATTTTAGATGCAAAAGGTTTATTGGAATAAATGGGTCTCTGATGACAGTATTTTGTTGACAAAAAGAAATAAAATGGTTCCGAAAGTTAACTTATTATAGTTTTGTTCCATATTACATATATAGGAAAGTAGGAAAAGAGATTGGACTTTGGTGATAGAGGATAGATTTCTCCAATTAAAGGAGACATAAACCTACTTTGAAGATCATTTATACTGAAAGCCTTAGTTAAATGGAGGGTCCAATTTAGAATGAATTGTGCTCTCGACTGAATTTCAAATGAGTAAAGTTTTTCGTTAAATTTTGATTGCTGATTGTGAATAGGGAAAATGGGCGATAATTAATTTAAGTTTTTAACAGCGCTTTTCATTTTGATTGAGTTTTCGTATTAGAATTTACAGATGTCTTTCAATTTATTTAACGAGTTTTCATTTAAGAACTTACATTTGGAGTCACATTTGTCAGTATGGAAATTCCACCTGGGTATAGTTTTCTATCCGTGGCTTACTTATCTTAGGTATATTTTCAAAGACCTACAATTAAATTAAATTTTAGTTGTTCGCGTGGTACCTACATACGAGTATTATGTATATATACATATACATATATTCTTAAAATGTTATAACATTTTCGCAATTTTCGAAAACAATTGAAATTTAACTTTATGAATATTTGAGTCACATTATAGTAAGAAAATGGAACTCATCTCTTTATCCCAGAATCACATTGTATTTAATAGTTAAATTTTAATTAAGCAAATCTTTTTTTTAAACGGAAAGTTGAGTTATTTAACGATTTTTGAACGGTTGATACATGCTTGAATTTTTTGTCTTACTTAATGCCATATTACATTTACATATAATAATGGTAAACTTGTCATATAAATACGGTCCTGATGGTATACCCCTCCTTCTTCTGAATAAGTGTTCTTCATCGCTGACAAAACCATTGCGTAACTTTTCCATCGGTCCTACTGTTCTGGAATCTTCAATAGAAGATGGAAAATAACATTTGTCCAGCCTGTTCCTAAAAAATGTGACCCTTCCTCCCCCTCCTCCTATTGACCAATTGCACTTACGTCCTTTTGTTCCAAGGTCAAGGAATAACTGATAAATCATCAGCTCAAGAAATATCTGGAAGATCGAAAGCTTCTTAATGACCGGCAATATGGTTTTCGCAGCAATCGTTCCAGTAGTGATCTGATGGCATATCTCACCGAAAAGTTGAACAGGTCTTTACATTTTCTTGGAGAAAGTAAGATTATTGCGCTTGATATTTCTAAGGCATTTAATAGAGTTTGGCACCAGGTTCTTTTATCGAAAATACGTGCGTTTGGAATCAACGAAACCCTTATTCTTTTTATTAGAAATTACCTTCCAGATCGTTCAATACATGTTGTATTGGACGGTTTTAAGTCTGATCTTCACAAAATAAATGCTGGTGTTCCCCAGGGCTCCGTTTTGTCTCCGACTGTCTTCCTCATTTTTATAAATGATCTCTTGTCTGAAACTTCTTATCTGCTTTATTGTTTTGCCGACGACTCTACTCTCAGCTTTTCATACTCGTTTCCAAATTCACGTCCATCTCCTTCGGAAGTGGAATTGCAACAGTATCGTATGATGAGCTCATTATACTCCGATCCTTACAGCATTGTTAAATGGGTATAAAAAACCGTGTGAAGTTTAATGCTTTAGAAACTCATTGCTGTCTATTGTCGTTGAATCAAAATGTTAACCTTATGCCACCGTCCTTGAATGGCACTTGCATCGAAGAAACCCAAAAGCTCTTAGTACTCAGTATGTGTATTAACGACGATCTTCGTTGGAATGATTACATTCTCGAGACCGCCAAAAATTCTGTAAGATGCTTAGGATTTCTATATGGATGTAAGGAATTTTTGACCCTTTATGATCTGGCTACCATTTATGTATAAGGCGTTTATACGTCAAAAACTCGAGGATACCTCACACCGTTGGACAGGTTCATCACAATCTTCTCTCCATTTATTGGATAGAATTCAGAACAGAGCGTTAAAACTGTTAGGAAGCAGAGCTATCATGGATTCATTCCCATCTCTTCGACACGGTCGGAATGTTTCATGTATTTCCCTGTTTTATAGCTTCTTTCACAAGCAATCCTGACACGAAGTAGCCAGTTCCATTTCTCCCCATTATCCATTATCAATTCACCTATGATACCCGCTTCGATAGGAATTCTCATCAGTTCACCCTTGACCCTAACCTTGGTCGTACCGTCAAATATTCGGCTATATTTGCATCTCCTTTTTGAGTAAAGCAAATAAAATTGTTTTTATGAAACTAGTAAGCAAACAAGCATTTGTATATCAGATTGAAAAATGCCACAATGGAATTTATAAATTGTTAGTTGAATTTTTATTAAGTTCCACAGGTATGCAATCACTGCCTGGATATTGTTTTTTTTATTAAATTGACATATACGAACTAGTTTGTTAGTATACCGGATGAGCAAAATTGACCTTACTTGCGATATCTGCACTGAACCAAAAAGGTACGTGAATATAATAAATAAATTCGTTGAGACAATTAATAATTAATTAAAATTCGTCCAATAAACTTGTTTATTGTGGCAGTGAATAGCCGTTAATTATTTTAATTATTGATAATGGTTTTAATAAAAGTTAATTGATACTATGAACAGTTTTGAGAACCAAAATTGTACGTAAATATAATTAACAAATTCATTAAAACTATGGACAGATTAATTATTATTCGTCCAATAAACTAGTTAATTGTGATAATAAATGACGTTCATTAATTTAATAAATATCAGTTTATTAATTTTATAAATATTTATAGAAACTGTTGACTACCTATTAATTAAAACAATGAATGAGTTAATAGTGACAGTAAACAGTTGTTTAATAATTTAATAAACGTTTATTAATGATAATGAATTTGTTAATAAAATTAATGATCCTCATTCATTGAATTAATGAATAAGTTAATAGTGACGGTGAAATAATTTAATTAAATTAATCAATTCCATTTATTGAATTAATGAACGAGTTAATAGCGATAGTGAACAGCAATTTATTAATTTGATAAATTCGTTTATTAATATTTATAATCTTGTTTATTGAATTAATCAACCCTATTAGTCGAATTAATGAACTAGTTAATAGTGATCATGAACAGCAGTTTATTAATTTAATAAATCAGTTTATTAGTTTAATAAACCACATTCATTGAATTAACAAACGAGTTAATAGTGATAATGATCAGCAGTTTGTTAATTTGATAAATCAGTTTATTAGTTTAATAAACCCCATTCATTGAATTAACGAACGAGTTAATGGTGACAATGAACAGCTATTTATTAATTTGATAAATTCGTTTATTAATTTTAATAATCTTGTTTATTAAATTAATTAACCCTATTAATCAAATTAATGAACTGGTTAATAGTGATCATGAACAGCAGTTTATTAATTTAATGAACTAGTTTATTAATAATAATAAATAATTTTATTAAATTAATAAATCCCATTTATAGAATTAATGAAGAAATTGGCAGTAACCATGGACAGCAGTTTATTAATTTAGTTTTTTTAATTAATAAACTTGTGCATCTAATCAACTTTTTTATTTCTGATCAGGAACTTGAATATTGATTAACGGAAGAATAAGTTGCGAATTAATTGAAAACAATTAATTCGCAACTTATTCTTCCGTTTATCAATTTTTAATTCCCTGATCAGAAATAAAAAAGTTGATTAGATGAACAAGTTTATTAATTAAAAAAACTTAATTAATAAAATGATGTCCATGGTTACTACCAATTTCTTAATTAATTCTTTAAATGGGATTTATTAATTGAATAAAATTATTTATTATTAATAATTAACTAGCTTATAAAATTAAAAAATTAATTGAAAATAATTATTTCGCAACTTATTCTTAAGTTAATAAATTTTTAATTTCCTGATCAGAAATAAAAAAAATTCATTAACAAAAAATTAAGACAAAATAAATTTTCTTCCCAAATTTATTTGAAGTCTTGTTGAATAAATCTGTTAAAGTATGACAAAGAAAAAACATTTATGTATATTCGTTTTTTGTTTTGTTTTTTACAAACCTGCTTACAGCGGAAGTGAAATTCTTGTTATAACCATACCTTGGTAGTTATATTTTCTTATATTTTGTGCTGAAATTTGAGAAGATGAAAATGAAAAAGAACTAAAAATTTATTTTCAACATTTTATTTTATTATTTTAGTTACTCTGAATTATTTTAAACGAACAATAATTTTTTAAAATTACATTTATAAAATAGATTTTTTAGAAATTTTGTTTTGTCAAACAATTTAAAGGTCTATATTAAAGTTTTGAAGTTAATATTTTTTAAATTAATTGAGCTCATTTAGCAAGACATGAGTCTTAGCACAGATTTTTTTTTTATTTTTTTCAAAATATTGAGTCTCTATAAAACCCCAAAATGAGGAACATGCTGCTGGATATTCGAGGTTAAATAAATAAAAAATTTTAAAGCAGATATCCACAGCTCTAATAAAGCTTTTAAATATAAATTTTACTCCATCAAAATAAAGGTAAATTTCTTCGAAGTTAAGAACTGAGCCACCGTGCACAATGATGAATGGCTGAACATGCTCTGCCATTTTGTTCAGGAAAGCAATATGGTCCTCTATCGCTTGAATTGTGTCGCCCACCCATATGAAAGAATCCTGCGAGTCCTTGATCGTAAATCTGGTAAAATTTTTGTGGCCCTCTTTGTCTTTTTTAATTATTTTTTGAAAAGGAACAAAATAGCCATGTAGGGCCCAAAGTAAGGCCGCGTCTTTGCAATCTGAAAACGAGGAAAATACCTCCATTTAAATTATCACATAAATAACTAAAATTCCTTTAAGATTGAATTGAATTTGAAATTAATTAAGAAAAGGTTTGAGCATTGCCTGTATGTAATACGAAAACTATTTTTATGATAATATGACGATATTAAGTTTAATGCAAACAAACATAAAAATGGCCGGTGTAAGCTACTCTGGTGAAATATTCAAATACAAATTTAAGAAAAAAAGTTTAGAATTGAATCAAAATATTTTGGTAAAAAGTATTCTATACCATGTTAAATCCATAAAATATTTTTTTCAATAACTAATAAAAAAGTGACACAAACTCTATTAAATATTAAATATGATTTTAATAAGCGCGAATTATTCTGATTAACCAGAAGGAAAAATGGGTAAACTCATTCATCTCAAACTTAATTAAGTGTTTCTTAGTGGCTTTTCGAAATAACCGGTACTTCCAATGTTATAATATTAATGTGTATTCAAATTTTCAATTTTTTTGGATTTAAATTTTTTTTGTCGAAAACTCAATATTTCGAAAAAAACCCAATGCTCGATTTTTTTAAAAACTTGATAAATAAAATTTTCTTAATATATTATGTTAACCTACAACACATGAGAAAAACAAATTTATTTTACTTAAAAATAACGGTACCCTCCATACAAATGTTAAAAATGGTTGTCGAAAATCTTATTTTGCTCGAAAACAGTTCCGAGAATTTTGCTAAAAAAGATTTTCTTTTGATTAATTTTTACGATCTATAATTTAATAAAAAAAATTCAAAAAAATACATTACTGACTGTACCTACACCATAGAACTTTTTTTTCGAATTTTGAATTTCTCATTATCGGCATCACGGACAAACAATTAAAAAACAATTTAAAAATTATTGCATTTCAAAACTTGAGGAAAAATATTTTTTTTTAATTTTGAAAAAAAAAAATTTTTTTTTTGTTTTTGGAAAAGTCAATATCTCAAAAACAGCTCAATACTTTTGTTTGTTAGTTTAGTTTTTATTCGAACAATAATACAAAATTTAAATTGGCGTACCAAATTTTTATCTAAGAAATGTTTTTAAATATTTGTACATACTTATTATTTTGTTCTTGCATAAATTCATATTTGCATAGCATTTTGTCTTTATCTCTTACTACTTAAAAAGTAAAGTTTATCCTTACGAGCAGTTTTCTCTAATAACATTGGCGCAAAATTTTAAAAATTTAAAACTTTTCTTAATCAATTTCAGAATGTCGAGTCGAGTCTAAATATTGTGTATAAAATGAGAACTGACCTTTTGTTAATTTAAAGGACAAAAACTATACTTTAAAGTTAAAGAGCTCGTTTAACTTTAACAGCAGAAAATAGCTTGTTTATCTTTTAGAATTATACTTTATCCACATTGACACCGGTTATTTCATACTAAAGCTAATCGAAGTAAAAATGTTTACTGATATTTTATACAATTTTTTAAAAGATGTGCTTTTTAAATAGAAAGAATCACTGAATGTTAGAAATGCGAAACAATCGTACAAAAGTGCTCTACGATCTATAATTTTTTAATATTGCGGCGAGCGATGGACAGACAAATTAGTAAATACAAATGTACATTTGTACAAATGAATTTGCATCTTCCAAAAATAAAATTGAGTTTTTATATATACATATATACATATGTACATCATTTCTATCTGAAGTAATGTCAACTATCAAAATCTGTACCGTGGTAGTATATAAAATGTACTTTTTTCCGCAAAAAATTATTTGGTTCGAAGTTTTCTGATCTTTTAATTTAGTTTTTGTTTGTGTAGTTGTGTTTGAGTTATGTATCTGTCAAATTAAGTGTTATTCAACGTAAATTCGCTTAGGTTCTGTTGTAAAACTCACATTAGTTAGAAGAGTTGTCTAACGTGTTTAAAATTATGAAAAAATAGACAGTCTCCAAGCTAAACGACTGCGTTAAGTAGAGCTGGTTTTTTTGCTAAAACGAGAACTGTTTATAATTTTGCGCCATTCATTTTCAAATTCCTAGTCTATTACTTAGGAGCAAGTTCGAGCGACCCAGTCGTGCATTTTATTTAAATGACTAAAGCAACTCTTTTAGTAGTTGGAGCCAAACGAGAAATGTGTGTTTCAAGTCAATATTAGTTTAGGCAAGAACAAAATAATAATTCGGTTTAGAGTGTTTTTTTTTTAAATAAGCTTAAATACATTTTTTAGAAAAAAATTGGTATGCCAATTTAAAGTTTTTATTATTGTTCGAATAAAAATTTAAAAAAAATTGATTTTGTTTTCAAAATTCAAAAAAAAAATATTTGTCCTCAAATTTTGAAATGCAATAATTATTTAACTGTTTAGAAGCTTCTCATTATTCCGAGTTGTAAAAAATGAAAATAAGCCTTTATATTTCCAAAATTACAAACAGAAGAGAAACATTTTTGAAAATAGAATAATTCTAATAATATATTGTAGCATAAAAAAGAATTCTTACTTTCGGCTGGAGTTGTTGATACAACTGTCTTTAAGATCTCCCTGATAGTTTTTTCCTTTACATGGTTCTCAGTGGAAAGAAATTTTAAAAGTTGTTCTCTTAGTTGTTCCCACTTGTTTAATAATGATCCAGAATTTTTATATAAATAGTTGAAGTCCATATCAATCTACGGAACTTAAATTGTTATTACCTAAAACTGAGAGAAGTTGGTAAAATTTTATAACTTACCAATCGGTGACCAGTTGGAAGCTTGTACTGAGGCCATTTAGTTAAAATCTCACAGGTGGAAGAAGAGTTTTTTATTTCCAAAAGTCGGTGATTGGTACATGCTTTCCAGCAGCGATCAAAATCCTCCGATGACAATTTGTCATATTTTAATGTCCGATAAGTATGCTCTGCATCTACTTCTGCAACTAAAGAAGTTCAGATTTCTTATCAATGAAAATTAAAGCCTGGCATAAAAGTACATTTTAAAGTCGAGCGTTTACTATTACTTGCGGAATAGGAATAATTATCGTTGTAGGCATACAAAAATCGACTTTTACAATATTGCCAAAACTAATACGGATATTACTAATTTTGTATTAGCTTTGGATAGGTATATCAAAATATGTACCTTAGACTGGGCCAAAAAAATTGACTATTTTTTTTTTGAAAGATATATCGAGAATATCATTCAGAATGACAAAAAAAAATTTTCGTAAAAGTTTGAGCCCTTAATATCAATTTTAAGAGGGCTATCATCGCTAATTTTGATTTTTAGTCATAATTTCATGTTTTGCGTCAGAACTGACAAAACATTGAAGTAAAAAAAATTCATTCTGACTTAATTTTATATAAAATTAAATTCCCTACAAAAAAGGTCTGATTGAAAATTTTCGTCAGACAAGCCGTTTTTGAGTAATTAAGCTTAATAAATTGTTATTTTTCGTTAGTTACAAAATTCCAAATTAAAAAAGTAAAATCGAAGAAAAATAACAATTTATTAAGCTTAATTACTCAAAAACGGCTTGTCTGACGAAAATTTTCAATTAGACCTTTTTTGTAGGGAATTTAATTTTATATAAAAGTAAGTCAAAATGAATTTTTTTTACTTGAATGTTTTGTCAGTTCTGACGCAAAACATGAAATTATGACTAAAAATCAAAATTAGCGATGATAGCCCTCTTAAAATTGATATTAAGGGCTCAAACTTTTACGAAAATTTTTTTTTGTCATTCTGAATGATATTCTCAATATATCTTTCAAAAAAAAAAAAGTCAATTTTTTTGGCCCAGTCTAATGTACCTACATACGAGATGTATATATTATAGTATTATATTGTTTTTTTGTTCCTTTTTTTGAAGTGATCTTCACAATTTTAGCGAATAATTAATTTTGTTTCACCAATTCAACATTATGTCGAAGTAAAATAACGTTGCCCTCATTTTGCAAAACAAATAATATACCAAAAAGTGAAACTAAATTTAATAAAAAAATTAAGGGGCAAATAAAAACTCATTAAACGAACCTATTTCAGGATGCAGTGTTTTTTCTTGAATTTTGGTTGCACTTGCCGTAGAGTTTGAAGTTGTATTTGCTGATAAATTCGGTTTGAAAGAAGATTTCAAGTTACAATACTTGTTGTAAATTTTGCCTCTTTTACCTGTTCGATAATATTCCTTCAAAGTTTTGAAAATTTGAATTATAGTATGAGCATGAAATTAATCTATACTGCTTACCAATTTTTCAGTTGGAAATCTTTCTACAATCTCCGTTTCCATTTTGTAACTGGAATGTAAATCCAAATGAATGTTGCTTTGGTCAAAATAATTGGCTATTGCAGTAATAAGGTATGCTCTTTGGTGGTCCTGCAATTTGTTTGTCTTCTCGTAGCTTTCAGCCAAAGCTAAAGTTTTTATGTTGCTGTTCAAAATGTCTCCCAAAGATACCAAGTTCGGAGAATTTGGTGATTTGGATGTTCTTGGCGAGCTCGGAGAATTTATAACAGTTGGCCTTGATAAAACTGGATACGGGGAGGATGCTCCAGATGAATGTTGAGTGCTGCGAAAAGGACCAAATCCTGAATTGGAGTACATCAAAAGGGGCTTTCCAATCGTCTCTCGCCACTCTTTTAAGTTGGCTTCGAACATAATCAATGTTCGGTATTTAAATGGAGATAGAATTTTTTCAAGGTGATGACACTCGATATTTTTTAAAACTTCGATATCTATGCCATCCCCTGAAATCATATGTTGAAATTAATTGTTTTTAAAGATACATATTTCAATAATTTTCTTGATCTACCTATAACAAATATTTGATGCCCCAAAAACTAACTTAACTAATTAAAACGAATTATTTGGAGATGAGCTTATCTTAAATATTGACTGTGAAATATTCGTATATTCAGAAATATTATTCATGTAAAAAAACTTCCTGCACTAAACCCTCCTTTTTCAAAAGAAAACCCACTGAGAAAATAAGTCGAAATTGGGGTTAAGTTAATCTACCAAAATTTTCGAATAAAGTCGTTTATTGAATTATAACAGCATAAAGGATCCCTACCGATACTAGCCATTTTTGATTATTTTAAATGTACATAATAGCTGTATTTTATTTTCCCCCAGATTTGTATTTGTTGTTATACGTGTTATTTTGAAAACAAAATCCAATCCGGATCAGATCTGGGGGAAAATAAAACACAGCTAATGTTTTATTGTGCATGTTTTTAAGTATATTTTTGTTTTTAAGTATATTTTTCTGAAATATTTTAAACAAAATTTTAACTTACTTTTAAACTGATCCAATAATTCTAATTGGTCCCAGGATTTCAATAAATCTGTCAGCTCGTCATATGGATCTATGTGAACAATAGTTGTTGTTTCGTAGTTTGTCAAAATTTTGTCCAATTCTGAATCTGACATAACCTCTAATTCTATAGATTTTGATATCATAATATCTTCCTCAAGTTCCAGTTCCACGTCAGCGTTCATAATTTGCTTCGGCGGTAGCGGCGGCGATGCCATGTGTAACGATTAAAACTACCTATTGTTCCTTATATATTTAGTATTGTACGATATACATTTTTCAGTGATCAAAAATAATTTAAAAAAAGTGGAATAGATAATACAAAATAGTATTTAAGAAAGTCATTTAACATTTTTTGAATTATACCTATTAGGAATAAGAAATAAGGAAGAAATATTGTAGAACTGTTTTACTACGAGTAAATAAAGAATTTATCTTTCTATCTTCAAATCTCTCTATATATCTATTAGGAATTAGGAAATAAAATAATGACATAAGATTTTGTCAATTTTTTTTAAATTGCGCACCTGCTTAACCAAGGAAAATTGAAAAAAAAAATATTTAACTTTATTAAAAATTAAGGAATGACGACATATTATGCATATAATATAACTCTTCCCTTTTTTTTTTGTTTTATAGAGCTTTTTTTTTATTTCACTTAATTGCAAGAATGTTGAAACTCTATTAGATTTTTATTATTTTTTGTGGGATCTACAAATCTGAAAAATAACCACCATTGCAGTAATATTATTTTCCTAGCTAACACAAGAATAAACAAGACGAATTTCATTTAAATTACTTGAGTTTATTTGTGTTTTGGCAGAAATTATTTTTTAAGCTTAGGTCATTGTAATTTTAACATTAAGATGTCAAAAAAAATCAATACTATTGTAATTAATTATATATATATAATTAAATATATCTAATATTATTTACGATTGTGCTTGTTTAAAATTCGCAATAAAATTTAAATTTAAAATATAAAAGAAAACTCTGTGAGAAAGGAAGTCTAATCAATCAACCATACAAGTTGGTACAAATTGGAAGCATCATGTTAACATATTAATAAATAAACAAAAGCGGACTTTTCTACATTAAATTTGTTTAGTTTCCTTCACATTAACGGGTCCTTAAAGCTCAAATTAAAAAATTGAATTGAATAATTTTCTAATAAAACCGGTTCTAAACTATTTATACAAAATGAACGTATATCGCTAGTTTCGTACGTCTTCCAATAACAAAAATAAATTAGACAGTTCCGCTTTTGTTAGCTTGCTCCTCAACATGTGTTTAAAAAAAATAATTACCCATCGATTCGAGAAAAAATTTCATATCTGATAATTTGAAACAAAATATTCTTTAACTCTAAGTACCGTTTTACCTGCAGCGGTTTTAATTAAAGTTATTGGTGGTCCAACAATATCGTTTAAAGAAATAACAGAAAATCCACCCAACTGGTTTTCGTCGATTTCATAAGATAATATGTGGGGATTGTATTGAATTCTGTTAAGCTTTTGGCAAAACAAAAAAACGACTTCTTTTTTAAAAAGAACAATGTCTATTATAACAAAGAGTTCTACGTCTGATTTAAATCGGGCTATATAGAAATTCTTTTGGTATTTGTAACCTTCGATTTCAGCTTTAGAGTAAAACTCTAAGTTCGTTTTAGGAAGTTTTAAAATTTCTGACACTATATCGCTAAAATTACTTTCTACTTTATGTTTCTCATATATTCGAAAGTAGGAGTGACGGTGATCTAATCTGTTAAGTAACTTGAATGCGGCTTTTAGCTGATATTTTTTGGCTAACGTCAAACAAATATTTTTGCGAGACGTGATGGCATGAGAATAAAGCTTAAAATCTTTATGTTTAGCTTCAAATTTAAAACACCAAAAGTTTCTAATAGGCCCTGATTGTTTCATAACAGTAGGATAATGAGTTAAATTATGATGTTTCGGTTTCAGTGTATCATGGAAAAGTCGAACATAATCCTTGTTGTGAATTTCAATTTTGTTTTTCAACATTGAGATGATATCATCGCAAATTTCAAAAGAGAGCAGTAAGTCAATCATTTCGATTAAATTAAGAAGAAATTTCCATACCTCGTCATCATCTGGCACTAAATCTTCAACCATTATCTGAATTAAAGAAACGAATGACATCATTTCTCTTGCTGTCATTTTTAAATGTTTGTTTTTTAAATGATTACTTTTTATCTCACCTGAAATGTTATCAATCTCTATCGCACCATATTGAAATGTTTGTTTCCTTAAATTAAGGGTTTCCAACGTAAAATAACAAACCGTTTTTATGAAATATTCAAGAATATGGCAAATATCGTAGTGACAAACCCCTTCGAATAAGTCGTGCATAAGATCAACGCAATGGTTTTCTACAACATGAAAAGATGGAATTTCATTTAGTTGAGAATAATTTTGTATGCCAGTTTCCGAAGAATTGTTAAGAAGAACATCTTCTTCGTAGTTCGAACGGTTTCTTAATAAATCATTTCGTTCAACGGATAATGACTGCGCTTCAGATTTTTTGACTTTACAAAACCTACAATATGAATTTGCTGAAAATGATCTATTAAAATCTAAAATTGTGTTTAACCCCAAATTATCTCCTAACACAATGCCTAGAGCAAAATATACTTTTGTTTTATCATCACCGTTAAAATTTATATCAACCCCATCAACTTCAAGACTTTTAAGCTCTTTTATCAAAGCTTGAAAACATTTATCATTTCCAAACGATTTTAAATCTTTTGATTTAATAATTCCCGCTAAAAATACGTTATCTAACTTCGATTCTTTCCACGGGAGGCAGGAAAAGGAATAATAAATATTACATATTGAATGAACACCAGCATGAGAGCTTAAGGGATTATTGATTTCAAACTCATCTGCGTACAGAAAATATGGAATAAGTATTTTTCCTGGGTACATTTTAGTTTTTTTTTTCCAAAGATCACTCTGAATGAAATTTGATTTTTTTTTTTCTTTACTTAATGTTTCCATATGAAGAATCGTTGTTTTTAACAAGTCTCCACACTCAAAAAATTTTTTAAATTGGAACTTTAGTGGCATTAAGACACCTTGAGTGATTTTTTCATCATATATAAGGTTTCCGTTTTGAAAAACGGCATCAATTTCATTGTTTACCGAAAATTCATTTAAGCTTCCTAACAAATCTTTTTTTTGTAACCAGTCAAATAGTTTGTATTCCGTATTGCAATAACTAAAAGGGTTTTGACACTTTGATATAAGACTTAAAAATTCGTTATGGAACACGATGTTTTCTTTTGCGAGCTTATTATTTGAAAACAATTTAAACAATTCAAGCAAAGGATTCAAAATACATTTTTGTACATCTTGTTGGATTTCTATGATTGTTTTCCTTGAAAAACTATTATTATCGTGTAGTTTTAAAACAAACCCAGCGGCAGAGGTAAAGATTTCATTCAGACTGTCTTCAACATTGAAATTTTTAATTTCCGGAATATTAGTTTCACATGTTTCCGAGTTTTCCCCGAAACTATCAATATATCATTCTTTTCGACAAAACTGTTTTGTTTCATATTTCCTTGATTAGAGCTAATAGTGGCAGTTACATGTCGTGTTGAGCACTGCACGTGTTTTCTATTTAAATGTTTTTAAAACTTCCTAAATTTTGAAACGATTGTATGCAATTATTTTCCATACATCTAAAACTACTATATGTATTTAAATCATGAACTTTTTTTAAATGCTCTATAAAGGCATTCACAGCACAAATTTTCTCTTTACAGATAAAACAAATCATATTTTTTAATTCACAAATAACTACTTATATAATGAAAACTTAAGACAACTTTAAATGATAACTAATGAAAATACAGAAACAGCGCACGAAATAATGAATTAGAAACGAATGCTAAAAATAAAAAAAAATAAAAAAAAAAATTAATTGAAAGTCTTTTGCTTTATTTGTTATGTTAATGAACGCTAAGTTAGCAGTTCAGTATTTTGGTTTTAACCTCAGAAAGGTTTTCCTATGTATATATTTCAAGTATCCCGATGAGTTTGTTAACCTTAGAGTTTTACCTTTAAAATATTCTTATTTGCGTTTAAATGAATTTTGTATGATGGGCTCAGTAAAATAATGACTTTACATTCATGGTTCAGAGTATGATGAAAGGTGTTTGTTTAAGATGAACAACGAACACCGAAAGTTAAAAAAAAAATTGTTTGCCAAATATCTTAAAGAAAATATCAAACGGCTTACATTTCAGGTGATCAAATAGCAAACTCAATAAATAAAAGATGTATTCGAATAGGAAGAAAAGTGATAAATGTACTTGGGTATCGAAAATTACAAACTTCAATAAACAAACCAGCTGCAACTGCGATCGAGAAATACCAGAGCAAATCATCGTGCCCACAACACGAGCAACACCAACAACATTTGCTGACCCACAGCAAGTTACCATACTCACACAAGTGTTGCTGATTTTTGTCGTCAATAGTTATAATATTGCAATAAATTTTCATTAATAATTTAGTTTGATGAAATTAAAATGATACTATTAGACTAAATCCACAGCAATTTTTGGGTGTGATTGATAACAAAAAATAAAATAATTAGTATATCTATACATAATTAGGTAGTCCTTATGCGTCTTGTATGCTCTAGTGGAAGCAATAGTGCGTAATACTGCATAAAATTCAAGTATGCAGTTTTGTCCAGTATAAATAATTGTAAAAACAACTTTGCAATAACTTCAAAATGTAGATCTAAGACCCCTGATCGTAAATATCCACGTCCAAGATGTTTTGCAGGCGACCTTCTTCGTGCAAGACTTACTCTATACTTATCGCGTTTTGCAGGCAGAATTCTGCCTTGGAAACGTCTTGGATGTCGAAATTTGTAATCAGGGTGCTTAGCTCATTTTGATGTTATGGTAAAGTTGTTATGGCAATTATTACGCACTAATGCTCCCACTAGAGCAAACAAGACGCTCACATTTGTTAATAACTACTTAAGGACTATCTAATTATGTATATACTAATTATTTTATTTTTTGTTATCAATCAATCAATCAATCAAATTGATGTGGTCTCTTGGTCAATAAGAATAAGAAGTATACTGGATATCAACATTTAAAATATTTTTGGGATAAAAAGTGATTTGATGGGCAGTCAGACAGCAACGTTACTAATTATTTTATTATAGAAACAAACGCATCATCTCTTAATAATTTTGGTTTTATAATGTACGCAGCGGCAGCAGCAGCGATAGCAGCATACAAATCATTGACATAACTTCAATTGTATAAAGTTTTTGCAAACGTAGACTTATGGAATTTTCATTGAACGATGACGATATGAAGAATATGCATAATTGCATATATGTATATATATATAAAATGGCTTTCCAGGTGCTTTTTTTTGTAACGAAATTTTGTCTATTAGCAACTTGGTAGAATATACCAGTGTATCAGTTGTTTGTCGTCAATGAATGTTAATATTACAATAAATATAGAAACACAATCAAGTCAATTATAAAATACCTACATTTTGGGGATAAAATTACCTTGATAATCCGTAGACAGCCGGCAGCGTAAACTCAATAAATATATTTTAGGCCAACGTCTCAACGAACGCAGCAACGAACGGCAGCAACAAACAGCAGTCTCAATTTTTATTAAATTTTTTTTAATTTTAAAGTTTTTAAGCAAATTCAATAGAACACTTTACTTTAACCACTTTAAAAATACTTTACAATACAACTCAATGAGACGATGAGTGATTTGATTGCACCAACACCAACTGTTCGATTCAGAATGGCATGGCGTGGCGTGCTTTAGTAGACGCCGTCGTCAAACCAATTTGAACGAAAGAAATGTTCGTTAGGTAAAGAAAGAAGTGCTCCCACTTTTGTTTGGCCAACGCGAATGGCATTCAACTAAAGTTGTGAGCTCAACAAGATTTGAAAAATTAAAACATACCTTTTGCAACTTAATTATAGCCACAATAAATTTGTATATAAATTTAGTGTGAAACTCATTTTATTTCAACCCATATATGTATGTACATCTAAAAAAAAAGTAAATTAATAAATTAATACATTTGTGAGCTGAAAATAACTTTTTCGTATATTCGTACTAAAGGCATAAATACAATAGCTAAGTACTTTTAGCAAAAGTACAAAAATAACCACATTTCTATGGATGTTTGTTTGTCGAAAAGAGCAGAAAAAAATGTTTTGAAACACAATCCAAGTTTCCTAACGCATTTTCGTAAGCTTTGCACTTATGTAGTTTTGCGTATATTGTTCTTTGGAGTAAGACAATAATTATATTCTAATTGTAATAACACTGAAATTTAATATGTTTAATGTCAAGATCAATTTCCTTGAAAAAAAGAGAGGATTGATTTTGCCAATTTGAAACGAATTTAGCATTATGTTAACATTACTATATTACTAGTATTGTATATTAAATATAAAATCTTCGTTTATCTTTAAAGTATCGTGATAACTTCAAATGACTCTTGGGCATTTCCAGATATCAATAAAGATCTGTTTACTCATGTAGTTTTTTTTTGAGGAACTGACACTATTTTAATTACAAATTGTAGGTACCTGCTAAATACCGACCAACGCGAGGAGTGAATTCGTCAAACTTTCCAACATATCTGTTGTTGTTGTTGAGTTATAATGAAATGCAAACACAGATATAAATTATAAGGATGATAGTAGGATCGAGGAACAAATGAATGAAAGCATAGCTCCGTGATCAAAAGTGAAAAGAAACATAGAAGAATAGAAATCAAAGAAAAGGGTTAATGACAAAAAAAGTATTTGGTGAATTTTTAGAGAAACAGGGGAAGCACAATAAAGTCTGTAGTTATGTTGTGATTGGACTGTGTTGAACAGAGATGGCAGTTAGGATAAAAAGACAATGCAAAAAAAAGAGATGAGGCATATATGTATTTCTCGAGGTAGAATAAAGATCAGAGTATATCTAATAATAAGTAGGAACACTCTCCACGTGTTTCTTATCAGTAAATTTTTTTTAAGTACACAGAAACGAGAGATAGATGAAAAAAAGTATGATGGTGAAAGAGAGATACAAATTCAACTCGTCGCGCCTTTAAAAATACATTATGAAAAAAAAAATGTAAACAATTCTTAATCCACTTCTAGTGTGACCAATTTATTTAAAAAAAAAACACTAAAAAAGTAAAAATACTATTGCTACTACGTAGTCAAAAATGGCTTCGTTTTAGTTTTTGAGAATAAAAAATGAATATTTTAATATTTAAAAATGAAATACAAATTTAAGATTCATTTATATGGTCTATATCATTAAAAAAAATTAATCAACAGAAATAAATCCAGTATCACGAAAAAAAAGAATATGGTCACTCGAAAGAAGAGAGCGCCACAGAGAAAAAATACGCACACAAGCAACCAACCTATCGCGCCTTTAAAAAAACCTTATGAAAAAATGTTGCATTTATACAGGGTGATTGGCATAAGGTGTGACAAAAAGCTAGGGCGTGTAGGTTGGACTTAGACAAGAAAAAAATCGTATGGGAGGGGGGGGTCTATTTCCCCCCGTTTAGGCGGGAGGGGCAATTTAAGAAAAAAATCACTTAAAACAGAAAAAAAATTACAAAAAAATAACGGTCATACCTACAGAGTAATGCTACAGCATTTTGAAAAGCCAGAAATACATTCTTTAATTTTGTTTTTAAATAAAGTTGTTCGAGTGAATAGTTTTTGAAAAATTAATTTTCAAAATCAAAATTTTGAAAAAAAAAATGAAAAAATTTTTTTTAAACAATTTTTTTTCAAAATTTTACGTAATTAAGTATTATTTTTGTATTCAATATTCAATGTTCTTATTAATTTTTGATCAAACACAAAAAACCGGATGTCAAAATGTTTTGTAGTTTTTGCGAAAATCAAAAATAACAAAAACTACTTTTGTTCTAAGAAAAGCCTTTTATTTTAGTTTTTATACGTCTTTGGATTCTTAGGTGAATTTACGATTGAAAGGATTAACTTTCTTTTTACTATTTTTTTAATTGTCGTCTTATAAACATACAATAATGTGACAAAGTACTGGATTAACCATATTTAACACATTTTTTCATTGAGAACACCTGCGTGAGAGCATTGGATTAATATTGACCTGCGAATGTTTTTTAAATAATGCAACGTTACACGCCCTAACTAGTGACAGAAAAGTGCAATTGCGAAATAAGAACAAGAATGTTCTTGAATCTTGAAATCAATTAAAATAAGAAATACATGCATATTTAAATTTTTAACAATTTTTTAACTAAAGCTTATTACAAAAAATTATTTAAAAAACATTCGCAGGTTAATATTAATCCAATGCTCTCACGCAGGTGTTCTCAATGAAAAATGTGTTAATCCAGTACTTTGTCACTTTATTGTATGCTTATAAGACTGATAATAAAAAAATTTTACAAAAAAAGTTAATCCTTTTTTTCGTAAATCCACCTACGCCAAGCCGACCCCACCATAATAAAAAAGTGGCAGGTCTATTTTAAACCAATGCTCTCACGCAGGTGTTCTCAATGAAAAAATGTGTTAAATATGGTTAATCCAGTACTTTGTCACATTATTGTATGTTTATAAGACGATAATTAAAAAAATAGTAAAAAGAAAGTTAATCCTTTCAATCGTAAATTCACCTAAGAATCCAAAGACATATAAAAACTAAAATAAAAGGCTTTTCTTAGAACAAAAGTAGTTTTTGTTATTTTTGATTTTCGCAAAAACTACAAAACATTTTGACATCCGGTTTTTTGTGTTTGATCAAAAATTAATAAGAGCATTGAATATTGAATACAAAAATAATACTTAATTACGTAAAATTTTGAAAAAAAATTGTTTAAAAAAAATTTTTTCATTTTTTTTTCAAAATTTTGATTTTGAAAATTAATTTTTCAAAAACTATTCAGTCGAACAACTTTATTTAAAAACAAAATTAAAGAATATATTTCTGGCTTTTCAAAATGCTATAGCATTACTCTGTAGGTATCACCGTTATTTTTTTATAATTTTTTTTCTGTTTTAAGTGATTTTTTTCTTAAATTGCCCCTCCCGCCTAAACGGGGGGAAATAGACCCCCCCCTCCCATACAATTTTTTTCTTGTCTAAGTCCAACCTACACGCCCTAGCTTTTTGTCACACCTTATGCCAATCACCCTGTATATCTTACGAATGAGATTATTTGTGGTGGTACTTGAAAATAAAATGCACGACTGGGTCGCACGAACTTGCTCCTATGTAATCGACTGAGAATTTTAAAAACGAATGTTATTAGAGAAAACTGTTCATAAGGATAAAATTAATTTTTAAATTCTTTTTTAGTCTTTAACAAAAATAATAAGTCCTTGTAGTGGTTTCTTTAAAAGAAGCTTTTATATACAAACTTTTTAAAAGCTTTTTAAGAAAAAAATTTGGTACGCTAGTTTAAAGTTTTTATTATTGTTCGAATAAAAATTAAATTTACGAAAAGAAATATTGACCCGTTTCGGAGAAATCGAATTTTCAAAAAAAAAAAGAAAAAAAAATAAATTTTTTTTTTCAAAAATTCAAAAAATATTTATTTTAAAGTTTTGAAATGCAATGTATTTTAGACCTTTTAGAAGCTTCTCTATAAAAATTTTCATTAAGATCCGTTATGTGGATAATGAGAAATTCAAAATTCGAAAAAATGGTTCTATGGTAGGTACAAGCTGTAATATCTTAATTTCAAAATTTTTTTTTATTAAATTAAAGATCGTAAAAATTAATTGAAAGAAAAAAAATTTTATCAAAATTCTAGGTGCCGTTTTCGAGAAAAATACGATTTTTGAAAACGATTTTTTTTAACTTTTTAGCATTTGTATGGTAGGTACCTTTATTTTTAGGTAAAATAAAATTTTTTTTTCACATTTTGTAGATTATATTGAGAAACTTTTATTTATCAAGTTTAAAAAAAATCTAGCATGGGGTTTTCGAAATATTGAGTTTTGAAAAAAAAATTTTGAATTTTTTTTTAAAAATCCAAAAAAATTTTTTTTGAAAATTTGAGTACACAATTCTATTTATGTTTTTGGGGAGCTTTAACAAAAAAAAATGATCAAAATCGGTTGAACCGGTTGAAAATCAAAAACAAAAAAAATGGTTCCATGGGGGGTACCCTCAATAACCATTTTTCGGAAAAATTTTTTTAACCAATATCTAGATTTAATTAAATGAAATTTTTCTGTATCTTTATTTTTAAAATCTATTGAACAGGTTTTGAGAAAAAAAAATGTTTATAAAATTTCGAAAAAAATTCGTATGGGGGGTACCGTTATTTTTGGTCTTAAAAAAAAAAGAAAAAAACGTGTGGGGGGGGGAAAATTAAAAATGATATCTACTAAGTTTAAAGAAAATCGGCCGAGTCGTTTAGCCTGTAGTCGAACAGATAGACAGACAGACAGACAGACAGAATTGCGAGACCCACTTTTTTAGTCTTCACTATCATCGTAATGTCAACTTTGATCAAAATCTCGAGTTCGATTTTTTTTACGAATGCATAACTTGCCTTATAGTACCTATAAGTCGCAAGTAAAAATATTGTGGGTTTTTCTTACATTAGTGAATTTAACGTAAGGATTAAAATTAATACTTCGGACCTTATCACGCTTATTGTTTGTTTTTTTTTCTTGTTTTTATTTGGGATAGTAGGACTTGCATATGTGTAGAGAGTGTCCCTACTCATTATTAGATATACTCTGATAAAGATATACTGGAAAGACGAGTAACGGTATTCAAATCGTAAACAAATCGTAAGTCGTGTGAAAAAAATATAATTGATATGATAAAAAACATTTTAAGCGGATTCGGTATTTGTGTCGGGAGTGTGTTATTTTGTATGGTTGGATTTCTTAAGAAATTTAACTTAAGGATTGTGGATTTAATTTCCCGTAAGCCTTTTCCGCGACTATTATTCCTTTTTTGTATTTTCAATGAGACAAAAGTAGGAAGACTTCACTTAAACACATACTATTTAATGGGAAAAATACGATTTTTCTTTTAAAAACGGTATTTGTTCACGATGCGACGACAATAATTAGAAATAAATTAAATAAATATCTTACAAAAAAGAAGCAAATTATATAAAAGTTTATTATATTTTTTCAGCTTAAGCAAAACGAGTCATATAGCAGCATCAGACTTACACACAAAAAGTAATATTATCTACAAATTAGAAATTATTGTCGATAAATGATTAGTCTGGCACACTTTTTGTTTAAAGTGTGATCACTGCAAACAAAATAAAGAAGGAGTAGACTTTTCCTGTAATTTATTAATAAACTGTTTATTAAATAAGTAAATAGTTTATTGAATTAATTAATACGATCATTAAAACAGTGACCGATTTATTGAAAACAAAACTCATCACTGTATAGATACATAGAAGCAATAACTCTTCGTTAAATTTATTTATTAACGATTTATGGAAACAATGAATAGTTTGTTAAAATAATTAATGGTTTACTGATTCAATAAATACGTTAATTACGACAATGGATGCCTTCCTAGAATAAATAACGGCACTTTTTTACAACGGCAAGAAGCAACATATCCTTCGTTCAATTTATTTATTAACGATTTATTAAAATAATTGCCCGTTTATTAAATTAATGAATGCTTTCGTTAAAACAGTGAATGACTCGATAAACAAGATAATTGTATAAAAATATAATTAAAATTATATATTTTAAGAGTAAGAGCCCAGGTTTAAACATTCTTGCTCAAATAACTTTGAGAATTGATTTTACTCTGGCAAAAAAAGGATTTTAAATTAAAATAGGCTTAGAAATCTATCCTTTCCGTCTGGTGGGGTAGCTGTGGAACACCCTGTGTACAGAGTGTTCACTTGTATCCTCATTCGTGCATTTAACTTTGTGAAATAACTCCTGGGCATGTTGTAATAAGCAAATCGTTAAACAGTGAGGGTCTATACCCAGGATTATATTAGTTCAAATAACGCTGAAAATCCATATGTACGTATAATACAAATTCAGTTTTTAGGAAAAATATTAACCTTTGCAACAGCAATCATTTAAAAAGTTCAAGTTACCTCAATTGAGGTCACTTGAACTTTCTAATTGATTTTAATTCATTCACTCCACTTAAACCGAAATAATTTTCATATCTACTTTGCAACTGCATTCGAATAAAAATGATATTTGGCTTGAGTCCTCAAAAATTTAGTCTGATAAATTTTTCCCACGTTAATTTGCGAATATTAGGTAAAGAATGCATACTTATTCATTCAATGAACATTTATTAATTGAATGAACAAATTATAGAAACAATTCTTTTTATATATCTTTAAATCTTACTTTTATATTTAATAGAAGTTAATTATTTCAATAAACGTTTATTAGCTAAAAACACTGTTAAAAGCAACGTTTGAGTATACAGAACTAATTAACAAATTATAGAAACAGTTAACTGTTTGTTATATTCAAAACTTTATTAAAAGTTTATTAAATCAATTATCGTTTATTAATTGAAAGGTCGCTTTAAATAATGTATGAGTTCATTGAACTAATAAAACAGTAATTGAAACAATTAACCATTTATTATTATAAGAAAACTAAATTTAATTAATAGCTATTCGTTCTGTCAATAAACGTTAATTGATTTTAATAATTCTCATTAATTATCCGTACGTACACATTCACTGCCACAATTAACAGAATAATAGAAATAATAAATGTTTAATTATTTTGTGAATCCTGCTTTTAATTAATGGCTGTTTATTCTCTCAATAATCGTTTATTAATTCAGATTTTCTAAAACTATTAACCGTTCATTGTGACAAACAAAAGTTAATAGCGACAATGAATAATATTTTAATACTCGCCGTTTATTGATATTACGAACGATATTTTTTTCAGTGTGAGGTGCTCCGGATATCAATGTTCGATCATCCTTGGGTGTAAATATATTTGATTATTACTCGAAATGTATAATTTTGTACCAATTTGCTTAACTTTCCTCAAATGACTCACAGAATTTTTCTACTAAAAAAAAAAAAAAACACATGGAGGTTTCTGTTGACCGTATTATCAGAAAATATTTTCAATAAGTAAAGTTTATGTTAGTCGTCTTATTTCAGGCTCTAGGATATTCGTAAAAAATTGGTCAAAATTGGTCAACCAGTTTTGGAAATTGGTCAGCCCTAGAAAATTTTTAAGTAAGGCTTACACATGTTCATGGTCAAGGGCGATTTTGAGCACCTCATTTGTGAAAACATGTATACCACCCGAAAGGTATTTAGGTCGATATAAAAGGTCAGCTAGCCTCAGTATTTGGTCAGCTATGATGATTTATTAAAAGTTTCTTTTCTCAATGTCACAAACGATTTTTGGCACTTCTTTTGGGAAATTTAAAAAAATATAATAGGGTAAAGTCGGGGGATACGGCACCCATTTTATAAACAAAAAATAGGAACGTAGGGAGAATTCTCAATCATTTTCATATTTTTTTGTTGTAAAAATAAAAAAAACATTACAAAAAAAACGATCAAAAAAGTGGAGAGTGATATGGCACTCTACTTTTTTTACAGTTTTTTTTTTATTACAAGTGTTAATAAATGCGGTGCATGATTCATGGAATCAAAAGTGACATATGGTATTATGTACTTAATCCACTCGTCAACGTTGACATTCTCTTTTCGATATTTTGGTACGTTTTTAACTTTTAATTTATTTAAAGATTTTTTTTAAAAAGATTCCAGGTTTTCCACTGATTTAAAAACTTGACCTTGTATGTGGATTGATACCCCTTGAGGAAAAGGGTATCAAAGATATCAAGTTTAACACTTTTCCCGAAGTTATTTCAATTACGTCTCGGGAAGTTAAATTTCCATAAAATATTACTTGAACGATAAATTTGCAGTGGCGATGCAGTCTTCATTGTAGGTTTTTTGATGTCTAGCCCTTTAAGCAGTATTCTAAAGGCAGTGAAGGGAATTAAAAAAAAAAAAACGAAATAATAATTGATTGTTGTGCGATAAAAGTTGGTACAAAATTAGGAGCGGGTGAAATGGCACCGTTGCCATATGTTCTAACGTTCCGAGGTGCCATTATATCTCTTTTGAGATAACTTCTGCTTTACCAAATAATACCAATGAACACGTTTGCTTAGTTATTTACAATTAACAAATACAAACGCACATTATTAACCGTCCGTTTTTTGTTGAAATGAACACCGGCCATAAAATACTTTCGTAGTTACATGTACGAGTACTTCACTAATACAGAAAATAAGTTCCTACTTAACATATACTAACTTTTTTGTCTCCGGTTGTAAATTCTTAATTTCAAGGGCTACTGCGGTTTCAACAGAATACACTTAAAGCTTTCAAAAGATTGAATGATTTATTGATCACTTTGTTCTAAAAAAAAATCAATAAGTGGAAGATATGGGAAGGGTGCCATATCACCCATGGAGCCATATAACCCGGCTTTACCCTATAGAATATCCCAAATATAGGGCCTTACACAAGATCCTGCAACCAAACCAAAGCTAGGAAAATAAATAATGTACTTTTATTTAAGTTTTGAATCTGAAGCCAGAGATGTGCCATGTCTTCTATTCATATATACTCATCTCATTTAATTTCATTTCAAATTAATTACATCCACAGCTGACACTAATTTCATCTTTCGTCATAAGAAAAACATTTCATTGCCATCAACTCAATCATTTTAAGCCTGATATATTACAATTATAAGTTTAATACAATTTCATAGCTTCATACTTACAAGAACCCACAACTTAACTCTTACACATCCATTAATTATGTTCAACCACTTCCGAGAGTTTTTCAAGTTCGATACGCCCAGCTTATATCCATCAACAAGACAACAGCGCTTTTTAATAAAAAAAAATATCTTTAAACAAATCTCCAGATAGATGGAGCTAGGTCGCAGTTCTTGTGTTCAAAAATAGCGCCTCATCGTTCGTTGTTACAGATACAAAAACATACCGAGTCGTTTACATTGCAACATTGTGTATAGCATTTATTCATCTCCATCCATCCATCCATCCATCTGCAGCCTTGAATCGAGAAATCTGATCGCTCGATCAACATCATCATGCATCAGTCATATCGTTCATCGGCTTCTAAATTAACATTCCGAATCTCCGACTGGAAAGCCAAACAAAAAAAAACCAATCATACTCACCCCATCCTTTCATAGAGACAAAAAGACAATAGGCCATTGTCTTGAACGAACGAAAAAAAATAAACCTCACAATCTGAACGCCTCACTCACTTTAAGGCTATCGTTTTTATTCGCGGTGTTTATTATATTTGCTTCACCATATAGTACATTAATTTACAATAGAGTGCGCTACTATAGCTAAATGTGATTGGTTTCTGTGCTGCACTTAGATTTAAGATAAAACATAGATTAGTTACCCTTCATGATTAATAAAATTGCTAAAACCGATTCTCTTTTCTATTTAATGTTGCCTTTGTTGTTTTCTTCAAAATGGAGGAAATTGTCTTGAGATTAATGCCATCTGCCGAACGTAATAGTCCCTCCATTGTTTGTTTCTAATTAGATATTTCTGTAATCGGTTAAGTTGATCTGACGGAGCGAACGGCACAAATTTTGATGCGCCCGCTTCAACATATTTTGATGATGACAGGAGCCGCTGCCGATTAGGTGGCTGGCTGTTGAACGCACCACCCCCTCCAAAGATCTGCTGCGCTCTGACTGATTGATCGAATCCATTTATTTTAACGTCATTTTCCTTTTGACATGCGGCGAGAGCGCGAGCATCTTGATGTCCATCAGCAGCAATGCCGTCGTTGGCATCCGCCAAGATCGCCTGACACGGTTGTGGTAGATGAAACGCTGCTGACACCAAAGCATTTATATTCCCCGCCTGATTGGTGACCAGTTGTTGATGAGGTGATGGTGCTACTGCTGCTGCCGCAGCCGTAATATCATCACAGCTAGATTTAAGCCAATCGCCAAATGCCTGATGATCATTCTTTGCTGGCGCTGCTTCTGATGATGTTGATCGGTAGTTATAGTAGCCACCTGATGTGCGCATCTTATTCTTACCTTGGAATATACCACCACCAGCACCGCCTCCGACAACAGATGACGTGCGTTTTCTTCCACGATGAGGAAAAAATAATTCGTCGTACTTAAAAATGTCTTTGAGTTTGTCCTTTTTGCCGCGATGCGGTATAAAGGAATCTTTGCGAGTTAATATGCTTTCTAAGTACGGGAAGTACTTGCGACCGCGCGGTGGTATGAATGGGAAATCATCAGCGATGTCATCTAGCTCTGTAGAAGATTCAAGAGAAATATGAAATTATGTTATTTTAAAATTGCTCAAACTTTTTAAACAAAAATAATTAAAGGATTAATCTAGTGTATTTAAGTAAAAATTTTAATACCTATGGTTTTTCAATAGGTAGTATGGAAGTTTATAGCAGCCATGTTGTTATAGCAGGATCTATACAGTTTTTTTCTTTCAGTAGTGTATAGCAATTCACAATTCAAGGTTCTAGTGTTGTACAAATAATAAAATTTTACTTTCCAAATCAATGTTTCGCTTGGGAAACCTTCTGCACATTACTTCAATCATCTCAATTGTCGAGACCCTCTTTTGGATGAATGGAACAACCAAAATTGTGAGATTCGGATGAAACCAATCAAAACGAAATACAACAGCACGCCGAAAAAGCATTGTAAAAATTTTGGTGTGTCGAAATAATCGGTCCATATTTCTTCCAATAGGTATCTGTCATTGACATAACCTTCAACGCCAAGCTCTGCAGAACGATGTTTACACATCCTTGATAAGCTGCTTCTCATCGACTTAACTGAATATAATGTTTTTTTTTTGCGCAATTCACTCGCTTTTATTGACACCCTTATAATGTTAAACACAGCACAGAAAAAGGGTGAACATTGGTTTTGAAAGTTCGCAAATTGAAAACGGTACGGCCAAAATTAGGATCGAGGATATATTGAACAGCATTCCTTTCGAAAAGGTATCATGGGTGAAAGGAGGATTCAACTGGTTACTTTAAGGGAGCATTGCTTGTGAAAAAGCGATAAAGCAAGGAAAAACATGAAAAATTCCGACAGTGTTAAAGATGTGCAAATGATTCCATGGTAGTTCTTTCTCCTATTAGCTTAAGAGCACTGTTATGTTTTCTGTATAGTAAATGAAGAGAAGTTTGGGAAGTCAACAAGTGGTTCTGCCTATATGAACATACCACACAGCGCCTGCCACGATCAACATTCTTCACTAGCGATTTAAGAACATGCTCGTTTTGCATGTTGCGCAGTGACGTGATATGACCACCGTAATGGTTTTTTTGTTGGAACAAAATATTCATCGAATGTTAAAATATAGTTCTTTCCTTTATTCTATTTGTGAATTCAAAAATGAAAAATTCTAACAAAGAATGGCTTCTATTAAAATGGAATAAGAAGTCCTAAAAAAATCTAATGATTGAAAAATTGAAAAATAAATAAAAAAAATAAAATTTACAATTTGCTGAAAGTATCTGAGGGCAATACCAATTTGCGGACAAAATATCTTTCCCTTGAAAAAAGTTTTAATTTTTTAAATAATTTTCTTTATAAAAATTACAATTATTCAATTGAGTCTAAATTGAAAACAAATAGTAAGTAATTTTGGACTTTCATTAAGACAAAAAAAAATAATAGTGGAATTCCAAAGAATATGGAGTATTTGGATTCAAAATACACAAACTTATCTGACATTTGTAATGGTTTTTTGGATTTTTTTCAATCGAATTACTTAAATTCAGGTCATTGTAGTTACAATAGTGTTTATAGTGTTGTTATAAATAATTTTATAAATATTGCCAACTTTCAAATTTCTTTGACTGAAACAGAGGCAGCTTTATCTGGCCTAAGTGAAGACATTTCAGCTGGTCCTGATGCAGTACCTGCTATTGTTTTAAAAAAATGTGCTTCTTTGTTTGCTAGGTTTTTGTGTTTTATATTTAATAAATCGCTTAAATATGGTGAATTTCTTTGTAACTGGAAAACTTCCTTTGTAACTCCAATCTATAAAAGTGGCCCGAAACAAGTCATTTCTAACTATAGACCAGTTAGTAAATTATCTGCGATTTTGTTTGAAAAAATTATTTGTGATCGATTATCTTTTCTGTTAAAAGAAATAATTTCTTCATATCAACATGGTTTTGTATCTGGTAGGTCAACTTGTACAAATTTTACACTATTTAGTAACTTTATTTTAAATAATATTGAAAGGGATTATCGAGTAGATGTTATCTTTACTGATTTTGCGAAAGCTTTCGACCGAGTAGATCATACAATTTTGATACAAAAACTTAAAAAAATAGGTTTTCATTCGAAATTGCTTGAATGGTTTAGTTCATATCTAAGAAATCGCATTCAATATGTTAAAATTGATTCAACAATCCCTAAATCTATAACGGTTACGTCTGGTGTTCCTCAAGGAAGCCATCTTGGCCCTCTTCTTTTTCTTGTCTTTATTAATGATCTACCTAGTGTCTCTATCTCGTCAAGTCCTTTGCTTGCAGATGGTATAAAAATGTTTTCATGTATAAAAAATACCTTTGATTGTTATCTGTTACAAAAAGACCTTAATAGGCTTTCAGAATGGTGCAATAAAAACAAACTCATCATCATCGGCTCGACAACCGGGTTCCGGTCCTGGCCTCTTTCAACAAGTCTCTCCACCTATCCCGGTCTCTAGCCGACGCCATCCAGTTGCGCACCCCAAGGCTTCGGGCGTCCTGGTCTACGCCATCTCTCCAGCGCAAGCATGGTCTACCACGCTGTCGTCTACCATAGAATGTACCACAAAGAACTTTCCGAGCAGGTTCCTCTTCGCTCATGCGAGCTAGGTGCCCTGCCCACCGGAGTCTACCGAGCTTAATTTTTGTCACGATATCTGCTTCAAGGTAGATTGCGTACAGTTCATGATTGTACCGTCTCCGGAATCGTCCTTCCTCACATATGGGGCCAACAATTCTCCTTAAGACTTTTCTCTCGAACGCAGCTAAGAGGTCGGAGTGCCTTTTACTAAGCACCCAAGTCTCGGATCCATATGTGAGTACTGGCAGGACCATGGTCCTATACAGCAGCAGTTTTGAAGTTATGGTGAGATTTCTGGATTTGAAGAGCTTTGACAGACTATAGTAGGCTCTGTTGGATTTGAAAAGCCGCCCGCGTATTTCTTCTTCTATATTGTTATCGGTTGCTACTATTGACCCAAGGTATTTAAAGGATTGCACCACTTCTACTCCGCTACCTTGATTGTTTGACCAACTGTTCCTCTCGCATTCGACGCCACCATGTACTTTGTTTTACCTTCACTAATGTGCAGCCTTAGATTTTGTGCCGCCTGCTTGATCTGGATGAAGGAATCGTGTACAGCTTGTTCGGTTCTTCCGATGATGTCGATGTCGTCTGCGTAAGCCAGTAACTGGCTGGACCTGTTGACGATGGTCCCTCTTGTTGCCGTGCCAGAGTCACGGATTGCTTTCTCCAACGCCAGGTTGAAGAGGAGGCAGGCCAAACCGTCCCCTTGTCGGAGTCCATTAAAGATGTTGATTGGTCTGGATAGCAATCCGGCTATTTTTACTTGGCTTGTTACGTTTTTCATGGTCAACCTATGTACATAGTCGTGTCAATTTATTTGGGATGCCGAATTCTCTCATGGCTTTGTAAAGTTCTACCCTGGCTATGCTATCATAGGCGGCCTTAAAGTCTATAAACAGATGGTATGTTGGGATGTTAAATTCTAGACATTTTTCCATCGCCTGCCTAAGGGTAAAGATCTGATCAGTTGTTGATTTGCCTGCAATGAAACCACACTGATATTGTCCGATGACGGTTTTAGCGTATGGGGTTATCCGGCCTTGTAGGATAGAGGAGAGTATCTTATAGGCGGTACTCAACAACGTGATACCTCTATAATTGCTGCACTTTGTGACATCTCCCTTCTTATGTATGGGGCATATTAAACCTTTTCGCCAGTCTTCTGGCATTTCTTCCTGCTCCCATACCTGTACTTTAATATCATGAATTGCTTGACGTAAGGCTGGCCCGCCGTGATGGAATAATTCGGCTGGTATGCCATCGGCTCCCGGGGCTTTGTTCTGTTTAAGCCGGCCTATAGCCTTCTCAACCTCTTCTATGCTTGGTGGCGGCAACATAGGATATTCTTCTTGAAGTAGTGGAGCCTCCACTTCTGCAGTGAGCTGATCATTTAGCAATTCATTAAAGTACACTTCCCATCGCTCCAGTATGCTGCGTCATGTTTCGGACGGATTGGTAGAACTTCCGCGCCTGGTGCGGACCTCGCTCTCGGCTATTTTCTATTTCACAGATTAGGTTCTTCTCCCAGGCTGATTTTTTTTGTCTAAAAACAAACTGCTTCTTAATATTTCTAAATGTCAAAGTTTTTGTTTCACTCGTCGAATATCTCCATTACTGTCTAATTATTCTATCGATAATATTGTTTTGGAAATAGTTTGTGTTAAAAAAGATCTTGGAGTTATTTTTGACTCTTGTTTAAAGTTTAACAATCACATTGATTTTATAGTTAATAAAGCTAATTCCATGTTAGGATTTGTAATTCGCAATTCAAAGGGTTTAAAAGATCCGTATACACTCAAATCATTATATGTTGCATACGACGGATCATTTCTTGATTATTGTAGTGTGGTGTGGAATCCATGTTATATAACTTATTCAATAAGAAAATTTTCAATCTTTCAAATAAAGATATTTAAAATTTGTGAGTGATCTTCTTTGCCAGCTCAACACATATTTTTTTATAAATATGGAAATTTTTTATATTCCGCCTTATATTTACCCCTAAATATTCAAAATCTTGAAGATTTGGTCGCTGCCAAAAACTTTTCTTTTTTAAATTTGTTGCTATTTTGAAATCACAAATTTGAAAATGTTTAAAAATTATAAAAAAACATCAAAATGACAATGATTTTAAGTAAAACTATTATTCACTTTAGAAAAATAGTGCTGTTTTCGTTAAGGAGAAAACTATACCTACTCACAAAAAACCGTAGTATCGATACTACGCTCATATTATTTTGCTCAGCTGGTATTACCGTAATATACCCTGACAGAGATGTAGTTCATTCCAATAATATGGTGTCTATACTGGATGTGTGTCACAGGCATAAGTTTCTGAAAACTTTGACAGCAAAAAAGTAGTTTCTGTGGAATGAAAATCTAATCACCTGTAACTACCTTTATACTTATTCTTGGAAATCGAAATAACTATACTATTTTGAGAACTGGTCTGTTTGGAGAACCTTAAGTTCGCAATAATGAGTATATAATGTATAATGTATGGCTTAGCTAAGATTCACAAAGAGAGTTGGCTTTTACGTCCAATATGCTTTATTACATAATGTCACCTGCTATCAACTTTCAAAATAAAAGATAGCTGAGAATTCAGAATATAATATTAAAAATGCTAAACATTTTATTGAAAATTGACCTTGAGTCACGAAGAAATTAAACATTTTTACATTTTTAATTCTTAGTTTCTTATAAATAAAATACCTACTTTAAGAAATTCCAAATTTTATATTAATAGTAGACTTACAAAATTGTAGACTTACGAATTGTTTGGATACTTTTCATTAAGTTGCGAAACTAATCAATGATCTTACTGATATGCTATCTACAACTAACTAACAATGTCTTTGGGTGGAGATATCGCTAAAACAAAACCTTGCGGCTTTCACAATCGCTGGCTGTTTTTGTCAAGAGCTATCACCTGAAAACCAAAACCTTCTGTTCCTCGCAGAATTTTTATCTAACATCGTTATTATGATGTCGATATTTACAAAACCAAACCATGAAAAGTGTTGAAACAAATGATTTTTTCAGAGCTATCGGAAATTAAAAAAAAAATACACATAAAATTCAGAAAAAAGCATGAAATCTTTATTTGAATCGATAGTACGGGCGATATAACTTAATGTTTGAAGATTATTTCATGCAAATGTTGGCCGCGGCTGCCCCTCAAATGGTCCATCCGCTTAGTCCAATTTTGGCATACTCTTTCTCTTTCTAACATTTCGGCCGGTATCTCACGAATAAATGCTTCAATGTTGGCTTCCAGTGTGTCAATCGCAGCGGGCTTGTCGCTATAGACATGATCCTTAACATAGCCCCACAAAAAATAGTCTAGAGGCGTTAAATTGCACGATCTAGGCGGCCATTTGACCGGCCCCAAACGTGAAATAAACTGTTCACCGAACTCGCCTCTCAATTGGTCCATTGTTACGCATGCTGTGTGGTATGTGGCACCGTCTTGTTGAAACCACATGTCATGCAAGTCAAGCTCTTCCATTTTGCGCAAAAAAAAAGTTTGTTATCATCGCACGGTAGAGCTTATTCACAGTAACGTTGCGATTCGCATAATCTTTGAAGAAATACGGTCCAATGATTCCGCCAGCCCGTAATCCGCACCAAACAGTGACTTTTTCTGGACACTTTTGCTTGTTCACGTATCGGTTCAACCAAAAATGAGTTTCGTCGCTGAACTTAATTTTTCGATAAAAAATGGATCTTCGGCCAACTTTTCAAGACCCCATTCACCGAAAATTTGGCATTGTGGTAGGTCTTTCGGCTTTAATTCTTGCACCAGCTATATTATGAAAGACTTCACACCTAAATCCTTCCGAAAAATTTTCCACGTAGTGGAGTAACAGAGGCCCAATTGCTGCGAACGGCACGCGCGGCGCCGAATCGATAATTCACGGTCATCACTATAACACTAGCCGATGCAGCTGCGATATTTTTCTCAGTTCGCGGTCGACGCCCGACGTAAGCGTGTTGAAGGTTTAATGTCCAACAAGAGAGACTTTAGACTATAATATTTAAGTGAGATGAACCATTATGTAATCTCTTAATAATTAACCATACATATTATGGACTTAGTATTTTAGTGGATCTAAATAATAAACTATGTATTTACGGTATGGAACCACAAAATAAAACATAGCATGTTTGGGTAATTATGTAGAGGTTATAACATAATATTCACTCAAATCTTAAAGTCATCTCTAAATTTTATTATTGGAAAGGCCCAGTTCCAATAACAATTACCATTAAAAACTCACAATAATCATCAAGTGAGTGTATCAGAAAATTAAATAGGTACATAATTTCTCTAAGAAAATTGGTGCGATCTAAAATTTTTGATTAATATTTTATCAATCCATTATATGGAACAAAAGAAATGAAAATGAATGAATAAAACTCGAAAGCTTTGAAAACTATTCAATTATTTTCTTAAAAATATAATTTCTTTGGAAGCTCTTCAAACTTTCTTCAAAATTAAGAGAACACTGACTACAGAAATGTGAAGTATGTCTCAAAAATAGACAGTAAAACTTACTATGTTCATGTTCATTATCATGAAAGTATGAATGTCAGATGTTTTATTGAAAATTTGAGTTCGATAGTTCTATGGCATTACGTTCCAAAACTTGTTTGATCATTTTCAGCTTTTAAAATAATAATGGATGGTCACGCAAGCAATTTAAACCTATAAAACTGTTTAAACTGAATTTTTACGAAAATGCATATTCCATGTTCGAATTTTTCAGTTTTATGATCGTTATCAGGTACAATTCATGTCTTACTTTCAAAACCACTTAACATCCCTGTCGAATGACTTTAATATCACACCGAAAACTCTGTCGGCATTAAGTAAAATAGCAATCAAGTTAATAACCCTTCTCTGTTAATCCGGTACCAAAGCAGTTCTTATAAAAATTTAATTTTAACAATAAAATAAAACAAAGAAAAAAAAGCATGTGAATAGAATTTTATTAAGAATTAACCACTCAAATCTATAAAGCCTAACCCAAACCTATTAACACATGAAACCGAAAATAAATTAAGTAATTTAAAAAAAACAATAAAAAAATTATAATAAAAAAAATTTACTACCAAACGTCCTCATAAATTTCTATAACAAGAAAACAAAACAAAACAATGCAGGCTCTCCCATCATCTTTTTTGTCTCTCTAATAAAACATTAAAAAAAAAAAATGAAAAAGTTCATAGAAAATTTTAAACGAAGATCCAAATCATAAGATAAAAATTTCAGATACGAATTTGACCCGTAAGAGTTGAGTTGAACAGAGTGCGTAAGACAGAACACAACCATCATCGACGAATAAAATATCTCAAATTCTTTTTATCATGAAATTCGATCCAGGTAAAGAAAAAACACAGTAAGTAAAGTGGGTACAGTACAATGCATTCCAATCTAAAGACCCGCATTTGATGTATGAAAAAAAATAATAATAATAATAAGTACAATCATCAACAACAACCACTCCTTTCTCTTCATCACTTACGATACGACCGACGACTATGATGGGTACCTACTCGTACAAACAATTTATATCTTTATATCTTTTGCACTTACTCAGGTTTTGTTCGAAATCATCTGGTTCACGGCGCACAACAATGTACTTGGGCTCCTCAGCGTACAGAGGCGTCTCGCGACGGCCCTTCTTCCACATATTCAAGCCGCTATAATAGCTGCCAGATGCGTTGTAACTGTTCACCGAACCAAGTTGTTCCATTGTCCATTCTAGGAACTTGTACAGATCCTTATCGCCGCTCAAATGGAGTAAAATGTCATCATCGTTCTGTCTTCCTGAGTTGCCAACGGTACTACTAAATTCAAATAAAAACAAAAACAGAATAAATATAAAAAATATTGAATTATTGATGATAGATACTTTTGATGAATTTATATTTTTTGATTGATATGCGATACTATTTCAGGCGGGTGATCCATTCAGGCGAAGAGGATAACAATGATGATTAAGGGTGATTATTGGGTATCTATTACATTCGATTGGCCTACTATCCTAGCGAGGTATTGAATTTCCACAGAAAAATCCCGTCCATGGTAAGGAGAATTCAACCAGGGCTGTTTTTTTCGTTTTGTGAAATATGAGTTCGTACCTCAGCTCTTTTGTATTTTCGTTATTTAACTCTATCACATACATAAATGATTTTTTAAATCGATTTATTCAAATTCCTTTTGGTTGGAAAGGAAAATATTTTGTAAAAAAATTGCAAGATCAAATTTTGACAAGAAGCTTACGCTTCAAAATTTCTAGAAATAATTTTTTTTTAACAAAAAAACAGAATACGAGTATGAGCAGTTAATTTTTTCTGTGCGATCTAGGAACTAGTTTTTAAGATATAAAAGTGGCAACTGTTGTGTCAAGTTGTCAATATCTATATTTTGAATACATTACTTTTGTTTATTTCTTGAGGTGTAAGAAATGATAAACTTTAGGTTAAAGTGGCTGCTGACCGCAAAAGGTCAACACACTTAGACCAATATTTGGTCCGTTGTGATACCACAAAGATTTCAAAAATCACCCTTATTCGTTAAACCATTTTGAGCTAATAATGAAGCGTTTGAGACATTGAATGTCGGAATTATTTAGATCACTAGGATCGTTATAGTAGTAGTCTCCCAAGTGGAGTCTACGTCTTTGCGCTAGGGCAGGACAAGAACATAGAAGGTGAGGAACTGACTCCTCTTCTTCTTCATCCATGCAGCTTCTGCAAAAATCATTTGCAGGAACTCCAAGACGAAAAGCATGTCTTCCTATCAGGCAGTGTTCAGTAAGGACACCTATAACGGAGCTAATATGCAATCTACCAATAGAAATTAGTTGTTTTGAGCGTTTAGCATCAAACAATGGCCAAATCAGTTTATTAGACCGGCATGTTGGGGTGCGCTGGTCCATCTGTGGTTAGCTTTCTTCATGGTATCATGCTTTAGCATAAGTTTACAAGTAGCTAGGGGTATACCGATGTTAGATTAGCTATCCAACAAAGATAAGATTGTTCCGTTTTTTGCAAGTTCGTCAGCTTTACAATTTCCTGGAATGTTTCTATGCCCCGGCACCCATGTAAGGTGAATGTTAAACTGTTTTGACATCTCCAACAGAGATGATCGACAATTTTGGGCTGTTTGTGAGTTAATGGAGACAGAGTCCAGTGACTTTAAGGCAGCTTGACTGTCTGAGAAGATACGTATATCAGTAGTCGATATAAAGTTTTCTTTTAGCCAAGAGAGGACTTCTTTTATTGCTAAAAGCTCTGCCTGGAACACGCTACAGTGATTGGGAAAAAAATGATAAAACTCATTTATGAAAACCTTGCCGCCATCACTCCTTTGGGCACTATGTACACGGAGTTGAAACCGAAACAAAAATATGTAAGCTAAATATTTTGTTTTCACTAACTTATTTCTCTGACTAGTAGGAATTTAAATTAAATTGACTAAGAAAATAAATGGGACGAAATATGGAGAAGCAATGAGGGGTGCAATAACAAACATTTTCCGTGTGCTTAAGAATACACAATTGCAAAGTCCAATATACGAGTATTACCCAGAAATTTTATAGAAGTCGTTGGGCTCTCAACATAACGAAGAGCGTTTTCCCTAAAGTGAAATCACTTCTACTTCTTACCCTCTTTCTTGTTCGGTGCCTTAAAGATTAAAAGACCATTTGCCTAATGGTCAGTTTATTAGTACACCTTTGCCTTGAAGTACAATATACTTCTGCTCTAATTCAATAATTATGCAGCATGATTAAAGTTATATTTTCATACAATTTAATCATCAATCTTGCTTTGGAAATTCACTTTTTAATCAAAAGAAATTGCTGTGCACACGCGCCCCTCCGGGGTCGGACATGGTTTCCCTTTAACACTCACTCGCTTGCTTGTCTATTTCGTTTTTTTTAGTTCGTGGAACTTCTTTGTGTACTGAAATCGAAAATTATATGGGTTTTTGGGTTTTGAATGTGAATTGAAATCGGCGATTCGTGTTATGAATTTGAGTCCATCAGAACCATCCATCAAGTTTGAATGAGAATGAGAAGGAGTGTTAACTTCGAGGAATGTGGGCTTTTAAATATGGGAGAAGAGTATATAATATCGATGAGGATGTGGGTGTGTATAGAATGATTTGTGCAGAACTGTGTGTGGCTGTTAATCATTTATTGAAAGTACTCATAGATCTTACTTTTAGATCGTACTCATAAAGCGCCTACAACGGCCAACGGTTAAACGATCAAAGTTGTGTAATTGAAATCTATAGGATGTGCAATTAATTGTAATTAGACCGTTTGACCCACAATGGGGGAGCAATTGCAATCAAGTCGATTCAGCGGAATTGTAAAATGAATGAGTTTTTTTTTTTGTTTGTATTTCAGTTTAACATTCGTGATCTTTGGAAAAATAAAATCAAGTTGAGATCAGAGTCGTGGGTGATTTCCTTTGATTAATTAATTGGTTTCTTAAATTGATTTTGAGTTTGCATTAGACTAAAGGCAGCTTGTAAAAGTAAAAGATATAGTTCAAAGATGATTCAATGAATAGAATGATTTGCTGCTAGACCTTTGTTCTGATGAGTGTTAAGCAATTTGGGTGGTTTTAAAATGTTCAAGATGTAATAAGTAAGGTGTTTGATGTTTTGCCTGTTGGGGTACTAAAATACGACTATACTAGGTGTGACTATGCTAGGTGAAGGTATACCAATAAAGCAACTGTAAAACTGAAATTGTTTATCTAACGATGTTTTTGTATAAAAATATTTTTTTTTTATTTTAAAAACATTAAAATTAAATAAAAAAATATATATTTATATATTATTTGTTTATGTCACTAGTTTATTTATAATATAAATAGGTCATATGGAAATCTGTGGGTAAGCTATTATTGATCTATACTGAATTTATGAATCCGAAAATTTCAATTCTTTATTAAAACCATGTGTTTTCGATCAAAATTACTTCTTGCTTGAATTTTTGGGCTTGCCTCAATCCTGAGAGACCCTTGCAGCCTTATTTATTAAATCGTTTTAGCGACGGAGTAAAGTTACTTCAACTTTACAACCACTCTGATCCTGAAAAACTTAATTATAAAAACAAAAATACACGATGAATTGAGGCGGAGTAAGCTAAACATAGGAGGTTTAAGACCCTCGTAGTATCTAAAAGAGGGTGTAAACAGTTTTTTGTCACTAAGTGAAAACCATTAGTTATTTTGCATTTATAAATACTTTACATCCCTTAAATGGTCTATCTGGAAGATGAATAAGGTCAAAGCAGTCGAAGTTTCGAATTTCGAAAGAAATTATTAAGAAATTAATATAGCTATGGTTCGGCCTTTTATAAGCGATGATAAAAAGGAAAAGCATATCCCAATTGATTTGCAAGGGATGGTAGCTATACGGATTTGAATAATAATGGAAATCAGCTGGGGTTTGTGTTAACGTTTACCTATAATAACCAGAGTCTTAGATTGGTGATTTTTTTGATAATTAATTTGACTAAGGAAGGCGATCTAAAACGGCTAAGAAAATATTTTGTAAATGAGAATTTCTTTAAGTCCGAAGTGCTTGGACTCTGTTTAACTATTCCGAGGTTGGACCGACTATTAGTGAAATCTAATAAATAAGGATGTTGAAGTTTAATATTTTTTTTTAGGATTAAACAAGCTGAATTCTTGAAACAGTTTCAATTTGGTTTGAATAGAAGACGAATAAAAACAACTTAGTGCTAAAAAAGACCGACATTTCTGAAACTGCCAATGAAATGTTTGAAGTGGAACTTATTTTTAAGCGCGTTGTCAGTAAAAAATCAGGCTCAAATTGCTACTTAATGAAATCATAATTGTTTGGGTAAGTGATTGTGCTCTTACGTCTATTTAATAATTTTGGTAATTATTTGGGTAGACTTTTAAAATTTTTCTTTTTTATTTTAATAGCTTAATAAATATAAAAAATCCTTTTTCCTTATTTAACCTTTCTTTCTTTAACTTCTCTTACTATGGAGGCATGAATTATTTTGAGTTGATTATTTCAAAATGTAGACAATACTAAAAATTTAAGTTTTAAATAATTGGATAACAAAATTAAGTGCAATCAATAGATTTTTAGTTATTAGAAGATTTTGAAAGAACTCATTTTTTAAAATAAAATATTAAATGCCATTTAGTACATAAGAAATAGCGATCTATATCGTAGCCTTCAGATGGAAATGGTCAAAAAAATGGTTAAAACATACACGCTGTATCACTCAATCAGCGACTGCAAAGGCATACCAACTCCGTAACGAAAACCGTCTTAAATGTAGTAGACAATTATCGGACTTAGGCCACTTAGAAGAATCAAGCCTCATGAGCTGATGGTCTAAAAGCTATGGAAAAGAATTAAAAGCCTAAACTTCCTTCAATGTAATTTTAAATTAAGAAAGAAAAATCTTTTATTGATCAGTCATAGATTGGTCCTAATCCCGGTGATTTTCGTGCCATAAGAGTTCCGCTCTATTGGTACCGAATATTACAAAGAGCCTTTTGAAGATTTCCACCGAAACAAAAACATCGAAAATAATCGTCTCAAATATCTTCTATGCACCAATATCTTCTATTCAATTCCTATATACACATCCAAACCAAAAGCTTCTGAGTGGTCTGGTTATCGAAGTGATGCCGGTCCGAAGTAATTTTATGGATTTGCGAGCCCCAACTACCTAATAATGCCTTTGGTTGGCGCTAGTTCCGAAACCAAGACTTGTAAAAGACTCTAGTTTTCAAAATTCCCAATTAAATTTTCCACAGCTATCCACAGGTAGAAAGTTGATACCTTGTTGCAGTCGTCAAATATCCAATTTCTAAGTCTATTAATTTTTTTTTGCTCTCGCAATTTTTTTATTTTGAAGCCCATTTTCTCCAGAAAATATTCAAAAAAAAACATAAAGTTTTTCTATTTATTTCTTATGAACGTACCAATATTGAAAATAAAAATCAAGAACAAATTTTCGGAAGGGTTATATGTAGATTTTATGGTACTTGGAGAAACAGCCAAACAGAATGTTTGCTCAAATTAACTGCTGACTGACTTTAGATGGCGCATCAGATTACTCTATTGCAAATCACTTAAAATTCCCATTTTATTGTAAAAAACAAGTTCATTAATTCTTTCCCATACCAAAAAATAAATGCAATTCTGTGGGTTCAGGAGTTCTTGCAAACCAATGAAATTATCTGTTTTTATATCAAACATACTCTTCATTTAGCTAATTATTAACATCAAGACTGAAGTGTACTGGAATTAGTGGAAAATCCTCCAATAGTTTCAGTAAATCACTTCACATAAACCTTAGGTAGCTTGCAGAATTAACCAAAGCCATAGTTTGCAAGGACTGATTAAATTGTTTCCAATTACACCTGTCCACATATATTGATGCTGAATTGGTTTTGAAATGATCATACTGTCTAATTCTGTGTGGATTCTCGAAGCCCATATATACTCGTATAAAAATTGTGAAAATTTGTGATCCCTCCTGTAAATTGAGATTCATCCCTCTAAGAATTGCTTCGTTCCAGGAAGCAGTTTTTAGGGCGTTTTTCCATCCAAATCCAAAGAGACCAACGTTGAAGTACACCTCTTCAGACCAACAGAAGTGATACCATCTGGGTCAGCGGACTTGTGAACATCGACATCCTTCAGAACTCTTGAAAATATGTCTCATAAAATTGTTTACACTCTTAAGTATAGGAGGAGACATGACACTTTCAGACAGCGTCGAATTAACAGCAAATTGGCATTTTTCTGTGAGTTGACATAAGGAGTGTCATTGAAAACGAACTTACGAACCGAAGACGAACTAGTATTTCGTACATGTTTTACAAATGACCAAAAATGTTTATTACTTTGATACTTTGTAGTATTTTTTGCCTTAATTGTTATTCTGTTTGTCAGATCGTTTTATCTTACTTGAACTTATTCTGATTTTCCTTAGTGGGGTTAGCTTTATATCATCGAAAACTTACTTCTATGGCCCTAATAAAATTTTTACAGCTTGAACAAAACCATATACAGGGTGTCCCACAGTCACCGCCCCAAATGAAAACCATGGATTCCTGAGGTCATTTTAAGTCGAAAAACTTAATAGGTCATTTTCTCGTTTTCGTCCCGTTTTCGAGTTATAACGGTTTTTATGATTTTTCCCTTAACTGGCTTTATCTTTGCCAAATTACGTCCGAATTTCGATCAAGAATTTAATACAGTTTTAGTTTGTCCAAAGACTTTTTTCCTGCGGGCAACCGTTTCTCCGCAATTTTGCATCAAACCCAATTTTTTCGTTTTTTAAGTAGTTTTTTCACTTTGATATCATTTTATTGAAAAAAAACACGTTAATGAGTATTAATTTTTTCACTTATTATTAAAGCCCTGTTCATTTTCTTAAGAAATATATTTTTTTTCTTTAATCTTTAAAAAGAATACTAAATGTAATTAACAAAAAACAAACAAACTGAGTGAATTAAAAAAAAAATAATTTTTAAATACAAAATTAACCTTTTCTGAGCTATTGGGTTAAGAAAAGGACAAGACTAGATCTTCATTCTCCAAACCTAATTTATTGTGAGCGCTTTCAAAGAACAGGGTAAGGAAATAATGGTTATGTAAGGAAGTCATATAATTGAAGGAAGTGAAGGTCTTAACAGGTAGCCAAATAAACAACACTTTACAACTTTGCTATACAAGATTACAAACATATTGGAAGCTTATTAATAGTAAGAAAACCACTTATACATATTATCAACTGTTGTTAGTAACGTAGGTTGTAGATGAAAAATCTTAAATTCACATTTTTAGCTGCTCCAGCTTTTCCCAAGTTCATCAAGTTCATCAAATCTATAGGATTTTCCGCTAACTCATTTATTTATTGTCACCTTTATAAGAAGAAGTACCCGTTGGCATAATTGTTAGTGTGTTGGACTGTCATGCAGAAGGGGTTTTGGTTTCAATTTTTAGCCGCTGCAAAAAAGTTTTCTTCAGGGATTTTATTATCTCTTGCGAGAAATTGGAAAATCCTCCAAGATTATCTCTTGTCATGAAAAGTGCTACTCATTAGCCGTTCGGAATCGGCAGAAAATTGAAGATCCGATCCATTCCTGGTAATACGCACGTAGGAATGGTTGAGAGTTGTAAGTCACAAGGACCTGGTTTTCTTTGAGCTGTTGCACCACCAAATTTAATTTTTTTATTTTTTATAAGAAGAAAGTAGTTAAACCTTATGTTTAATACGCATTTTTTTTTGAGAAAATTGCCCTCAAAGTCAGAAATTAGAGAATGTCTTGGATTCCATTCTAAGCCACTGCAAAAATGTTTTTTCAAATCGTGTCAAATCGTAGATCCTCTCCATTCCCCAAATCAAATCTCTTCCAAAAAAAAAATGTCCTCTATAGCTTACTTCTTTTGAAAAAAAGACATTAGATGATTGCCTTGCACGTTCAGCCTCCTTAAACCTATTTAAATTTTCACGTATGCATATAATACTGTTTTCCAGGTTTATTTGAAAAACTTCACACAAAATAAATAGGGTTCCGATGATTTCTGACCCAATTCTATGATCTTCTGGTATTATTTTCTTGACAGATTTTGTTATTATTCTGCAATCTAGTTCTTATAAGTTTTTATATGTATATCATCGAATTCATAAATTTTAAAGTTTGTTTGTCCCAATACCTACTTTAAATTGAGTTATTTGATTTCAACAGTAATAAAATACACTCACAGCAAAACTATCCGACCACCTGCATTTTTCGTCACCCTGACTCTTTAAGTTCGCTATGATTTATCTGCTGATTTGGTTTTTGTTTAAAGGATATTTACGCAAAAGACAAACTTAAACCCTTGTTCCGCCCCATAAAATTGTATAATCGAAGCGTTACTTAAGCTTCACTACATTTCTTGTTATTTTGTACCAAAGTAAGTAAATATCGGTAATTTAAGGTTTATACTGGTAATTTATTATTTGTGACTCTAGAAAAATGCCATCTGATGTACCTGGTGTAGCTAGAGCACTGGTCTGATGCCGGGTATAGCCAACGTCGCATTGCTCTTAAGCTTAGTGTATCTAAAACTACGTTTGGGGATGCTATCAGACGATTTAGGGAAACTGGCTCATACACGAGGAGGCCAGGTCAAGGTCGTCATCGATGCACTTCAGCTCGGAATGATCGCTTTGTCATCAGCAACATACTGAGAAATTGGTTTTGCACCGCTACTGCAGAAGATCGTACACATCTTCTTGAGTTGAGGAATGTTAGTGTGAGTGAACGCACCATCTGAAGAATGTTGGCAGAATTGAATATCAGAGCTTTCCGACCAGCTCGCGCCCCGGAATTTCTTCCACAGCTTCGTACAGCAAGACTTCATTTTGCGCGAGAATATGTTAACTGGACTGTAGAGGAATGGAGGGACGTCCTATTCTCAGACGAATGCAGAATAGGTCTACGAGGTCCAGATGGACGTCAGCGTGTCTCTGTCTACAGGCGAAAAAACGAACGGTTTGCTCCATGCACGGTAACCGAAACACTGTGTTACCAAGGAGGGTCTATAATGGTTTGGGGAGGCATCAGGTATGAAGCTCTCACGGACCTTGTTGTATTTGATAGAGGCAGTGTGAAGGCTCAGATATACGTGGAAAACTTCTTGCAAGACAATGTGATGCCTTTCGCACCATTTATTGGTGAAAACTTTCGGTTAATGCATGACAACACACGATGTCACACCGCAAATTCTGTAACTAACTACCTAACTGAGGTCGGGATTCCAGTCTGGCCTATGAGTATATATTGCCAGTAGTCATTCAGTTCATTGAAAAGGTCATATTACAATTTTATCAAAACTAATTATCATTCCCAATTAGGGATTGGTTAAAGCAAAGAGAAACTCGAATAATCATTTCACATGTTTTGCAGGCGATATAATGTCTCCATTAATTTCATTTCCCCAAACTTATTCTAGTCAATTCAATCTGTGACATTTGCCATTTAATTATGCATATAAATCGTTATCCACCAACGTTTGTATTTGCATTTAACAACATTACTGACACCATAGGGTGGTCAAAAAATTTCACTTTTCATGCCAAAAAAAAAGACGAAAATAAAACAACGTATAAGAATTTCCTTATGAATTGTGCTTAACAAGCATTTCTCCGTTACCAAAAGATCGTTATCGATAAATTTCCTCAACATCGATCGTCGATATTTCAATTAAACTTTCCACATCGACAGGAACGGCGGCGGTGGTGGTGCGGCGCGTCCACCACGTTCACGAAGGATGCGTCAGTATCTGCTCTTCTTGAAAAATGGACTTTATGTGGGCTGATTTGCGTCGGGTTTTGCATTCGTGATCTTCGATTTATTTGGAAAAATTTAAATCATGCTCCAAAATAGTCGTTTTGTCTTTTCGATAATGTTTTTTACCTTTTTCATTTCCTTATTTCGACATTCGATATAGAAAATTAAGGGCATGTAATGGATTCGGAAACAAAAGCTTCGTAAAACCAACTTAACTTTGTCACAGTGTAGGCGACCAAAAATTATAAATATACATTTTGTACTAGTTACCTGAGGGTTATCAATCGGTTCATTAGAACTTGCCTAAACTGACGTTTGATTTAATTGAATGGTGAATGTTTTACACTATTTTGAACTGTTCTCACTTTCACCCTAATTCATTTTAAGTATGCGTTATTAATTCCGATTAAGAGCCAGTAAGTGAGACTCAGTGGTGTACCTTACTTCTTTTAAGGGTTCCGTATTTATGGGTTGGGGTCAAATTTTGTAGGGCACATTCAGCTGGCGGTGTGCACAGATGCACTTGATCATTGAATTCGATCAGTTTCGGTCTTCGAAGACTGAACGGCGTGGTTGGTGCTCTTTCTCGTGATTATGGCCTCTGATTTATTGATATTTGGGCTGCACGGTGGTTTGGTCGTGTTTAACTTCCTGTCACACACATTTCGACTGCTATCCGATGATCGTAAATCGTTTTTATTGTGTTTTATGTAATTTTTTCTTTCGTTAAGGCAAATGAAAACAAAATTTTACGCTTTTTTCAGAATCCGAGGAATATATTGCACAATTGGGAGCAAAAGTTAAAAAGAAAAAAAATTATTAAGAAACGAACTCTCAGAACTCATGCTGAGATGAAAATCAGTGCAGTGGAGCAGGATGAAATTGAATTGACACAATTAACAGAAAAGAAAGGCTTCAAGGCGCACTTCTTGGGGATCGGGTGTAGGCTTCCCATCCATCCTCCTTTCGTTTTGTATGGTTCGTGTCTAAAAATTGTTGATTGAATGAAGTGTGCACAGAACACAGCCCAACCCAATCTCGCAATATATAAGATGTTCTTGCTATTTGGGTCAATAAAATGAATGAGATTGAGAGTTGAATTTTTTGATATTTGCTTTTTTCAATTTCGTTGTTTACATTTTTTTTTTAATTTAACAAACGGAAGGTAAGTTGGACGATTAAGGTTTCAGGATAAGAAAAAATATAGGTTTTTGGGAAAAGCTTGAATTCTGTGTGGGAGGAAGTCGAGGATGAAATTTCTCTTCACAGGCAAAATGTTAACCTACATTATTTATGTCGGTTGTTTCACTGTGGAGCTGTCAACTGCGATTTATTGCAACTGAAGGACAAGCCTTAATTGGAAAATATTAAGATGAAATTCAATAAAGGCTGAACAAAATTAAAAAAAAAAAAAAATAATGACTGTAACTTAACTAATTTTCAATTCAGTGAATTTTCAAAGTATCTTATATTCTTATATGAAGTTCCTTTTTAAATTAATTTGTAATTTAAACTCAATTACAACACGTTTTTTTCTGGAGTTAATTGAATTTAAACTTTATATCAATTCAATCTGCTCGTAAAGTGATTTGGCAGTATAAGCTCAATTGAACAAATTCAATTATTTTGTTATAGATATTTGTTCGTTGGATACCTAGAAAAATTGTCAACAGTATAATTGTAATTGACCAGGTATAGTTATGTGCACAAAGGTGCTTTGAAACTCACTTAATTAATTAAAGTTAACTTCTATTTTATAAATTGAGGGGAGATATGAAGTAGTTTGTTTTAATCAATACCTATTCATGAATATACTACTTAGACTAAAGTGACATTGACAGAAATTGTATTGATTGTTGTTGACATTTTTGTTTTTATTATTTGTGGGCCTTAAAATACATATAGAAAATAAACAATGTTAATGTACTATGTTATCTCTTAATTTAGTAGGCAAAAGATATTTGTTTGGCTTATTTGGTGATTTTGGGTCAAATGAATTGATACTTTCAATTGGTTATTTACATAACTTTTTGTCCATGTCAATGGATTATGCCAAAGCCACTCCAATCTTTTAGCCGAAATGGTATTTTTTTAATGAGAAATATATATTTTCGTTAAGATATCTAAATAATTTTCTAAAAAACTTCTTTTCAGCTTGAGATGTTAATTTTGTCTCGATATTTTTGTGTTCGTCTTAACTTTATGTTGTCCACCGAAAACGAAAAACTAAAACAGTCTTTTCAACAAAAATTGCGAGTTCAGGGATAATGGGGGAGTGTTCGTCAAATTAAGGTTATTCATGCACCACTATCTCGACAATAGGTTGAATACGTAATATGTCGAATTTAATACCTGGAACCATCGAATCAAAATATCTCAAATGACTTATTAATTCTCGATCGTTAAAAAAACGCTGTTTTAGTGTTTTTGTACGATTTTTGAAATTATTTAGTTCTTTTTTGTTAATTCGCAATTTCAAATAAAGCTGAAACAAATTGTTAAGCAACTTGGAGATAGATTTTTTATAGGTTTTGATGCATCTTGAACCTAAAATACTTGTTCATTCTTCATATTAATACTCGCAGAGTAAAAATTTCGCCCTGTCCATTCGCAAATGTCCATTCTTCCGTGTACTTATAATTTAAAGAGTAGGTACTATAATTCCATATAACCTAAACTACTGACTGGCTATTTCATTTTAGTATTGTTGATAGAAAAACCGATAAAATAATTGAAGATAAAAGTTTCGGCAATGAAAATGTCTGCTTTAAGTTTGATGGCTCTGTTCTGGATTCTATCTAACATGTTCAAATGACTACTTGGGGCAGCAGCCCCTCAACTCTTGGGGCTTTATAATTGGAAGCCTGTGAGTCTAAAATGAATGTGAAAAGCTGAGGATGCTGTTATCAGCGAAACAATGAAGTGAATAAGAAGTTTTATGCAAAGGATTATTGATGAAAATGAGGAAGAATATCGGTTAGAAAACGGAGCCTTGGGGCGTACCACCCTTTTATTTTTTTGACTATCGGACTTAAAGCCGTTTTGAAGCAGATTGTTGATCAGCGTTTCCATGAACTTGGTGACATTTGTTTTCGATTCACTCTACCGTCGCCGCCGGCAAAGATGTTTACACATCATCATCCCTACGATGATGTGTAAACATCTTTGCCGGCGGCGACGGTAGAGTGAATCGAAAACGTGGGTAAAACTTATACGTGCCCGTTACGCTTACACATTACGGTTACACGTTACGGTTACTTGTTCCATGTAGCAACCTACCTTACCGACGTTTATCACCCTTTTACATTGGAAATATTGCATACTTACATACAACATCGTGTTTACATTGGAAACTGTGAGTACTGAAATCTCGATTTTATTACTTTCCATTGCTCTCGACCAATATGTAAAAAAGACGAAAGACAAAACATCTGGTATACATTTTCATACCGGGTTCATTTAATGTCTTAAGAAAATCCACTTCACGTTAGTGATGGCCGATTACATTTTATTTTATACTTCCAAAAAATGCATTTTCAGAGTTGACATTTAAAAATCCGAAAAATGTTGTTCAGGGTAATCAGTTGACATCTACAATGAAATATTCTCGATACGTCAAAATTTAATTTGTCCCTTATCTGTCATATCATATAATTATTTTAATTATCGAATTAAATATTCTATATTATATCAGAATATACTTTTAGCATTCACTAAATCATAATATAGATCGTGCTCCATCTGTCAAGCCATGAACAGGATGATGGTAGACTTCAATGGATTAAAAAATTTATTTTTAACAATTTCCATTACAATATACATTGGTCAAATGCATGACAAGCACTGGTTGAAGTTTCATATACACTACACACATCAAGCTTTAGTCTTCAATCTTTTATTTTTACATCGGAGGAGTGGCGTAAGGGCGTTGCCCTTTGTGTGTTTTTTTCTTCAAAATTGTTTTTTTTCGAATTTTTCTGAGATTTTTGTAATTTTATCCGAGTAATTTGTTTTATTTTGTCTATCCATTTCATCACACAATTTTCGTTTGCTGTTTTAATATTTTAATCAGTGCTTATGCTGTGCTGTGTTCTCATCTCTTCAAAAAGTAAGTAAGTTGACTTTATTTATAAAATATAGAAGATTACATGTTGGCTATAGCTTTCTTAAGTCTAAATGGTTTGGCCTAAGGCCGTCTACCAGATAAAAGTGAAAGCCTTTAAGCGTATGCTAAAAGTATGAAAATGAGAGTATTACATCTCTTCAACGTACTGTACGCAAATGAACCAATAAATACATGACCAATCATCAATCTTGCATATACAATATTTCTATGGAGTATCCTAGATTGGAGGAAACTCAAAAGATTTTGATTTTTCTTCAAGCCTACATTTAATCTATACATTTGACTTTTTCACTAATACACTTACACGTGCTGTCATGCATTTGAACAATGTATATTTGGCTTTACGTTTACATGCAATTGCTGAGGTTGGGAAAAATGCGGAGTTATCGTTCATTCTTCTTTGTGGTTTTCTTTATTTATATTTGGCGTTCGCTCAGTGAAATTCACTTAACTCAATATAGAGTGCGAAGAGATGACTCCTTTTCGCATGAACAAAGTTAATTATATTAAAAATCGATGTGTTTAAAAGCACCCATGCACTCGAAAGGAAACCAAAAGAGAAACAGATTAAAATCGGATTTGTGTAAAAACAGTAAGATAACATCTCTGTTTGAATATAAGTGTAAAAATATAATGCTGTCTCAAACAACATCACTGTTTAAACATAAGTCAAACAAACTTTACGTTACGTAGCGGAGTCCAATGGTGCGTTCTTTTTCTTAAAATATTTTAATTATGAAATAGATAGGTTTGTTTCTTATTTTGAAACTCTACCACCTCAAAATAAGTCTGAGGAATAAGTTCAATTCTATTGTGAACACTGTCTTGAAATTAAAGATTAAAAAGTCAATCATAAGTTTAAATAATGGCTACGTATGCATGGGTATAACTGGCGCATTATCCCCCATATCGTCCAAAAATACATGTGTTTTGGGGAAAAGCGTTATGTGCAGCTATAAAGATATATATTTGGATTTAAGCATAAGTTAAATGCTAGATTGTGGGAAAAATATTGGATTGATTTGAATATATCTAAAGTCACAAACTAATACGATTTCATTGTATGTTTAATGGGTACGTTCGATAACAAAAATTCGAAACTCGGACAAAAGTTGGTGTTTACACATCTTAATGATGAGTCGCGGCACTCACACTTTTTTTTAGGGAACGACCAATAGATTTCTTCATTTCAAGACCTGTAACGAATCTTACCACTGAGGGCTTTATCCTCTAGCATTAGAAGCTTAACTTTCTCAACATTGTAACCTCTTTACAGCAGTCGTACCAAGAATTTTCTTTGGGACTTACTGCTTCTGTCTTGTTTTTGTATTCTGTTTTAAATTACTAAGTCAATCAGTAAGGTTAGAACCCACGTCTCAATTTGTTTTTACTGTTTTTATTTCAAAGCTTACATGCATGTATATTTTCTTATAAATATATTTTATAAAACCTCAAGGTCTTTTAATTAAAACGCAAGTTATAACGTTCATTATTTTATCAAATTAAACTATCTTTGCTATAGATTTTGCAGATGTTTTGTTCAGTAAGTTTGGAGAAATAACTGTGTGTATATATAGTTAAGGTTTTATAATTCGGAAAATTTTCATCAACATCAAATCTACGGCTTGGTTTAAGCACCGATTTAGTATGAAATTTTTAATTACCCCCAAAAATATTATTAAATTAAAATGTAGAAGCCCCCGATTCTCGTGAGCAGTCGGATCAATAAACTTATTGATATTTGAATAATGGATTATATCTGCGTTGGCACGTTAATGTATCGATATATCTTCAAAACTGGAAGCTCATCAAGCAAATTATCACTTGAATGATGTGTGCTTTTGAGTTTTGGGGTAGTTTAGCCTATCGGTAAATAGTTTCGTTGCTATATTTTTGTGTCGTGAAATATCTCATAACTTAATCCACCGAAAATAAAACTCATTCATAAATTGCATTATCCCACCGTTTTTACGGTTAATATCCAATGGAGTGATTGTGCAGTCTTTACCGATCAGTGTTTCTGGGTCTTATTTCACATTATCAATTAACGCTTAAGCAATTATATCTAATTTTATCAAATTGGTTTACAAAATCATTTGTATAATACCATTTTATAAACATAAAGTTAGTAGCTGTAAATGATATTATGTATTCTTAAATAGGAATCGAAATAACGCTTTTTCGCTTTATGTATATAAAAACAACATATCCAATACTTCAATACATATTTTAAATTCATTAAGAGGTAGGAACCAATTAGTTAGAAAAGTGGCCAGATTAAGTCTTTTATTTTTTCTGAGATAAAATCTTTAGGGTTTTACATCGAGAAGACCCACCACGGAGTCTTCTAAGAATTAATTCTTTTTTAATTAATCTTTCTCGAATCTGTCTCGTAGATAAGATAGTAAAAAACAAACAAAAAACAAAGCTACTTTCACTTTAGACTCTGACCGGTCTAGTTTTGGTAATCACCTATAGGACACCGGCGCGGCGGCAGCGACCCCAAATCTAAATATTTCTTTTCTAACAATCCAAATGATTTTATTTAAGAACTTACCTGATATCTGGCCGGTTTTCTTGTGAACAATATGGTTCACAGTCCAATGACCACGATTTCTGTGAAGAAAAACCACTCCCCAAAGTGGAGTTTTCCAGTTTTCTTTTCGATGTATTGACGGCTATTTGCCCTTGAGATCCGTCATAGACCTGCTCCACCAAATCCAAATCATTGCCGTCCAATAGCTTGACGTCTTTTTTTGATATCAAATTTATATCACTGTCAATGTCATTAAAACGATTGTACTGAGGAATTGATAATGCACTACACAGAACTAAAATTAAAACAAATGCTAAAATCATATTATCTAACCCGCGAAGAGGTACTTGACGTACTAAAGAGCTACTTGTTGCGGAAAGGACTTTTATAGCTTATGCTGTAAGGACCAATAAGAAGTCCGTGAAGAATTGAATAGCATTTTTTTGTTTGTGCTTTGAACATAGTAGGTTTGCGTTTATTTGAATTGTTAAGAAATGCGTGAAATCGAAAAATAAAAGTGAGTTACTGCTGATGCAACTGAGTCCCTAAAGAAATCAACTCCTACAAATCATTTCTGTCTTTTTTTTTAAACTGGACGATAACGTGTGTGTGTTTGACTTTAATGGAGAAATGTTGGAATCTCTAACTCTGGAAAAAGGAAATGTCTATAGGTCAACCAGAAAAATAGAATGTATCATTCATTTCTCATTTCACAGCAAAATATCCTTAGAGACCCTTTCAATATATTTATCAATTATGTAACACTATGTATGTATGTAAGGTGTTGTTGTGAGTTAGACTACATACAAAAAAACTCCATGGATATTACAGTTAATAGGCAATTAAAAACAAGAATTTATAGTTCTAATTCGATTTCATGGGAGCTTGTTCGCCATTTTGAAAATGCCTTTTTGAATGCAATTTTATTGGTTGTTATTAACCGAAGAATGATTTTAACAAGCCATATAGATACTCGTTATACTAATTTATGCATCCGAAAAAAAATCTAACTCGAGATTTTAATCAGACTTGACTTTACATTGACAGCGAAGACGAAAATTTGGGTCTCCCAATTCGGCCTATCTGTCTAGTCGACTAGACCGTAAACGGAACTTCTCTAAGCGAAGTAGTGGATGATAACATAAAAAATAAAATGCACCAATGGGTCGCGCGAACATGCTCCTATGTAATAGACGAGGAATTTTTAAAAACGAATGTTATTAAGGAAACCTGTTCATAAGTATAAAATTATTTTTTTTAAATTGTTTTAGTAGTAAGAGACAAAAACAGAATGCTATGCAAATATGAATTTATGCAAGAACAAGAATTATAAGTCCTTGTAGTGGTTTCTTAAAAAAAAAGATTTTTAAGAAATAAATTTGGTATGCCAACTTTCAGTTTTTATTACTGTACGAATTAAAATTAAACTTCCAAAAAAAATATTGAACCGTTTTTGAAATATCGAATTTTCCAAAAACAAAAAATGACTTTTTTTTCGAAAATTCAAAAAATATTTTTTTTTTTAAGTTTTGAAATGCAATGGTTTTAAGGCTTTTTAGAAGCATCTCTATAAAAAAATGTCGATAATGAGTAATTCAAAATTTCAACAAATGTTCTATGGTAGGTACAAGCTGTAATATCTTAATTTCAAAATTTTTTTTTATAATATTAAAGATCGTTAAAATTAATTGAAACAAAAAGATTTTTATCAAAATTCTAGGCGCCGTTTTCGAGAAAAATATGATTTTTGAAAACCATTTCTTAACATTTGTACTGTGGGTACCTTTATTTTTAGGTAAAATACAACTTTTTTTCACACATCTTGTAGATTATTTTGAGAAACCTTTAGTTTTTATGTTTAACAAAAATCTAGGCCAAGGTTTTCGAAATATTGAGTTTTGAAAAATAATTTTTTTTTTGAAAATTTGAATACACAATTCTATTGAAGTTTTTGGTGAGCTCTAGCAAAAAGAAATGATCAAAATCGGAGGAGCCGTTTTTGAGAAAATCTAAAACAAAAAAGGGTCCTTTGGGGAGTACCCTCAATAACCATTTTTCTGAAATTTTTTTCAACCAATACCTATAGCTATAATTAAATGAAATTTTTTTTTGTATTTTATTTTTAAAATCTGTCGAACATTTTTTGAGAAAAAAAATGTTTATAAAATTTCGAAAAAAAATCGTATGGCAGGTACCGTTATTTTTGGTCTTAGAAAAAAAGAAAAAAAACTGTGGGGGGAAAAATTAAAAATGATATCTACCAAGTGTGAAGAAAATAGGCCGAGCCGAACAGAAAGACAGACAGACAGAATTGCGAGACCCACTTTTTTTGTCTTCGCTATCATCGTAATGTCAACTTTGATTAAGATCTCGAGTTCGATTTTTTTTACAAATGCATGACTTGCTTTATAGTACATATACATACGTAAGACGCAAGCAAAAAATAACGATACCTCTCAGACTTTTTTTCGAAAACTTAGACAATAATTGCGTATTCGAATTTCGATTTCTTTTATATAAAAATTAAATATATATTTTAAAAATGATTTTCGAAAATCGTAACTGCTGCTGCTCCTTGAATTTTGATAATATTTTTCGTTTTATTTTTTTTTTTTTTTTTGAAATTGGTAACAGAACCTACCATAACATAATTTTTTTTTTTATTTTTATTTATGTAGCTTTTTAGAAAAAAATATTAGATCTTTTCCTAAAAAACATTTTTGACAACTCTTTCACATGAAAAATCCATGAAAAACTATAAAATTTAAGATGGAAATGGTTTTTACTGTATTAATCACTTTAACTTGAGTAATCCCCAGTTTCACAGTGAGAGTTTAAACTCAAGTTCTGCTGAACCTGAACTGGAGTTTAAATTTGAAGTTCAACTCGTCCGGTTTCACAGTCTTATCTGAACTTCAGTTGATTAAACGTAGTTTACGTAAATTGTTTTCTCTTTCTATCTGAATCAAAGTAAAAACAATCAACGAAAGTTTGCTTTATTTTAGTTGTGACCTGTGACAGGAAAACAAATTAAAATATGAATATAAATTTTATTTTCAAATGTTCGAAGGGATTGTTGATCTGAGGTTTAAACGTCAGAATAGTATCGTTTAACTTAAACTACAGAATGAACTCTGTTCAAGGATTAAATGAAACTGTGAAACTAAATTTGTTGTTGAACTGAAGTTTAAACCAAAAGTGGGGTTTAAACTCTCACCTCTCACTGTGAAACTGGGGGTAAGTGTTTTATATTTCTGTTTACCTTTTTATGTATTTGAACTCCAAATAGAGCATGACAAATTTGAGAAATATTTATTTTGGAAGAAGATGCATTACTCGCGTACATATGTATATAAATTTGGTGGTGCAACATCTCGGTGTGAACCAGGATCTAGTGACTTGCAACTTGCAACTGTATACCATTCCTTTGTGCGTATTACCAGGAACGGAGGGGACCTACAATTTCCTGCCGATTCCGAAAGGCTAATGAGCCTCACTTTCCATGACAAGAGATACTCTTGGAGAATTTGTCAATTCCACGCGTACATATACCTCTACTTTAAAAATAAAAACAAAAAAAAAATAAAGTGTTTTCTATTAATCATTTCCTATCTTTAAATTTAAATAAAACAAACTCGGAAAAAAAAATTCTTGAAATTTATTTATTCAGAAAGCCAATATTTGCCATTATGTATGTAACATAAAATCGTTCAGCCGAAAGGGGTTGGGTACGATATCCCGCTTTTTATAATCCCGTTTTTATAATCCCGCTTTTTAAAATCCCGTCTCTTATAATCCCTTTTCTAATTACGACGTATAAACAGTGCAACCGCACTGCTTGGGCAAACTAAAGGACTTGGGGTAGGTGCGAGGTTGAGTGTACGCAAAGTTTCTTAAGTATTTAAAGAATCTGAAAAATAACTAACATAAAATCAATAAGTTTTAGCTACGTATTATAAAAACCAGGATAAACGGTATAAAATGCGATTTTAAAAAGCGGGATTATAATAGAACGGGATTTTAAAGGGGGTGTTTTAAAAAAACGGTATTATAGAGCAGGGTATTTTAAAACTTTTTTTATGGGATTTTTGAAAAACGGGATTATAAAAAGCGAAATTCCGTTACGCTTACAGCCGAATTTTCCATAACTCTAATGCATAAATCAGGCTGAATTTGACCAATGGTATTGATACTGTTGTCCTTAAGGGCAATGGTGGTTCATTAGCATAGACCTGTCGCTTAAGATATCGTGAGGGTTGTGATCGTCCCAAATTTGACAAATTTTGTTTGTTGACAAAGCCATTCGTAGTATTGAATTCTAAAGGGAGCGTATCGGAATCCCGCTTTTTAAATCCGTTTCTCAAAAATCCCGAAAAAAAAGTTTTAAATCCAGCTTTTTTAAAATCCCGAGTCTTAAAATCCCGATCTGTTATAAGTACGCGTTTTTAAATCCCGACTTATCCCGTTTAATCCCGCCAAGCTCGCTTTTTATATTTATTTGAGTATTATAAACGCTTTATACCTACATTAAAAAGATTATGAATAACTAGAGTAAATGAAAATACATTAACTGATTTTTTATCTCGACAGTACGCATTTTTTCTTATCTCTAAACTCTAAGATTAAATTCAAATTACCTTTTCCTCATTTTAAATCACTGTACAAAAAAGGAGAAACAATATGAGTAAAACTGTTTTTTGCGGGGCATTGCTCACAGCATTAAGTTGAATTAAAATGTGAACATACTCATGTACTTATAAATATTGCGCGATTTTTTAAAATAAAACAACTGGTTTTGATTGCAAAAGCGGCATAGTAAGAAACGGAATTATAAAAAAATGGGATTTTAAGAGACGGGATTTTAAGAGACGAGATTTTAAAAAGCGGGATTTCAAAAGAGCGGGATTATAAAAAGCGGGATTTTAATAAACGTTATTATAACGGGTGATTTTTTAAGAGCTTGAGAAATTTTTTAACAAAAAAAACGCATAAAATTTGCAAAATCTCATCGATTCTTTATTTGAAACGTTAGATTGGTCCATGACATTTACTTTTTGAAGATAATTTCATTTAAATGTTGACCGCGGCTGCGTCTTAGGTGGTCCATTCGGAAAGTCCAATTTTGGGTAACTTTTTCGAGCATTTCGGCCGGAATAGCCCGAATTTCTTCGGAAATGTTGTCTTCCAAAGCTCTGGCTTATTTGTGTAGACTTTAGACTTGACGTAGCCCCACAAAAAATAGTCTAAAGGCGTCAAATCGCATGATCTTGGTGGCCAACTTACCGGTCCATTCCTTGAGATGAATTGTTCTCCGAAGTTTTCCCTCAAAATGGCCATAGAATCGCGAGCTGTGTGGCATGTAGCGCCATCTTGTTGAAACCACATGTCAACCAAGTTCAGTTCTTCCATTTTTGGCAACAAAAAGTTTGTTAGCATTGAACGATAGCGATCGCCATTCACCGTAACGTTGCGTCCAACAGCATCTTTGAAAAAATACGGTCCAATGATTCCACCAGCGTACAAACCACACCAAACAGTGCATTTTTCGGGATGCATGGGAGTTCTTGAACGGCTTCTGGTTGCTCTTCACTCCAAATGCGGCAATTTTGCTTATTTACGTAGCCATTCAACCAGAAATGAGCCTCATCGCTGAACAAAATTTGTCGATAAAAAAGCGGATTTTCTGCCAACTTTTCTAGGGCCCATTCACTGAAAATTCGACGTTGTGGCAGATCGTTCGGCTTCAGTTCTTGCACGAGCTGTATTTTATACGGTTTTACACCAAGATCTTTGCGTAAAATCTTCCATGTGGTCGAATAACACAAACCCAATTGCTGCGAAAGGCGACGAATCGACATTTCACGGTCTTCAGCAACACTCTCAGAAACAGACGCAATATTCTCTTCTGTACGCACTGTACGCATTCGTGTGGTTGGTTTAATGTCCAATAAAGTAAACTGAGTGCGAAACTTGGTCACAATCGCATTAATTGTTTGCTCACTTGGTCGATTATGTAGACCATAAATCGGACGTAAAGCGCGAAACACATTTCGAACCGAACACTGATTTTGGTAATAAAATTCAATGATTTGCAAGCGTTGCTTGTTAGTAAGTCTATTCATGATGAAATGTCAAAGCATACTGAGCATCTTTCTCTTTGACACCATGTCTGAAATCCCGCGTGATCTGTCAAATACTAATGCATGAAAATCCTAACCTCAAAAAAATCACCCGTTACTTTAAAAATAAAAACAAAACAAAAATAAAGTGTTTTCAATTAATCATTTCCTATCTTTAAATTTAAATAAAACAAACTCGGAAAAAAAATTCTTGAAATTTATTTATTCAGAAAGCCAATATTTGCCATTATGTATGGAACATAAAATCGTTCAGCCGAAAGGGGTTGGGTACGATATCCCGCTTTTTATAATCCCGTTTTTATAATCCCGCTTTTTAAAATCCCGTCTCTTATAATCCCTTTTCTAATTACGACGTATAAACAGTGCAACCGCACTGCTTGGGCAAACTAAAGGATTTGGGGTAGGTGCGAGGTTGGGTGTACGCAAAGTTCCTTAAGTATTTAAAGAATCTGGAAAATAACCAACATAAAATCAATAAGTTTTAGCTACGTATTATAAAAACCGGGATAAACGGTATAAAACGCGGTTTTAAAAAGCGGGATTATAATAGAACGGGATTTTAAAGGGGGTATTTAAAAAAAAACGGTATTATAGAGCAGGGTATTTTAAAACTTTTTTTATGGGATTTTTGAAAAACGGGATTATAAAAAGCGAAGTTCCGTTACGCTTACAGCCGAATTTTCCATAACTCTGATGCATAAATCAGGCTGAATTTGACCAATGGTATTGATACTGTTGTCTTTAAGGGCAATGGTGGTTCATTAGCATAGACCTGTCGCTTAAGATATCGTGAGGGTTGTGATCGTCCCAAATTTGACAAATTTTGTTTGTTGACAAAGCCATTCGTAGTATTGAATTCTAAAGGAAGCTTATCGGAATCCCGCTTTTTGAATCCTATTCTCAAAAATCCCGAAAAAAAAGTTTTAAAATCCCGCTTTTTTAAAATCCCGAGTCTTAAAATGCCGCTTTTTCAAATTCCCGATCTGTTATAAGTACGGGTTTTTAAATCCCGACTTATCCCGTTTAATCCCGCCAAGCTCGCTTTTTATATTTATTTGAGTATTATAAACGCTTTATACCTACATTAAAAAGATTCAGAATAACCAGACTAAAAGAAAATGCATTAACTGATTTTTTATCTCGACAGTACGCATTTTTTTTAAATCTAAAATCTAAGATTAAATTAAAATTACCTTTTCCTCATTTTAAATCACTGTACAAAAAAGGAGAAACAATATGAGTAAAACTGTTTTTTTTTGCGGCGCATTGCTCACAGCATTAAGTTGAATTCAAATGTGAACATACTCATGTACTTATTAAAATCGCGCGATTTTTTTAAAATAAAACAACTGGTTTTAGTAAGAAACGGAATTATAAAAAAAATGGGATTTTAAGAGACGGGATTTTAAGAGACGAGATTTTAAAAAGCGAGATTTCAAAAAAGCGGGATTATAAAAAGCGGGATTTTAAGAAACGTTATTATATAAAGAGAATTTGTGTCAGGATCAGGACAGGAGTGAAACAATTTTTAATTCATATACAAAATATACGGCTTAACGTTCTGATGTCAAATAATTAGATATCAGACTTTCTTGTACAGCTCTAACCCTGGAATTGAAATTGGTATATCTCTGATGCGAAAAAGTCTGAAAAAAGATGAAGATATAATTATTAATTAAAAATGTATTATAATGCTGAAACCTCAAAATTGTTTTGATCATCCTTCCAAATTCCTTTTGTAAGCTTTGAGATATTCTTTTGACATTTTGCTAAATTTGCCTTGTATTAGGTTCGTCTATTTTCTTAATCGTATTATTTTCTCGTTCCTTCTACTTTCTGAGAAGAAGGTTTTCCTCTAAGAACGTTCAGATTCTTTTGATACAAGTCTTGAGTCCATTGCAATGCTGTCAATTTGGTTAGCGGTTGATTGATCAGGAGATCTCCATCATGTACTCTTGTTGAATATGGAAACTATTCATCAAAGTTGATCAGCCTGATTCATCGATGGTTGTGCCGGGCAAACTGCACTTTCTGATACTCCTACGTTGGCGTTCAAATCGACTAAAAAAGTTTTAATGTCATGGCTACGGCATTGATCATGTGTTTGGTTAAGGAACTCGATATCATCATAGATCTCATGGCTTCCTCTGTGTGAACATTCCAGAAAGTATGCAAATGTTGGCGAATTTTCCCTTGAACCATGAGTTCTGCCTCAAACGATATACTAATAAACGATTCCTATGTTCTAAGTATTCTTACTTTCATATAGTATATACCTCTAGCAATTTCTTAATCCCAATGCATTTCTTAAGTAGCGTTGATATCGGCTAAACGTGCCCGAAAACTACGGATCCGATTTGAATTTTCTTTATTTCATGTGCTTGGTTCATAAAAATCTGTACTTATCCGAAATTTGTTGTCACTTCTAAACATAGCATAAGCCCAACCACGACGAGAATGTTCTGGGGCTTCCAGTGAGTCTGCCAAACCATTAGTAATAAGATCTATATTATATGAAATACTCTTCAATCATTATGCCCGAATTGTCATTTAGTGTTACCGAGAAGAAAGAGTTATAATGTGCTGATGATGCGCTAAGGTTTTGGGCGAAATATTGTTATAACTCTTCCCCTTTGGGAGATCCTTAGGTGAAGATCCTTTCTCAACCGCAGAGGTTCTGTTAGAAAATAAATAGCTTTACGTGGCCGTGCAGGCCTACGTTGGCACGACTCCAAACCCAGGCAACCAGTTGGGGAGTACACCTTTCAAAAACGAGGCATACGATACACAGCTATTTATATATACGTGCTCTGAATGCATTGTAGCAACCCAAGTAACGTGTTCATTGTAGTTCAGCTTCGCTGGTGTTCTAGGCACCATCGTTGATTCCATCTGAAAAATTTCTTCGCTACCGTCTATTGAAAAGGTCCTTACTAAGAACTCGCCTTTTCAACAACGTTTCAAATCCAAACTGAGATATTAGGCAGCTGGTGTTCATCGCTGAAATCTATAGACACAAAAACTGCTATAGACCCAGTCGTTCTTTTAAACAAGAAGTTTGAAAAACTACGAGTATTCTTATTCTCTAGAACAAATAATAAGCCTGCCAAAAACGAACAAAATAATTCTTTTTTTTATTGAGTTGTCATAAGTTGTGTGGGCTCTTTGCAAGTATATGTCATAATAATATCATAAGTGACATACGTTTACAAGCAAGCTTATAGAATTAAAATTGATAACACCACCTTGATGAAGATTTCTAAGTATTTAAGATTTGAATATCTCTGCACCGAAAATCTTGTTTTACTAATCTATATAGCTCATCTAACGTCTTAAATAATTAATAACTCTTCTAATACACTAGCGTCAAGTTTCTAATGGCTATAGCAAATATATCTATATACAAAACTCTGATGAACGCCTGCATTCCAAGCAGCCACAAATATAATCAACAACAAACAATGAATTTTCTATCCTTTAGCTCTACTTACTCCTTAACTAATTGCTTACCACCCATCTAGCCGAGAGCAGAGTGTGCCACAAGTGAATCCCTTCTTCGTCTTCTGTTGGCGGACTAATGCTTCCCACCATTGTATCGTGTAAAATTTATTACCACCTAATGATGTTCATTAATCAGTGCGGAAGCTCTGCCAGCGACTTAAACCGTGGGCACCACGGTTTTAATTAAGTAATTCTGCGCCGCAGTAATAAACCTTTAGAAAACACCCTCCTTCCCTACCACAATCCAATGCAATGACGTTGCACGCTTCTTCAAGATCCAGCTAAAGATAATCGCCTATCAACGCGGGCATAAAACGAAATCGTGACCTAGGTTTTGTAGTAGCTCCAAACTCCACTGGTACTAGAAAATCCTCAAAAATCCCTCTGTAAGGAGGGATCTCTCTCTCACTCTTTCTCAGTCCCGTCATCACAATAGCGTTGCTTCTTTGCATACTGATTTATTACACAAATTACATACTATCATCGCTTTGGACAGGAAACAGTGATACATGCGTCTCTAGTTCTCTGCTCATTTCTTCAACATAAATTAGTTGCAACTTATCTTTGAGAGGAACTTTATCATTACCCCTGTTCTCTTTCTATTTCCAGACTGAAATCAACGAAGTCTTCGAGCAGTACAAACAGTCCAAACAGCAGAATGACATATCGACCAGATGTACGGATGCAGATACCGCCGAGGCAGTCGATGTCGTCAACCAGATGGTGGCTGACAACAAATTGCCATCCAATGAAATGTCATGTCGTCTAAATGGTACCACCACCGACACAGACAACAGCAGCAGCAGGAGCAGAATGAAAGTGAATGAATCCACTAGTAGCAGTTGTTGCGACACAAATGGCTTCTCCAGCTCATCTAACAGCGGCCGCTACTTAACAGTGCCGGTTGTTCCTTCCGAGTACCACCAGCAGACGTCGTTGTCATCACCGTCGTCGTCTTCGTCTTCGTCGGCTCCTGCAACACCATCTCCATCAGCCGTAATGTCAACAAACACGTTTCCTAGTCTAAATCATGGCAATGACCAAACTGAGTCAACTCCAAGCAGTACCGCTAACAGTCGCGCGTCCACACTCAAGCGATTGAACAGTCAGAACGCTCCCATTTGTTCGGCCGCTGAGTATCTGCAGCAGAGCCATGATCCCAGTGATGACGTTAACATATGGGCTAACAAATTCCTGCGGGATTTGGACAACTTAATGGGATCAGATAAATGGTCCGCCGCCGCCACCGCTGCCACCAGTTCGCCCATCAACAATAGTGGTACTTCCGTCGTCACCACCGCCATTGCCGCTCCATCCATGAAGATCAGTATTCCAAGACCCGAGAAACATGTGAGTATCTAGTTCCTTGGTCATTTTTATTGGTTCAATCGTTGTATTAGATACATATTCTATTGCATCTATATGCATGGATCGAAGCAATTCGCCATCCGTGCATTGCGCAGCCGAGCTTCATTTAAATTTGTCGTTGCACTCAATTTGAGTGAATTTCTCTCAAAGTATAGGAATATATAATTATCAAATTTAGAAGGTGTGAAGGAGGATGGTTGCATCGAATTATGATTTCTATGTTAATTTTATTTCTATACGGATCTTTATCTTGAAAAATCATAAAACTGGAACGATATGGTCCGATGGCATGATACTTTGTGAGCTGTTAGGTAATTGGAACAAAATTGTATGCCTGAGAGAACAAGTAAAATCACACAGAGCCGCTGAATGGAAATCAAATTGGATTTTCTCTCATTAAATGAAAACTGAATAACACTGTGCGGAAACTTTTTGGAATAAATTTGTCTTAGCAGACTTTCACAATGCAGCTAATGGTAGTCAGTGGAAAAATTTTGTTCAATTATTAAAATAACTGAATTCTATAGATCAGAGTAAAGTAAAAGTTGATAGATGTGACTATTGATGTACAATTTTACAAATTGAGCGTGTTTAATTCCTCATACTGCCAGTTCCACAATTCTTCAAAGGTTTTCATTGCGCAAAATATTGCTTTTGAATGTAATGGAAAAACAATCATTGTGAATTCGAGCAACTCCCTTTGAATTTGCAATTTCTAAAAGTGTGTTGGGTAATAGGCAAAGGTTTCTCTATCGACTTCAAAAGTTAAGTTATGTCGCCAATCAAAAGCTCGAATGATCTGAAAGTCTTCAATCCTTGAATGGTTTGTATTTTATTGATTTTGCAGATCTGAAAATTCCAAGGATTTGTTGATTTTTTTGGCAAAACTTGGATCATTAAGTAAAAGCTGGATTTTTAGTGAATAAAAATAAGCTCAAGCGAGCTAGTTAAAGATGGTTTCTAGTAATAGCTATTTTAAAATAGCCAGCGCTAAGTTCATATAGTTTTAGCTTGTTTTCCAATCCTAAGATTCAATTTGTGTAGATAAAAATAGCTTTAACTAGAATAGGTATTATAGTTTAAGCTACAAAAATTTCAAGATTTTTTCGACCCGTCTAGAAAGTTTTGACTAGGTCTTATTTTCAGTATTCTATAAAGCAGCAACTAAAAACTTGTGCGAGCTGTTAATAGACCCAAAGACTGACGGACGATATAGAAATATTTTTTACTCGAAACTTGCCCTATAGAACAGATAACAAACTGTCCTTTCAGTCATACATGTACAGTTCTAGCTAAAGCTACCTAGTCGAAACATGTGAATAAAAAATAGCTTAAATTACGAACCTTAACCTAGAATTTTCAAGCACAAGCTATTTAGCGTTATCATTTTTTTATTCACATAAAACAAAGCTTAAGCTAAAACTGTCTAGCTTTAGCTGCTAGTAAAAGCTATGACTAGTTGGCTTTAGCTTCCTCCAAAAAAGTCTCCATACCAAAGACGATTTTACAAATCTTAGAAAGAGATGGCCCCATGAAGCTCCTGATTCAACTTAGGAGTGGCAATCGCAGGTGTATAGGCAAGGTGCTCATTCTCCGTTGGTGCTGCTCCTACAAGGAACACGTGCCTCCTTAAGTTGTTTTTGTTCGTACTACACTTTCGTACTATAGTTGAAGTCGATTTTCAGAGTTTAAGAATTCTCAAGCCATTTGGTATCGTTAACGTATTTTACCATGATTTTGCTTGGAATGTCAGAGAGCTCCTCCAATTTGCTGAAGAAGTGTCTCCCTAAGTTTCTGTATCTCAGATGATATGGCGCAGGACAGTGGCACAGGTAGTGAGGAGTGTCCTCATGTATTTCCTCGTCACCGTATCCTCTGCATAAGTCGTCCATACTGAGTTTCATCTTTTTCTTGTGGTAAACGAGTTGGATGTTCCCGGTGATGATGGTCACGAGAAAAGAAAAACACGTCGGTCTTTTGTTAGCTGAAACTAGGCCATAGTTGTCTGGTTATAAGACAGGAATCGAGAGAGTTGCTTTCGATTATCTGTTTAAAATAACAGGGTGGGAACTAACCTGTTGTGTCTGATTGATTAAGATCAAGTATTGATCCTATTCTCGTCAGCGCTTTCATTATCTGGGACACCACTGTGACAAGGAACCCATCAGAGCCTAATGTTGTGCTGTGTACCAAGAACCCTTAACTCTTCGTGACAGCAAGTTACAAACTTCGATTTGATTTCAATGGCAGAGATCGCTTTTATTGCCGCTTGGCTACCAATGTTTTATAACTAGTAGCCACACTACAAGAATGTGGAATACTTTGTCCCTCTCGATTTTCCCCCGTCATTGTGATGCACAAGCTTTCAAGACCAATCTGCATCGACATCTCCTATTAAATTCTCTATAATGTATATAAAAGCTCGCACTTGAGTGTGTTCAAATTATAAAAACCATGGCAATAAGTCTTGTGAATAAAAAAAACGTTAAAGATTTTTTTGGAGGAAGCTAAAGCCAACTAGTCATAGCTTTTAATAGCAGCTAAAGCTAGACAGTTCTAGCTTAAGCTTTGTTCTTCCCAAATCTGTTTTATCACCAGACAAATGGTGATGTGCTCCACCTTAGATTTTTCACTGAATGGAAACTTGCTTCAGCAGCGATGGGAATTCATAAATTTACTCTGGCTAGTCGTATCTCATATAGTGATAGGCAATATCGAACGATAGTTCATGATTTGAACTATCGAACGAATTCATTAATTCGTTCAGTTCAAGTAGAATTTTGATTTAAAAAGCTTATCAGGAAATGAGATGAATGGGTCTCTTCGAAATAAGACAGATATTCTTCAATTAAAAAAATCAAAAAATATACATAAATACTTAAACTAGAAGCCATTACGAGAGCCTTAACCAAGTGACTTACAATTCTGAGAAATTCGTGCCTGCGTGTAGTGCATGCTGGAATGAAATGATTTACAATTTCCTGCTGATTCGGAACGACTTATAAGCAGCACTTTTCATAAAAAGAGGTACTCTTGTCCTCTTACATCGCAAGAGGTAGGACGGTCCTAAAAAACATTTTTGCCCCGGCTGCGAATCACACCCAAGGCCCATTGCAACAGACTCTCCCAACTGACTAATCATTTTGCCAATGGGTACTGCAATAGCGAATTTAGGGCTTTTGTGTGACATTTAGAACGAAATACTCTTTGTATGTCAAAATAGTATTTGTCAGGCCATATTAACTGCCAAATTTCATCGAAGGACGGCTACGATGTGGATCGTTTTAAAAAAATCTAAACCTTGCCAAAAACTATCTAATTGCATTTTTAGACTGCAACGATGGCGATGGACAAAAACATATTAATTCAAAATAGCTTTTTGGCCTTTAGTCCACAAAAATTGTGTAATCAATAAAGATGGAAGATTTTGCACGTGGTCTGGCATTGCTTCTATGTGAAACATATTAGTTCTTATAAAATCATATTTCAGTCAAATTTCACAAATCACAATTCTAATTTATTCCAATTTAGCTCAAATGGTCCATGCGCTTAGTCCAATTTTGGCATACTCTTTCTAACATTTCGACCGGTATCTCACGAATAAATGCTTCAATGTTGGCTTTCAGTGCGTCAATCGCAGCGCTCTTGTCGCTTAAGACAGGAGCCTTAAAATAGCCCCACAAAAAATAGTTTAGAGGCGTTAAATCGCGCGATCTAGGCGGCCAATTGACCGGCCCCCAACGTGAAATAAACAGTTCACCGAACTCGCTTCTCAATTGATCCATTGTTACGCGTGCTGTGTGCAGTGTTCCCAGGTTTTCAAACAAAAAATCCCCTTTTTTTGGCACCAAAACCTCATTTTTTCCCCGTTTTTTTTGCTTTGAAATCCCCTTTTTTTTCCCTGAAGAAAAAAACGAGTTTTTAATTGTTTTTCATATATTTTTTTTATTTCTTATAAAAAAAACTAATATAATCCATGAAAAATAACAAAAATAAAAAATAAACATAACAAAGTTCTTCAGGACTAAAAACTAAATCACAAAAACAAAAAATATATTCTTTAATTATGATGTTAAAGTGGGCATTTTTGGTTTTAGATGCAAATTAAAACAAATTATTCCATCTTTCCCAACGTTTCGTCGATTTTCGCGACTTTTTCAAAGGTTTAATTTATAAATGTTTTTTGATTATTTTTAAATAAATGAACTAGTAATACACATTTTAGTAAATTAACATAGAAAACAATACTAAATAAACTATCATTTATTCATTTATTTAAAAATAATTAAAAAACGAAAAGTTGGGAAAGATGAAATAATTTGTCATATCACCACGCAATCATCAATATGTAGACAAGCAACGTTCTCCGTTATTCGTTTGACAGTTTAAGTTTCTTTTCTTTTTTGTATGCTCTTTCATTTGTTATATGTACATTACATGTACATTAGTTATAAAATGTCAAAAGAATTAATAAGAAGTTGCATGCGCTGTTTTCATCACTAACAGTGGCCAATACAGCTGCGATTATTTTTTTATTTAATTATTTATTTATTGATTTTGATAATAAAATTCAATAATTTGCAAGCGTTGTTCGTTTGTAGAACGATTCATGGTTAAATTATGGACCAAACTGAAGATGTTTGACAGTAACACAAGACACGAAACGTGCGTGAGCTGTCAAAACCAGTGTTGCCAAAAAGAAAATACCAAAAAAATCACCCATTACATACATACATAATGTATATAACCGTTAAACTTTTCATTCAAAGTAAAATCGAGTTCAGATGATTGGTTAAGTTTTTCAAACTGAGAAGGCACTGAAGTGATTATTTTAATGATGAATGTTGGCCACACTGATTTTGTCTTGTTTTGTTATATTTGTCAAGTGTCAACATTTTTGAGTTGAATTCGTTAAGTAATTAAAAAGAAAAAAGAGGAAAGCCAAGCAAAATAAGGAATCAAAGTTAGTTAATGATACATAAGTGCCAATCTCTAAACATTAAAATAATGTTCGGATGTGGATCGTTTTCATGAATTTTTTTACTTTGCTTTAGGTACTTGCTAGTCACGGAACACGCTTATTGTAACATAGCTCTTTCACAAGAATAATCTTGCTTTTGACTTTGAATATAAATAAATTGGGTCTTATAGCAGATCTTTCGGAGACATAGACAAAGTAAGAAATGTATGCCTCTCAAATTTCCACTTTAACCTCAATTTATTGGTTCATCAGATTTGCTGTTTCAATAGGTCCTTGGCTTAAGACAATTTTAACTTCAAAATGATAGGTGAATTATATAATAAGTTAAACTGCAGTATGTTTCAATGGGTTTCAATTCATTTCATGTCATATAAATTATTTATTATAATTTATATTGATTTTAAGAAAAATTCATTTATTTAAAATTCATTTCAAACCTATAGATAGATAGATAGATATATTATTAAAAAAAAAAAAAAAAAAAACTAAACAATACAAAAAATAATATTAAATAATAGATGAATTTGAATGAATTTGTATTGGGGGGGTTATTGCACTGCAACCTGGAAATCTATTGTGCCCCGCCTAAAAATGATGAGCTTGCTCATCCTACAGTTCCTCCTCAAAACCTATTGCTCTAGGAATTTAAGTATTTGGGACACCTTCATAGTTCAGACAGGATATCTAGGTTGTTCTCTTTTACCTGGTATTGCCCCAGATAGTTTTTCATTTGGTGCAGGAGTGGGAAACACTTTCCTAGTATATGGTCCGGTGTTTCCTCATGCATGTTGCAGAATCTGCATGTGGCACTGCTTACCATACCAAATAAACTTATGTGTCTTCTAAGTGTGCAGCGTCCAGTTAGGATACCTGTTATTCTTCTTAAGTTATTTCTACTCAAGATAATGCAGTTTTAGAAACTTTGCTGGTTGTAATTTGCTCAGTAGTAGTTTCGTTTGGCTCAATTTTGGCAGTTCTTTCCAGTTCTATTCCGCAATAGGGCTCAAGCCCTGTTAAAGGTGTTGATGCGCCTATTTTTGCTAGGAAATCTGCCTTTTCGTTTCCATGAACACCCTAGTCACTCAGTAAAGTGTCACCCTGTTCTGGTTGCCAAGTTCGTTTAGCTTGCTTATGCACTCCTACACCAATTTAGAGCTGATGGTGTATGAGCTTACTGCCTCGAGTGCCGCTAGACTATCTGACTATCTGATGGCAATGTTCTTGTTACGATAATTATTTTCAAGATTTCAATCCACGCATTTCCCTATGGCGTTTACCTCCGCTTGAAAGTTGCTGGTGGACTGCCTCATCGGTATGGAAGGTTTGGTTTTTGGCAGAAAGATTCCTACAACAGTCCCTTCGCTTGTTCTCGATCCATCAGTGTACCACTTGATGGTGTTTGTTTCGAGGTTTATTTCCTCTCCTACTAATAGATACAAATTTTCAATTAAAAATACTTATCGTTAATAAAAATGAAAACAATAAGGATAAAAATAATAATAATAAGAAAATCGATCATTTAAAGCACAAATTATTATATATTAACAGCCTTATTTATTAGAATTCCCTAAACGCGTGAATAGTTATGCAATACATAAGGACTTATTTATCCACTATACAAATTCATATTTTTAAAACATTTCCCTACCCAGCATAGTTATAATATTTATAAAACATAGTTATGATGAGCTTGTGCCAAATAAAGTACTAAAAAGTAAGAATCTATTACATTAAGCCTTCATTACACTCAGCTGTTTATCAAAGAAAAAAAAACATCTTGAATTTAATAATCAAAAATGGAACAACCGAAAGCTAAAATAATTCGAAGAATTAACTTTGATTCATCAGATAAGGTATGTCATTATGTCTAGCGGAATACTGGTAATCAAATTGTTATTCATTTTATCCTATAGCTGGAAATAGCTTCTCCTCAGAGAAACTTATTGAGGATAAAATTCAATAATCCAAAATAAAACTTGCAAGACTAACACCGGATGAAAAAAGATGCGTGGAGGGAGATCACCAACAAGCCTATTTATATATTTCATTCTCAGCAATTTGTTTTTAAAATAATAATATAACATTTTAGTTTCAATAACAGGAAGCATTTTATTATTATTTTTTTTTTTTTTTTGATAATCACAATAATTTTATGATGTCAAAGTGAATGTGAGAGTTCAATACTAAAATGTGCTTATGTAGCCACTAATCAACCTCCAAACGCGTTTAGCTTATAATGCCTCTTCAACGTCACATAAGTGTTATAAATAACAATTTTGCGTTTAGAGGCATTATAAGGGCTGTATATGTATAGCCTTATGTACTCACTGTAATGAGTTTATAAATATGGTTGTAAGAAGATATCAATTTTATCGTGATTTGAAAGACTAAAGAAAAGGCACCATTATGAATAACAACATGAAATTCTAATATATGAATGGGCTATGACATAGTTTTAAGCAAAACAATGGTGCAAAATTTTAAACAGCCTATTATTAAGGTATTAGTATGATACTACTTAACAATTTGCTAAATTTATAGTAGTTTACTAACTCATTCTTAATTTCAAACATTTTCTAACTAGTATCGTACTAAAAGAATTTTCTTACTAAATTGCTTCTGAACACACCTAAAACAATGACATTTCGTGTAAAAAAGTAAGTACACGAACCTTTTTTGATGTTTGCAAATGTGAAAGAGTCATATGAAGCTAGCACGATACTAAAAAAATAAAGTAGGTGTTCGATGATTTTAACTTTAATAAAAGGGTAGAGAAAGTATGATGCTATATTCGATTAAAATTTGCAAATTCGTTGTTTTAACCTAGTATCATACTAAAATAGCTTTAGCATCGTACTAATTCAATTAAAATTTTGCGCCAATGTATTTAAATTAAAATTGCAATAAGTGGGTAATCGACCGGAACCTAGACGGTAAGTAAGTGCATGATGGCAATATTTAGAGATGCTAGGCCAAACCATTGAACTATTTAAGATTTCATACAGTTTTTGTAACGTTATAAAATTTTCATGAAAGTATAACTGACGGATTTCTTGTAGAATTCGATAAGCCGCCACAAAATGGTAGATGTCTTCATTCTCTCTTCTGTTACATAAATTAATGGGCCTAGACCGGTCATCTCGATGAGGGATAAAATTAAGATTTAAAATGTCAACTCTCGTTCTAAAAATAATGGCGCAAAATTTTTAGTTGAATAATTGGTACGATCTTAAAGCTGTTTAAGTATATGAAACTAGGTTAATACGACGATTTTGCAAATTTTAATCAAATATAGCATCATACTTTCTCTACCCTTTTATTAAAGTTAAAATCATCTAATACCTATTTTATTTTCTTAGCATCGTGCAATTTACAAACGCCACAAAAGGTCTGTTTACTTAGTTTATTGCATGAACTGTCATTGTTTTAGGTGTGTTCAGAATCAATTTAAGAAAATTCCTTTAGTACGATATTAGTTAGAAAATGTTTAAAATTAAGAATGAGTTAGTAAACTACTTTAAAGTTAGCAAATTGTTAGAAAGTATCATACTAAGACCTTAATAATAGGCTGTATAAAATTTTGCGCCAATGCTATTACTGTGACTGAATAATCGTTACGAACGTAAGTAGTTGCTTTCGAAAGACTATCTACAAAGATCTCAATTCAAACTTATACATCTTTTTCGAACGATTAGATTATAATTTATAAAAAATTTGATATTATCTGTATATGATATTTGAATATACTTTCCTTTCAAAAGATAAATATTTATTTTAATTTGTCAAAAGTTCTACCTGCTCTTATCTTATAATAAAAATCAAAACAAATTTGCATCTAATCGTACGTATAAGTCAACAAAAATCCGAAAAAAAAATTAATTCAAACTCTCCCGCTTTGTAGACTTAAATCTTAAGAACTTTTATTAAAATTCATAAATAAAAAAAAACATCATGACAAATTTTGTCCCATATCTACCGAAATGATTTATCGATTTCGATAAAAATCAATAAAATATATTCGAAAGCAACAAGCGATTTCCACATGGACTTAGCTCACTGTGATTATTACATATGGCTTTGCTTATTCTGCTATTCCCGATTTATTAGAATAATTTTCAAATCTTTGAAAGAAAAGATTTTTATTTTTTTTTGTTTCGTATAAATGAATAAAATTCCCATGAATTGAATTAATTGATCCATAAAAACCGTTTTCCAATAGAACTATTAAAAATCTTTTGTATACAAAATTAACCATATGAACAATTTAATCGACAGCAACAACAAACAAAAAAAAAACAACTTTCTCGAATACGCTTTGACTATCCGACTTTTAAGTCCGACAGAGATTTATAGAAAACTGTATGATATTATTCCCCTTACTACGCATTTGATACTTCTCTTTTGGCGAACTTTAAGGCGAAATTTAATTGAACTGCTTAGTGGTAAGTGGTGATTTTACGAACGAAAAAGTTGTAAGAAAATAACTATACTTGCGTGAAGCGTTATAAATAAAATTTATGACATCAGTAAAATTTAATTTTCTTTCGCTTAATGCAGTGTTGATTTGGCTCGTATAAACTATAAAGTCGAAGTCGATGAAAAATCCGGAGAAGTTTTTCAAAGGGGCCACACCAAGGTGGTGCTTTTCAGACAGGGCTGCCTTTGACACAATTTCGTATGTATAAGTCCACAAAATCATTTAAAACTAAGATGATGATAATTTGCAGGCAATGTGCTTTTAAGGCCATATAGCATCTCTAGGATCCATCTAAAATAAAGCCTTCGGGAAGGGGGTGGAAAGTTTGTGGAAGTGGAGTCCGACCCATTTCGGTCCATGCTTAAAAAACATTGGCGGACAATTTTAAACAGCCTATTATAAAAGTATTAGCTTTGCATATATAATCTATAGTATTATCATGGAGCATGATTTTGTAATGCGAACTCTAGCCTGGTGGTGGCGCTGAAATTAGATCTTACAATGGAGAGTAGAAAAAGATACAAAACAAGTAGTAAAAAAGAGAATATTTTATTATTAAATTTAGCAGAGACAAATCTAGCAAGTACTGCCCCTATACTTAAGATGTCGCCACAATCTTTCGTCTTCTTGATAGTACCTTATATACAAAAGTATTAGTAGTATACTACTTAACAATTTACTAACCTTAAGACATTTTACTAACGTATTCTTAATTTTAAACATTTTCTAACTAGAATCGTGCTAAACCAGTTTTCCTAATAAACTGCATCTAAACACATCTTAAACAATGACAGTGCGTGCAAAAACAAAGCAAACAGTGCAAGTATCGCGTAAGACTAAGGCTAGGAACGCACCTGCGATTTCAATCGCGCGGTTTTTTAATCGCAAAAATAAAACATGAATTTAAATGAAAATGAACGCACATGATACCAACAAATCGTGACAATTTAAAGGTCGCAATTTGTTTCATTTTTCACGCGATGCGATTGTCGTAAGTTAAAATGAAACAAATGCACTCAAATGGATATGCTCACATTTGCGATTTAAATTACCACGACTTAAAAATCGCAGTCGCAACAAGAAATTGTTATGCACGCACTTGTAATTTTCAATGCACGATTTCTTAGCCGCAAGGAATAAGACACATGGCGTTAAATGTAAATGTACTTACATGCGACTTAAAAATCGTAGCGATTATAAAAATGAAACAACTTCCATTTCTTCAAACGATTTTTCTGTCGCTACTTATTTGTAGCAAATGCGTGCACTTACGACGAAAAATCGCAAGTGCGAACCTAGCCTAAAGCGATCGCTCAATAATTGACTGTCGCTTTTGGCCTTACCAACAATGAAATTAAGCGACGACTTTAATATTTGAGTGAAATGGACCATTATGTAAAGAGCTCTAGAAAGTTAGCCATACATGTTATGAACTTAATATTTATTTGAACTCTAAATTATGAACCATTTTTTGTACGGAACCTAAAAAATAAAATGTAGCATATATGGTTAATTATATAGAGACCATTAAATAATGCTTCATTTCGCTCAAATATTAAACTCGTCTCTAAATTTGATTGTTGGTACCGCCCTGACTATAGCTGTCTTTATCTTATCAATAAGGAAATATGGGGAGAGGGATTGTCAAAATCAATCAATTACTGAGCGATCACTTAAATCTCACGTGATATGGGCCAGGATCTTTTTTGACTTTTGTAAATGTCAAAGCGTCAAAAAATAAAGTGGCTATTTGATGGTTTTAGCTTCAATAAAATGCAAGAGAAGTTTAGTTCGTTTAAAATTTTCAATACCGTTGTTTGAACCTAGTAGCATACTAAAATTTTGTGCAATTGTAACTAATGTTTCCTTCTTATGGTTTCCTCGAATTTTGGGCTACTAACGCCATTCCTACGCCTTTGATTTTTCTTTTCATTGTCTGCATGTCTTAAGAAATTTTGCAATCTTTTCTAACTGATACAATTTTGTTTGAAAAGGTTCAGTGGCAACCCTACTCTCAGACTTCCTTTCGCCAAATGCATAGGCAAACATTTTACTTGAGCCTGAGTTAGTGGTGGAGGAGCGGAGCAGTGCGCGACGACGGCATCAGTTCAGTGTTATGTTGATGTTAAGCATTTGATTATTTTGCTTTATTGATTCCACGGAGCAACCTGAACCAAATTTGCAATTTTGCGGATCGATTTATGAAATTGTTCGTGAAATTACCATAAATACGGATCGGTTTTTGAGCGAAGCTGCATGGCGCGGCTATGCAGCTTCGAAACATGTGTTTCTTTGCTGCGATGGGAAGAAATGTCGTGCAGCATTCAATACTGTCACTGCCTGGCTTGAGCTATATACATTTGTCTATGGAGCTTGTTTTTTTTTTTGGCGCTCCGAAATATGTCTCGTATCTAATGGTTGTATAAACTCCTCGGCGACACGACGACGATGGAGGTGCCGTGATATTTGAGGTTTATTTAAAATCGAAAACAAGTGGTGGCTGGCGTCAGTGGTTTCTGATTCGAAAGTGATGTTTATGACATGTTCGGCTATAAATTTTCTGACAGAAGGATATCGAAGTGACATATTTCAAAATGACAGCACTACATGTCGTGTGTTAATATCTTTTAAACATGTTCCGAAAAAATCATTGCTATAGATAACTTTGTGAGTTTATTTGCATCTCATTGTATCTATATGTCTATTGAAAGTGTATTTTATTTTTTGAGTTGTTGTTCCTAGGCAATAGCGTAGATTTAGTTAACTTTGTGCTGCATGAAAAACGTGGTTTTAAATTTCAATTAAATTGAGACATTTGATACATTAAGCCAAGTTGCAGTGTCAACAGTAGCTGTGAGTAGCTATGCTAATACTGCAAGACTTGTTAGGGAGCATTTATATCATGGTGTTTAGCATCGTGTATACAAATATCATTAATTAAAATATATTGAAAATGTTGTGCTTGATATGGCAATGTCTTTTTTGGGTCAAGTGGATCGAAGGCTTTGAGGTGAGGTTATACACTTAAATCTTGGATCTCGCAATCGTTTAAAAGATTTGTAAGTATTTTTTTTTTTTCAACCTATCTACTGCGTGCAGTTTCGTGTATCTTGCTGATATTTCTCTTTAAGAATTCAACTAGAAGAATCATTTTTTACTTGCAAAAAGTGTCTTGGTTTTCGAGGAAGGCTTTATATATAAAATTGACATTACGAAAGGAAAGGAAAAATGTATAATGTCCAACTTAGCGAGAGTACTTTTGGCTCAAAAGTATTGGTTAGCTATATAATTTGACACAAGATCTTTGGACTTAAAACCCAATGAGGAACGCTGATTTTGTACTTTGGGATCTTTAACCTGCACCAGATTTATGTTCTTGAGTCATAAGAGCCGCAAATATGTGTATGTGAATCATAAATACATTTAATGGTACTACAGAACGTGGGTATAGTGGCTTACAACTATCAACCATTCCGGTGTATGTGTTTTCGGCAGGAATGGAGTGAATTTTAAATTGCCTACCGAACTTGAAAAGTTAAAATGAATTTCACTTTTTTAGGAAACGAGAGGCATTTGAAATTTCACCATCGGATCTAGAGCCAGAACCCTTGCAAAAATGATGTTTATAGGAAACTTAAGTTGATAATATGTAGATCATCTGGCCTTTTGCTGGCCATAACCAATTCAATGCACATACTAAAATGTAACAGAGTGCAACTATAGGTATCTTCATCCGAACTGTCATGTATTTCATACTTATGTACTATATGAAATACAAATTCAAAGTTTTTCATATTTCCCTTATACTATACAAATATACTAGATCAATTCAGAAATATGGGAGGATGGTCCCTTAGGCAAAAACATTCTGCACTCACTTGGTTTATTGGTTTTGAGTACAAAAAAAATGTTTTAGATTTTTATAAAGAGTTTTCCAATCGGCGGCGGCGCGGGTAGATTTTGGTGGCCTTTGGCGGCCATGTTGTTACGGTGATATCTGTCAAATCGGTGATTTATTATTCAGTTAATGATGTCAAATCACTATGGCAAATGACAGCGCTGAACTACTATTAAAATGAGTGTTTTTGACCCGTTCGTCTTCGTAGTTCCTATATGCGTCAGCCATCGAACATATCTATCGTCTTTGATCTAGAGCAAGCATGCTTCCAAAATCCAAGTGATCTGTTATCTTGTCGATTTTTCTTGTCCCCTGCAAGAGGGGGATTCGGAAATCTGTACTCGTATGTTCTTAGTTTTCCTTTGGAAGAAATTTGTTTGTGATTTATTTCAAGCCCAACAAGATTCTACTACACCCCCTTCTCATAACCTAGAAGTAAGATGGGCTTGGGAAAGAAAGAGCCTTCCGCGCCTTCATTCCAAATTCGTGTAGTGCGGCTAATCAAAGAATCCCTGAATTTAACCGTACGTCCGAAGTTGGGCTCAAGGTAAACTGATGGGCATTCTCTAAAGCGCGAGCATTGCGATTAAAAATGTCATGACACCAAGGGGAATGTTAGCTCGCTTCCCATCAAGTGAGCTATGAAGGACTTATCCTTGCCTGACCAGTTCGTCAGCCCGTTCATTTCCCACTTTTCAACTATAACCCGAAAACCAGATAAGAGTGACATTTTGGTTAATGTGCAGGGTCGCAAGCTCAGCCTTGCCTGAATGAACCAATTAAAGGGATGAAAAAGCTGAATCAACGGCCTAAACAGCTGCCTTGCTGTCTGTACAAATTACAGTATTCCTGTTTTGAGTTGGATCATATTTAAGTATTTTGCTTGCTTCGGTTATTACCCGTAATTCAGAGACAGTGGCAAAATCAAGTAGTCGGGACGACCGAGAGACATTTAAAGACACAGATAAAATTCTTGAACCGAAACAACACTCCATCTTTAAGTCATCGGTAAATATGGTTGTGTCGAAGTGTCCTATATAAACGATATTTTTCCTGATCTTTTTGAGTGGAAATTTAACCTTAAAATTCTTACCGATGCCCACAGCGACAAATCTGATTCTTTTCTTTTCCGCGGCGGTAGGCTGACCCTGTGTCAGCGTAGAAGGAAACGGCTGCTTCGTCGTTCTCCGTGAAAATAGTGTCTTCCAGGGTTTCCATCACACTGAGGTACCTCGGCTCGGGACGTCCTTACTTGGTGGCCATCCGCCTCATTAGTTGATTACGGTGATTGACGGTGTTCTGCACCAGCTTCTTTGCCTAATTTAAAGGTATTTGTCGAGCGGTATTATCTTCGTTTCTGTGTAAAGATCCTCGTCCTTGTAATGTTTTGCTCGCTCCCGGTCGAAGTGGAGTCCGGTGCAGATTCTTAGCATCTTCCTCTCGGAGATTCGGAGTTCATTCATCACTGTCTTTGAGATCGTGAACCAGACTGGAAAACAATAGCTGATAACTGACCTCAGAAGTTATTTCTAAATGAGCACCTTCGTCTGCTGGCTAAGTCCTGATCTTCTCCTCATCAAAGAGTGTAGCCGGTGGAATGCCCCGTTGGCTTTTCTGAGTATACTTCTTGAGTGCGGGCTGAAACTTAGCAACTCGTTGAAGTTGATACCCAAGTACTTGACGTTCTTTTTGGAAGTCCACGTGGAGAGATCTATCTGGAAGTTTCAGAACTAAGTTTCTATAGGTGGTTGCTGAGCGAGATCTGCCCTCACGAGATATTCTGAAGCCTACAAGCTCCGATTTGTCAGTTTTGATTTTGATGCCCCATTTGTAAAAATAAAACAGTTGTAGTATTTTCTTGAGTGACAAGTCAACCAGTTTTTATAGTCTGACCATAGACACGTATGTACGTATAGTATGTACCTATGTACATACATCTCAGAAAAATTAATGCTTTCATTTGCTGATTTGAAATTGATGAAAAGATCGCGTGAATCTCGACATGAAATTCTCTGGTATTTTCCAATATTTGACTTATTATGTGTATCATCAGAAATCAGATGTTCTCAAAACCCTTTTTCAAATTAAAAACAAATATTATCGATCAAACATTTTTGGCATTTTTTAAACGGATATCTCTTATTTCATAGCAATCTACATAGAGTAAACAAAAACACACAGTATTTCGAATGCACTCCTTTTGATAGCTCTTTGACGAGGGTTTGAGTTAAACTTCATCAGAGATACGGGTAATTAATTTGTGTCATTCAAAGCATTCAAATTCGAATAAGAAAAATAACATGACCGACCATAGTTTAGTTTGAGTTGCTTTTCTATTTTTTTTTTTTAAGAATATGATGTCGAAATGAAAGACTTGAGAAGCAGCTGTTGCTATTGCACTAGGAGGTGGATCGAAGATATTATAGTGATGTTGACGATCTAGAACGACACAACCGATGACTACCTAAATGACTTGGCTTCCACTATGAAATGTATTTATACCTCATAGACCCTGAAGAGCTCAATTTTTTATTATTGTTGTCATTTTGATTATGAATTATTATAATTATCATTCCTTTTTTAGGGTGAAATTAGTCAATTAGTGTTGCATGTTGACGATTAATTTTAAGTTATTTTTGACAGTAAAAGTATCTAATTAAAAGTTATTAAAAAAAAAAGAATACAGGGCCCGTATCGCGTACGAGTAAAGTGATCACTAAATTAATTGATTGTCGTTTTGACAATCGCTCTCTCTATATTTCTTTATTGATATGATAAAGACAACTATAGTCAACATTAAATTACACCACCATTATAAATAATGGCTTCACACGTCTGGATCGCACGAACTAAACCTTCTGGTTCGAATATATACGGTGACATGGTCTTTTGAAGATACTTGGTACTGGTTCAATAATATCATTATATTAAGAAGAAACGTAAACAAAAGTTAATTAAGCTAAAATGATTAAGAGAATTTTAATTTTAGTCGGGGAATTATCCCCATTTATCAGGCTTAATACCAGCTAATTCTTAATACTCGTATAACCTAAATATAGCTCTTAAAACTAGAAAGACGTTAAAAGTTACAAAGTACTGACAAAAGCTAAGCTATTCCGTTCTTTGTATTTCTTGTAAGACATCAATAAATGCATTTCTTTAATTTTTAAATGCAATTACTTAAGTTTTGAGATAGAAAAGTCAAAATACTTATCATATTCGAAAATTTCTATATTGTTTATTAAAAATATTCTCCATGAACATCAATAAACTTTTGCATGCATTTGAATCAATTTTCGAAGCCCTTTTTGCACTTCGATGCACCACGAAAATACTCGTAGTATTACACCTTTGGTTAATAGAAACTTCGCTGGAAAGTCGGAGGGTCGTGGTGTTGATTCGCAGCCGCTACAAAAATGTTTTTCTGCGCTGTCTACTGACTCTTACGCGGAAATGACAAATTCTCCAAGAGTATCTCTTGTCATAAAAAGTGCTGCTCAACTTAGCCGCTTGGACTCGGGAGAAAATTGTAGATCCCCTCCATTCCTGGTAACACGCAGAGAGGAATATTTGAATGTTGTAAGTTACTGGTTCTCTACGAGTTGTTGCACCACTAAATCTTTGCATTTATTTTAAACATGCATTTTGAATTTATCAATCGCTTCTTCATGCGTCCAAAAACATTGACCACGCATTCCCATCAATTTTATGCTTTGAATGCTCAATAATGCACTTGTTTGAGCGGATGATTTGTCTTCTGCGATTGGTTTTCCACTGCACACAAATGGTAGAGTACCATTCAGAATTGACCGGTCTTCGTTGATCTAATGGCACAGTGCAGTGGCGACATGTACAGTTATTGCGAAACAATTTTCATTGGACTTGGCTTGTGGTGAAAGAATATACAGGCGATTGAAGTTCAGTTTCGGGTTCATATGCATAGATCTATGATTCATCGCCTGTCAAAATAAAGTTTAAAGGCATCTTTTAAAGAGCCGCGAGTGAATTTTTTCACCATTTCTTTTTTGAGCGATTGTAACATTATGCGGTATGCAACGGGTACACATCGTATTGGCGACCAAATATTCACGCAATAGTGAATATATGCAAGTGGAATTAATATCCAAGCATGCCTTCTTGCAATCAAAGAAGTCCTCTCTTGACTCAAAGAAATCGTGATATCGACTACTGATATACGCATCTTCTCCGACAGTCAAGCTGCCGTAAAGTCATTGGACTCTGTCTCCATAAACTCACTAACAGCCCAAAATTGTCTATCATCTCTGGTGGAGATTGCAAAACAGTTTAACATTCATCTTATATGGGTGCCGGATCATGGAGATATTCCACGTAACTGTAAAGCTGACAAACTTGCAAAAAATGCAACAATCTTACCTTTTTCAGATAGAAAATCTAACATAGGTATACCTCTAGCTACTTGCAAACTTATGCTAAAGCATGATACCATAAAGAAAGCGAACCATAGATGGACCAGCACCCCAACTTGCCAGTCTAAAAAACTTATTTGGTCATTGCTTGATGCTAAAAGCTCAAGACAACTAATTTCTATTGATATATTACACATTACCGCCGTTATAGATGTCCTAAATGGACACTGCCTAATAGGTAGACATTCTTTTCGACTTGGAGTTTCTGCAGAAGCTGCATGGATGAAAGGAATAGGAGTCAGTTTCTCACCTTCTATGTTCTTGTCCGGGCCTAGCACAAAGACGTAGACTTGGGAGACTTCTACTATAATTATCCTTGTGATCTAAGAAATTCCGACATTTACTGTCTCAAACGCTTTATTTGCTAGCTTCAAATGGTTTAACGAGTAAGGGTGATCTTTGGAATCCTGTGGCATCACAACGGACCAAATATTGGTTTAAGTGTGTTGGCTTTTCCGGCCAGCAGCCACCTAAAACTAACCTCAATATGCCTTAATCTCACGGTATGTTAAATGATCTCTTGGAATATCAGTTCAAGCACAGTATCGATATTTTCTGCGACAACCAGTTTTGGACGACATTCACCAAATTCACGATTGCTCGAGTGCCTTATTACAAAAGTCAAAACGAGTTGATCGTCACACTGTTGTTGGTTTAATTTAGGTCAAAAATTATAGAAAATCATTCCACAAAACTTTTCAGGATTCGATTTCATTTTCTTTCCAGGATGAAAGTTTCAAATAAATGTAAGCAACACAAATAGTTGTCGAATGATAAAACGTTAGAATTATACTCTAAGCTCTTCAAAATAGAGCAAAGTTAACTAAGTTTTAGAACCGGGAGGAAAAGAAGATTTATTCAAGCAGCTAGCATGAAGAGTTTATAGAAAAAGTATAGACAATGAATAACCAATTAAAGTATACAGAATGTAAGAAGAATATTAGAATACAATAAAGCTAAGAAATACGAGTAATAAGACCATTATCTGATGGCTTAACAGCAGAGCTTTCCAAATACAGAAGTATACGCTAGTATTTGGGAGGAAAGAAGTAATTGAAAACTCCTCATTCCCAGGACGCTCTTCAAAACTCTCGTGATGTCAGTCTAACCTTACCCAGCCGAATCTTTGGACAATAAGCAGAGCTCATACAAGATTCAAGAGAGATTGTTCGACTTAGATTTATTTGGTCCAAGAGGATTTTCAAATCTCAGCCACTAGGTTTGAGACGAAAAAGAAAGCCGAACCTCGAGTATAATCCTCAAGACATACCTACCAGTTTTCAGATTACTTGGTCTGAATCATTGAGCTGGAGCTGGATAACCATCCAACTTACCTTAATTAACATTTTCATAAAAAAGGACTGAGATTTTCACACTTTTAAAGAGTTTGTCTCTTAACATAAGGACCTATATGTATGGGGATTCTTCCAAAAAAATTGCTCGATTTTTTAAATACTTTCAGTAAAATACTAGCCCAATAAGTCAAGAATCCTCCAAGAACTTGGATGGCAAAGAATAGGTCAGCCATTTTTACCAGAAAGTGAAAAATTAAATTTAAAAGTTATGAGGGGTTTTTCATTAAGCGTTTTAAATTTTTAAATTCGAACAAAACAAACTTTTAGTCAGATATCATTCTGAAATTGTATGTACTTAGAAATCTTATGTATACCATTATGTATGAAATAAAGCCTCATTCAAATCTCCGCCGCGGCTTCGCTGGGTGGAGTGCAACCGCAACGTCGTCAGCCTGAATTTCATTAATGGTATTGATTATGTTGGTTTTCTGGGCAGTGATATCTTGTGGATTATTGACATGGATCAGTAACTTAAGAAAACCCCACAAAAAAAAGTCCAACGAGTTCAAATCGCACGATCTTGGTGGCCATTTCACATTGCCTCCCCGTTTAATAACTACTCGTATCTTCAGAAATCACGTGTGTCACGTGGCCCTGCAATCTTGTTGGAATATGTCCCCAGTGTCAATTTTATCCAATTCGGGCCATGAGAAACTAGTTGTCATTGACTGATAGCGCTCACCGTTGACGGTGATGGCCTGGGTAACGCCATTCTCAAAGGTGTATGGACCGATGATGCTTCCAGTCCAAAATCTGCACCGAACAATGACTTTCTCCAGATGCATTGCAATTCGGTGGATGTCGTGTGGATTGTGATCGTCCTAAGTTTGAAAATTTTCCTTGTTGGTCAACCCATTATCCCAGAAATGAGCCTCGTCGCAGAATATGATTCTACAAATAGACCTAATTTAATAAAAAAATCAAATCATTTCAACATAATGTTGATCACCATAGCTCCTTATGTTGATTTGAAATGGAAGCCAAATTTGGCGGATGTAGTTTCAACGATCACACAATCACCTGTCAAAGTTCAAATATCCTGTTTGGAAAACTTTTTGAATACATGCATTTTTTGACAACATTGTAAAATCGTGAAAGTATCGTTTCGTCGTTTATAAGTTTTTTTTCCTGAGAGTGAAATCTCTAGTTCTCCGAAAGAATAATACATATTTTCTGTAAAAGTTTAATAATTATTCGGGCATTCTTAACTTCTCCTTTAATTAAATTCAAACCACAAAGAAATTAAAAGAGCAAAAAAATTCCAGCAATCCGAAATGCCTCCAAGAAGTACTCACGTCTTCGAATATTCTATCTTCGCTTTCAGTTCATTATTTTTGAACTAAAAAAGGGCATCAACCAACTTAAGTAAATACCTTAAAAAGAGTTCACAAATTTAATGGACTTCTGACCCACTTCTCGAGATGACCATCTGTTGTCCATAGTGGTTATAGTTAGTATACTCAGAAGCTGCCGCCGCCGGCCGTCGCAGTTTATGCGTTTGCCAATTGAACAAATCATATTAATCATCATTTTTGGTCAGTCCAAACAAAAAACATTGGAGACACAAACAAAAATAAAAAGTTCCAAGTGTGTGGACTCGGAATACCAAGCGATTTTGATGATGTTCCAAAGCATCAGCAACGCATGTCGTCCGAACTCACAAATTAATTCAGTTTACGAGAACAGAAAAAAATCACCAACAACAACAATACGAGTATGGCTGGTTGCCAGAGACAGACGAAACCAAGTAACATGACGGTCTTTACCATTTTTGGAGGAACTGCAAATCAACTTAGAGATAGTCGAGGGCTGTCTTGACGTTTTTCAAGGACCTATCGACGAGCCACTAGAGTCAGAAAATTCATCAATGAACGAACAATGGCTTCGGGAATTAAACTTTTAAATCACGCACCATCGCTTAATGGCTGCACCATTCTGTCCAAGTAACCAGATTGACATATCTTAGCCGAGATCTTCCGTTGTTGTTGTTGTTTTTGCTGCGGCAAGTTACACATTCACATTTCGGACAATGCAGTAGAAACAAAAAAGAAATGCACTAGCAACAAGTTGCATTGAGAAGGATGTGTTTTTGTTTTTTTATTTGACCGTTCGATCGGTTCGGTCGGTCATCCAGCGTGCATCTTGATCTGTGATAGTGATCTTTGGGATTTTTGTCCTCGCTTTACAATACACTGGCTCATCGTGATGCAAGAGATGCACTTTGGTTGCAATAGTCCGGTATGTCAACAGAATAACAATTGTCAGCGATTTGGTGGAAGATGCTTGATGCTGATGCTGATGGTAGTTTGGTCTGTGCGAGAATGATGTAGCAATTGCGACACACTCTGCAATGTTTAACTCGAGGACTGAAATTGAAAGGGGCAGCACGCAGCAAAAGTACCTTTGCTCAGAGAGGAGGGTTCAACACGAGTCGACGCAAGTCGCAGCGACGAAGACAAAAAAATGGAACGGAAATTGATTTAAATGATTTATTGGCAACAAGCCAATTGCCATTGTTGCATTCATTCAGATGTTAGGTGGAGAGTGCATCTGTGGCCTGTGTGTTGTTGGTTTCTACAAGTGATGTCCTATGAAGTGTGTACTTCTTTGTCCTTTGTTGTATAGTGATGTGGTTGAATGCAGCCCATATATGGTATGGGAGTCTTATTATTTCGAAGAATCGTATACATTTTTTTCCAGACCTTTAACTAGGTCCTATATCTATACAAGATGCACTTGCCACCACCAAATTGCATGGTTTCTGATACATGATCTGAATGAATTCACAAGTCACATTACTGTGATGCTGGAAAATAAGCTGGTTTTTCACTTTTAACAGCGATGACAAGTTGAAAGGTGCATTTTTTTTCGTTTTATTTTTGAGGCAAGTTTACTTCTTGGATATACCTTTTGTTTAAAAAAAAAATATGCCAGCTAAGAAGTCCTAAGAGAAAGTAACAATTATTCACTCTTGACGAACTTTCACACATCACTGACATTGTGATGTTATGGTAATTTCGAAAGAGACACTGAACAATATTTCCAGAAGTCGCCCCTTTATTGCAAGGTTGAATTCTGAAGAAGTAAGTGACATGGCCGAAAACTGCAATATGAAAAGGGAAACCGATTTTGTGAAGCTGCCTGGCAATGAAATGTGTATTTAAATGAAAACGTTGAATGCATTCATTGGTGTTTCAGAACAAAAGTCTTCATTTTGATTTTTGCAGTGTAGTAAACACGGTGCTGCTCTGAAAACAAAATCGGTTCTATGTCTTATCTGAAAGCGTATCCTCAGACAATGTCCCAATTCTGTCAAATTTTCTCATTTAAAACTAACTACAAAAATAGGCAATCTAGTTCAGAAACTTTTTAGTGCTTTATTGCCATAGTTCGTTTGACCTGGATTTGCGATGAAGGTTTTGTGGACATAATCCGTTAGTAAATTGTTCAGTTTCAAGTTTTGCGCCTACGAATGGATTAGGTAAACAAAATTGAAAATAGAATTTTTTTCATAACTTCATGGGGAATAATTACCCTTTCCACTATGAAGGGTCGACCCTTTCCCGCATTTCCACTGCGACGCAGAACCCAGATTAAAGAATTCTGGATATTTGTATTCCAGCTTGTGAGCTCATCTCAGTATTGTTGGACCAATTTATAAAAGCTGAATTAGATAATGGTCCCAGTAGCTGTCTGACTGGCCGCAGGATAATGCTTCCATTCACAATAGAGCGCATATCACCAAAAGAATCTTCCTGTCAAAACAACCAAACAAATTTTAATCCATACATTTAACTGTCACAAAGAGCAGGACCTGGATGACCATGACCAAGAGTCTTATTAACGTAAGTAGAAATGACAACTACAGTTGAGAACTATGGTGCAACTAGAGCTGAAATGTGCATGAATAAATATGGGGCTTAAGTGCACTTCGACCTATAGATATACTGTGCCCCCATTTTGAACTTAAACAGATCTTTTACGTCATTTCATCCAGATAAGTTTCTTTGAGTATTTCGAGAGATTCTAGTTTGGTCTATTCTACATGGTGACGTCCCAAATATCTATGTCTTTGATGGATGAATGCACGTGGCAAAACTCACCATTCCAAGAAAGTTGAGGTGTCTTCTCAGTTTACAGTGGCCAGTTAAAAAACCAATGATTGTTCGGATTGCAAGTAAACTTGATACTGGCAATGAAGTCTCTTTCTCTAAGTCCTATGAATTTACCCCTGCCAGTAACCTCCTTAGCGAATCGTAGGGTGGCTCCCATGGGTGCACTTCCTACTGTCACATGTACTGGGCTTAGGTGAAACCCAACCTGCATTTCTGTTCTCATTACTAATGCATATGCATTCGAGCCTTTGAGCTTTTTCTAGAGATTTCCTCAGTTTTTGCTAGTTCGGTTCTTTTGTATTATACGACAATCCCATAGAAAATGATGGGTATCTTAGGATATTTGGTTTGAAACCCCATGATTTGTTTGCAAGTCTCTTATTGCAAAGAAGTTTGCTATCTAGTGTAATTCCTAGTTTCTAATCTCCTGGGTGTCGATTAGTTTGCCAGATAGCCTAAAAGGTTCCATGTGTGGCAAAACTCGTTCTTGATACCATAACTCGTTTGAACCAGTTTATGGAATTGATATGGGGAATTTCGTACATACTCCCACGAAGTCCTTCAGTTTTGATTGAGTTCTAGAAGAAAGGATCTAGTACGTTCTGATATGTCTAATTGTTGTGACGGTCAGTCGGCTAGCTTGCCATCTAAGGACTCAAACGGAGGACACGACACACAAGAACTTGAAGTTCGTCCCAAATAAAGTGACCGTGCATAATTCCTTTTTGGTTCTTTGATACTCTCCCTTACTTACTTCTTCTTTAGATTGAAAAAAGTGATTCTCTGTTTGATCCTCGCACCGATGTCATTCTTTTGGGCCAAAAGTGGAACTTATGAAAAACAAAGGCCTTCACTACTGTTGCAGTTTCAAAATTAGATTGACTATGTTTATTTGACTGCTCCAAGATCACACTTATGTAGATGGATCAGATTTCAGTTTACAAAGAAATTTTAGAGTTCGCACACTATAGCTGAAAAGGTTTTATGTTAAATTTTAAGAGGTATAATATTTTTCTATAGGTTGTACAGTTCATCTTTCTTCTTAAGCTCGGTGCACACAATGCGGAGATTTCATTCATTGGTCAAACTTTCAGTTGACAATTTTGAACATTACTCATGCTGCACAAATCCCCAATAAACTCAGAGTTATTTCTTTAATTTTGTCTGTTAAGCTCCCGTGTTCTTTATCAGCATTGCATATTCTAGTCTCTAGTCTATATCCGGCACGAACTTTTCATTGAATCAATGGATTTCTTATGGAATAGTATCAGCATGTCAGTTCTTCTGATAGAATTTTGGAAATATGTCAAAAGTGTTCATCTGCATAAATCAAGTTGGACCTGCTAGTAAGTTCAGTTAATGCTTTTCACACTATCCGCTTGTCGTTATATTGTAATGGATATCTTCATCCGTACTTGTGCGGCTATGAAGTGGGGGTTCCAGGCAATGTTGGTATCTTTGACCTTTCCGACAATCAAGGCACGCTTCGAAAAAAGTGCTTGCAGTGATAATAACGTGTGTGGCATGTGGCACCGTCTTGTTGAAACCACATGTCATGCAAAAGTTTGTTATCATCACACCGTAGCGCTCACCATACACAGTAACGTTGCGATTCGCATCATCTTTGAAGAAATACGGCCCAATGATTCCGCCAGCCCATAACACGCACCAAACAGTGACTTTTTCTGGATGCATTGGTATAGCTCTTGCAATACTTCTGGCTGCTCTTCACTCTTAAACCGTCAGTTTTGCTTGTTCACGTTTCCATTCAACCAAATGAGCTTCGTCACTGAACACAATTTTTCGATAAAAAAGTAGATTTTCGGCCAACTTTTCACCAAAAATTCGGCGTTGTGGTAGGTCTTTCGGCTTCAATTCTTCCACCAGCTGTATTTTGAAAGGCCTCACACCTAAATCCTTACGCAAAATTTTCCACGTAGTGGAGTAACAGAAGCCCAATATCTGCGAACGGCGCCGATTCGATACACAAGTCTGCGAAAAAAAATTGAAAATTGAGAGCTGTTTTGATTTTTTTGCGTTATTCTTATGATTTTGGATGTGCTGAATTCGAAAATGACTTTCATTTTGTCACAGAACGTCACGTTTTCTGACAATATGGGTATCTATGTTACACAATTTATCATCTTAAAATAAAAGACTAAAAATATTTTTTTAAATTTATAATTGCGTAACAAAACTTATTTTTTTATCTAAAATACATTTATTTGTAAGCATTAAACACTTATCTTTTTCCAGTGAGACTCCTTTTGGTACATTTTCGTTTGTGGGAAGCATCTGGAATGTCTCTCTGAAGCGTCCAACAGTAGTCTGCCATCATTGAGACGCTCCATCTTCCCTGGTATCTTTTTTCCATCTCCGTAATATCTTGGTGAAATCTTTCACCTTGCTCTTCACTCACATCTACTAAGTTATCTGGAAAGTAGTCGAGGTGGGAATTAAGAAAATGTACTTTTAAACTCATAAGGCAACCTAAAGCTTGAAATGCTTTTAACATTTTTTCAACGATTTGTTTGTAGTTAGGGTCTTTCTTATTGCCTAAAAAATTTTCTATGAACTCTTTAAAGGCAATCCACCCTTCTCTTTGAGGATCTGTCATCGTTGTGATGAATTGTGGATCAGCCATAAGTCGTCTAATATCTGGTCCAACGAAAACACCTTCCTTCAACTTTGCCTCCGAGAGGCCTGGAAACTTTGATGTTAAGTATTTGAAGCAATTTCCATCTCTTGGAAGTGACTTTACAAATTGCTTCATCAATATCAGCTTTATATGAAGCGGTGGTAGAAGAATTTTATGATGAGGCACCAAAGTTTCATGAAGGACGTTCTTTTCGCCAACTTTAAGCTCCCTCGAAGGCCAACAATTTTTGGTCCAGTGATTTGCTCGATCTCTACTATTCCATAGACACAAAAAGCAAGGGAATTTAGTAAACCCAGATTGTTGTCCAAGCAACATGCCCAAGATTTTGAAATCACCGCACACTTGCCAACCGTGGTTTTTATATTTTAATTTGCCAAGAACCAATTCCAAGTTCTTGTAGGTTTCCTTGAGGTGTACCGAATGACCGACAGGAATCGAAGCATAGAAACCGCCATTGTGAAGCAGAACTGCTTTAAGGCTTCTTTTTCAAGAATCTAGGAAAATACGCCACTGTGCTGGGTCGTATGAGATCTTAAATTTATCCATCAAACCTTCAATATTGATACAATAAACCAACTCGTCCTCTTGAGCAAAGTAAGAAGAGAACTGCTGCTCACGAGATCTAAACCAGGAGAAAGTAACTCCCGGCAAAAGTAAGTTCCTGCTTTTGAGCCTTGATCCAAGCAGCTCAGCAGCGTTTTTGGGAAGATTTAAGTCTCTTACCAAATCATTAAGCTCGCCCTGGGAAAACAATTTCGGACTGCTGTCATCTTCAAATTCAAAACTTTGCTTGTCATCGGATGCAGAAACAGAACCATCTTCGTCAGAACTTGTAATCTCTTCCAAGGTAGCAGGGGCCTTGGGCACTAGTATTTCGGTCCCATGAGGGATGGGACGAATAGCTGATTGCAGATTGGGGTATGAAATAGACTGCTTCCGTTTTGAATTATATCCTTTCACATTACACGAACAAAAGTAACAATCATCACTATGGTTCTTTTGCTCGCGCCATACCATAGGAATCGCATATCGGAACGCTTTTTTCTTGCTCTTAAACCAATTCCGAAGGTCTTCAACACATCGTTTGCAGACTTTATGAGGTGCCCAAACTTTATCCTGATCTCCAAGTTTCGAGCCAAAATACGCGAAGTATACTTTTTTTACAAAGTCCGTAATATTAAGTTGTTGCTTTAATACCATATACTCGCCACAAATATAACAGAAACTGTCAGACGAATTCACACACTTCCGCACAGACGACATTGCACTATATTAAACCAAGATATATAAAACAATGACGAGTTAATACCTAATTGTACTACGCCTTAGGGATGGCGGTTTTTCCCAATTCCCCAGTTTTCGGTTTTTCCGGCTATTTTCCAAACCGATTTAATCTGTTTTTAATCGGACAAAAAAAACGTTTTTTTTTTCAATAACAGGTTTTCGGTTTTTTAAATAAAAAAATTTTGAAGTCTTAAAATATGTATGTTCATTTGTACATGTATATAAGCTTTTTTCAGAAAAAAAAAATCATCTAGTGAAAGTGTTGTTACTTACATACTATTGTTTTAATTGAAATGAAATAAAATGATTTTCGAAAAAAAAACAGACATATACATACATATATCTAGTTAACACAAAATCTCAATTTTTAAAACGATTTAAACTTCCTACCACTATACTAAATTACTTATAAGAGAAAAGGTGGAAGTGGTGAATAATGTCGCAGGTTGCACACAACGGCCGGTTTTTTTCATCTACGCCACTTTCCACTTACATTTTTATGTTTGTTAATTAAGCTCACCCAGGACGTTCTTTAATTAGAAAGAAATGATAGTTATGGCCTATATACAATTAAAAACAGCAGTCAAAACAAAATTGTACCTATTATTTATGACTAAATAAGCCCAAAAAACACCTTTTTATAATAAAATTTTGCGTTTTGTAAAATAACCTGACGTTCTGGAATTTTTTTTAGTATTTTTTTTAGTTTTCAGAACACCTAAATACATAGAAATTAGTTGAAAAAATCCAGACAGCTTTTTTGATGCACACTTGTGAATTCACGGTCATCACTAACACTGGCCGATACAGCTGCGATATTTTCCTCAGTTCGCACTCTACGAAAGCGTGTTGGTGGCTTTATGTCAAACAACGTAAATTTGGTGCGAAATATAGTCACATAGCCCGAAAAGCCGCCTCAGTAAGTGGATTAAACTGACCATAAAATGGAAGATGCGCGTGATGAACTTTCTTAACAGAGCACGCATTTCGATAATAAAATTCAATAATTTGCAAGCGACGTTCGTTTGTAAGACGATTCATGGTTAAATTATAGACCAAACTGAAGATGTTTGACAATGACACAAGATACGAAACGTACTTGAGCTGTCAAAACCAGTGTTGCCAAAAAGAAAATAGAAAATAGCAAATAATCACCCATTATTTCAAAAGTATTTAAAAAAAATTATAGCTTCACAGGATTCCATCAATTCACAAGTGACAATTTTTTTACAATAGTTCATCTGACCACTTATTGAACGAGAATCTCTTTTTTGTATAAAGTAAGTCCAAAAAAATTAAAGCAATGTTAAAAATGTAAAGTCACTCATTCGATTTAGCAGTCAGTATGTTTGCGGAATGATGAACAAAATAAAGAGTATAGGCCATATCTTTGATCCTTAGGGCACTTCGTCTTTGAAAAAATGCTTTGTATGATGCTTGTTGATCTGTCCGAAAAGATTATTCCAATTTCCATTACTTAATAAATATGTAGGTCCAGGGATTTTGAAAATTATTCCCATGATCCAAAGAATTCGTGCCAGTATTTAGGTTTTAAGGAAAATATTGAACTAAAGAACAAGTTAAAGCTTCGTGTTAAAATAAATTTCGACGTTTTAATCAAACTTATGGAGTAGTTTCCGCATCCCGTTCACCTGTCTGTAGGCCAATGCTTTTTTACATCTAATAAGGAACTTAATATTCTCTACGGGAAGATCAAAAATGTATTTAAGCTCATCCATAACGTATAGCCTTTAATCCAAGATCGATTTTGTACAATCAAATCGTGAGTATTTAGTTTACATTTTATATATTTTTAAAAATCTTTAAATCTCTTCTGTTGCATTCAATGAAGCTGGTGCGTCCCTTGTAGCTTTGAAAGCAAAAAAAATTCCATTTATAAAAAAAGCACGTACTCGGTTACAAGTCTTGATTTTTTTTAGTTGAGTATTTGTTTTTTCTTGTTCTGATGTACGTATCTTGATCCTTCTTTTTGCAGGTAACCATTCCATTACAATCGTTTAACCTTGATTGTCGTCCACTTGATGCATCAGTGAGTGCCGCCAAGCTTTTGAATCCCAGCGGTATTTACTTGAGAACATTGTCCGCACCCAATGCTAATGACAGTAATCATAGTCCAGTCATTACCAATACCAACAGCAACAACAACAACTGTCGCCTCCTGCCAAAGAATACCCCTGGGAGTAGGACAGTGTTGAAAATTGAAGAAACTGACGCCATCGCCGCCGAGGAAAAACGCCGTAGAAAATTTGATACTGACATGGAAGCTATGCGATCTGCAACGCAGCTTTCGAACCAAAGCCTTGCGGCACCTGCCACAGCTGTCGTGGCTTCCATGCAACCAAAACGGGAGCGAGTCACATTAGCGCCCAATAGCAATGGCGGATACCAATTGCAACATCACAGCAACAGCAGCAACAACAACAGTAACAACGATACCACCAAAAAAGGATCTACATCGACAATCTGGACATCGGAAGAATCGATTCTGAGGAGTGTTGGCGCCGCCGATGAAGACAACAAGTACGTTAGGATTGCACAAGATGCAATAGTAGTTATGAATATTTATGTCCTTTTATGATCTCCATCATGAATAAAATAATTCTTCTTCTGCTTCTTCCACAGCTCCACTTCGTCGTCGGCATGTGAGGAGGCATCGGGAGTGCTGAGCTCTGGCAAGTCTGGTCTTTCTCTAGACTCCTCTGGGCTGGACAATGACAACAACGAAAGCGGCATTGGCACAGCGACGCCACCAAAAGATTCTGGATTCTGGAAGAACACAACAGACAATGATTCGATGACAAGCAGCCTAGATGCCTTGAGGAAGATCAAATTCCAGAAGGGCAGCTCGGTGGCCTCGTCAGATGATCCTGATTTATTGGAAGTGCTCAGTCTGTACGACGAGACGCACGACGATGATGCGGATGACATTGGCATCCACCACGACGACGACCACGACCATGACAATGAAGAGTTCGAGACGGGCACTTTCGACGGATATGACAGTGGCAGTGGCAAAGGGGTGGTCCTCCGGAGGAAATCAAATTTGCAAATAACCGACAGTCATGGGGGCAGCAAGGATTCTGCCATTCATTTGCTGCCATATTTGCCGCCGCGTGCACCCAAAAGTCGTAGTCACTCTTTGGAGGTGGCATCGCCTCTGCCCATGCCTATGCCACTCAGACACGAGCTGAAGGCCAAAGACTACCGGGATAAGGGAAGGCTGTGTCTGGCCTTGCGGCAGGAACCATTTCAGAGTATCATACCGACGAATTTCCATGAGCTACCGTCGCCCAGCAGTGCTTCGTTGCACAGTGGTCACGAGAGCCTCTGCATGCAGGAGTTGACAACCAAGTCGAATTCTGCACCACTGCTTCTGAAGAAGGAGCGAAAACGTGACGATTTCGGCGGACAAAAGCAGGTATTGTTAACATTTTTTCATTCTTTGTAATATGACGATAGTGCTGAGTTGCGATTTTGTTGTTTTATTTTTTACTTTTGTTGCATTTCAGACGCTGAGATACTCCCGATCGCAGAGTGATAGATATTTAGCAGGTAAGTTCAATTTGTTTGTTGGTTTTATATGATTGGATTCAAGAGCTCAAAAGTTCGAGAGGTACTTGCATTGCATTTGAATATGTCTACTTTAATATGTGTACACATTTGGCATAATCATTTATCCTGCTGATTTGTACGTGTTCAATTAGTTTTAAAACATAACTAATAAAAGTTATTTTTTGTAATGTAGGCTTGTTCGCTTTGCTGATAAATGAACAAGATACTCGTTACTATGGACGTGCCGGAAGATGGAGGAAATAACATATCGCACCTCCGGTGCAATATCGACGTAACTGCAAATTTTTCTGAAATTGAGTTAAGATTGACATAATTACCTAAATGTCAAGTTTTATAAGTGGTAAAATCGACGTAATTGTATTTTTGCTATTGCCCAAAAGAAGCCACTTTTTTGTATGGACACAAAAGCTGAAACGTATGGTATTTTGATAATCAAGAAAACTTTAAACGTGATTCCTCAACATTTAGGAAAATTGCACTTACGTCGTTATTGCACTGGAGGTGCGATATATAAAACATGACTATTTACAAAATTTTTAAAGGTTTTAGGAGCTGGGTGTGGCTTTAGCTTTAGGCCTTGTCAAAGTTGAAAAGTGCGAAATAAGTATACTACACTACAGCAGTACAATAAAAGGAAGAAGCGAAGTTGAAGTTGAACGAAATTTGACTTCTGTTACAGCAACAGCTGTATTTTATCGCTGTTTCCGTTTTTTTTTGACAGGAATTCACAAACTGCAAAAATTTTGAAGGTATACGATTCATAGATAGTAATTTTGTACTCTCTCTCGAGTACTAACTTTTATGAAAAGTTCTAAAGTTTTATAACGGACTTCTCTATAGCGAATTCCTAATGGAAGGAATATTTACATAAACTGATAGATTTTATGAAAATTTTGGCAACGAATTTTTTCTTGAAATATTTCAATTAGTATAAATATATGGTAAATCAAGTTCAAAAACTATTTTCAAGCAGTTATAGAGAGAGAGATTAAATTCCTGCGATGTATGGATTTTAAGAATTATGAAAAAGTTCGTTAGAATGAATGTTAACTTTATATTTTTATTTAATTAATTTGATAATTTACATATTTTTTAGGATATTAAATGTTTTTAAAATGAAAATGGAAACATTGATATTTGCTGAATAATTCACTTAAAATAAAATGTTAAAACGATGAGTTTTGAATAATCGGAAAGTGGATTAAATTGAACTGAACCACGTGTCAGGATTTTTCGGAAAGTGTGGTAGCCCAGTTATTGGAAATTTTCGAAGAAGAATGATTGCTCAGAAGAATTTTAGGGGGTTTTGGTTTTGATAGTTTCAAGACGTGGCAGAAAAATAATTAATTTCAGGATGAAATTAGGATTATCTAAAAATGCAAAGTTATGGGAAATTTTTTATCGTAAGAAGTAGTGGTGAATTCAACGTTTTAATTTATAATTAGTTTTTGGTTGTTATTAGTTGGTAAAAACAACAGAATAAAAAAAATCGTCAAATTGTTCACCTCTTCACATATTTCTTCAGATATCAAGCTCCACGATTATGGTATAGTTTCCCAAAAGACTACGTCAACGTAATTCTTCCGATCGCACCCTATGTTCTCATTAGAAATTAGGTCCGAAGACTCTGCATTCCATTTCATCAGATAAACCTTCTTTGAAAGGAGACAAAGTTTCTGAAGTTTACGGGGTACCTTGGGTCATTTTCATGTTGAAAGGAGCACATCAGAAACATTCCATCTTCAGCAGTAAATTAACTGATCCGACAGTATTACCATATTAGACCACCTTAGTAAAATCAATTAGGTATAGCATTGACTCTTACATGATCTTGATATAGAAATGCCGATCAACAATAATTTGAATTTGGTATATAGGAACAATACCATAGAATAAAAAACACATTATGCTGGATCTTCCATGTTACCTAGTCTTTGCTTTTCTGGTGGGCGGTGCTGGTATCTTCTAATGTAATGTATTAAAAAAATGATGTAGACTTAACGAATACATAGAACAGAACAGGCAATCCAGGGCAAGTTTTAAATTTGAAACTAAAATCAAACTCGAAATTTTGATCACATTCCTTTTCTCTGTAAGTAAGTCAGGACCTCGACCTACAGCCTTATTTTTTTTTAATTCCAAAATTAACGGTACCTGACTTACAGCAATTTTGAAAAATCTTATATACATATCTTGAAAACGCCTCTAACGATTTTAAAAGGAAATTTGTGTGTACATTGTGTAAAAAAAAATTCTAAGACAAATTTTAATTAACGGTACCTACAATAAGAACGTTTTTTTTTATTTCCTCATTCAAGGCTCTATTTATTTCGATCAAAAATTTAAGCGAGAGCACCTTTAAATTTGAAATAATAATGTTTATAAGAAATGTTCGTTTGAATTTTTGGAAAATTCAATATCTTGAAAACAGGTGAATGATTGTTTTGTTTTTATTATTTTCCTGAATATATATAATTAAATATTAAAAATTAGCATGCCATATATGTATTTTGTTAAAAAATTAAAAAAAAAATCGTATATGAAAAACAATTCGATTAATAAAAACCTAGACATTTTTACTTCCGAATTATAGGTACTATAAGGCAAGTTATGCATTCGTAAAAAAAAAAAATCGAGTTCGAGATTTTGATCAAAGTTGACATTACGATGATAGCGAAGACCAAAAAAGTGGGTCTTGCAATTCTGTCTGTCTGTCTGTCGTCGGTTCGACTACAGCCTAAACAGCTCGGCCGATTTTCTTCAAACTTGGTAGATATAGGTTTTGATTTTTTCCCCCACGCGTTTTTTTTTTTTGTTTAATACCAAAAACAACAGTACCTGCCATACGAATTTTTTTTTTCGAAATCATAAATATCTTTTGTTCTCAAAAACTGTCCAACAGATTTAAAAAAAAAAATTAAAAATTTCATTTAGTTAAAGCAAGGTAATGGTTGAAAAAAAATTTCCAAAAAACGGTTATTTTTGGTACTTTCATTGGAACCATTTTTTGTTTTTGATTTTCTCAAAAATATTACGACCGATTTTGATCATTTTTTTTATGTTAAGGCTCCCCAGCAGTTCCAATATTATTGTGTATTCAAATTTTCAAAAAAAAATTTTTTTTTGGATTTTAAATTTTTTTTTTTGAAAACCTTATCATATAATAAAACGGCAAACATGTTTTTTGTGGTACACTTTTCTCCAAAAGTATTTAACCGATTTCGATAAATTTTATATGGTTGGAAAGCCACCGTTACGGAGATGTGCAGAATATACTTGAGACACACATTTACACACTGTGGGTAATTTTTGTTTTTGCACTGTCGAACACTTTGCATATTACATAAAATAAAATTTAATTTAATAAATTTGCTTGAAAACACTGCCAATAATATAAATAATAAATAATAAATAAATTGGCACTCGAATTTCGAGAGCTGGGTCGGCTAGTACTTCGAAAACCCCATGCTCGATTTTTTTTTAAAACTTGATAAATAAAAGTTTTTTTAATATAAATTATAAGATGTAAGAGAAAAAAAGGACCTTACCATAAAAAAGTGTTTCTCCTCCATAATTTGATGTTTTTTATCAACAGCACACTTTTTTTATCGATTCATTAAAAAAAAAGTGCATTTTGGTAGGGATGGGGAATTCCGAATAAGGACCGAAAAAATGTATTTTACCTAAAAATAACGGTACCCTCCATACAAATGTTAAAAATTGTTTTCGGAAATCGTATTTTTCTCGAAAACGGTTCCAAGAATTTTGCTAACATTTGTTTTCTTCTGATTAATTCTTACGATCTATAATCAAATGAAAAAAAAAATCAAATCAAGATATTACTGACTGTACCTACCATAGAACCATTTTTTCAAATTTAGAATTTCTCATTATCGACAAAACGGATTTTAATGAAATTGTATTTAGAAAAGCTTCCAAAAAGTTTAAAAAACATTGCATTTCAAAACTGAAAAAGAAATATTTTTTTGAAAATTCGATATCTGAGAAGCTGTTCAATATTTTTGTTTGTAAAGTTTGAAAAATAATAAAGACTTTAAATTGGCGTACCAAAATTTTATTTGAAAGATTCATACATACATGCCATTATAGATATATGGAATGTGACATCGTTCAAATTCCTGGCTCGGTTTCTTACGGTGGCGTCGATCCGATAAGTCCAATTTTCAAAGATCCGGTTTGAATTTGAACCATGGCCTGTGCTATGTTCACCTTAAGGGCATCTGTTGGTTGTGGTTTATTCGCATAGACCTGCGACTAAAGGAAACCCTCCACGAAAAAGTCTAGCGGGGTCAAATCGCATGATCTTGGTAGGCAATTCACTTCACCTCTGCGAAAGATAATCTTGCCCTCAAATCATTCATCCAGAATATCAACCGCGGTGTTCGCTGTGTTTCGTTGCACACAGCGTTCAATTTGGGCCATAAGAAACTGGTTTCATCGTTCTAAAGGGCTCGCCATTGACGTTGACCGCTTCACCAAGGTCGATTTCGAAAAAGTACGGACCTCAGGTTTTGGTGCGCACTCGGGCCGCGCTATGTTCTCCTCCGATGTTTCATTCCTTTCACGTACGAATGTTGGCTGATTGATTACCGAAACGGTCGTCTCGAATTTACTCACCAAACGTTAAGGAGTCGGATGGAATGGCCATTACACCTACCGTAAAATGGTACCGTAATGGTTATTTCACTTTCTATATAATATTTTATTGCAAGTAATTGGTTAGGAAAACCCTCCCTATTTTATGCCAAACACCCTGTATACTAATTATTATTAATGAGATAAAAAAAAAAACAAAAAAAATATGCACGACTGGATCGCACGAACTTCCTTTTACAGTTCAAGGATACAATACTGTCAAGCATCTACAGAGACATGCAGGATTAAGTTTTAGTTTATAAATGTCAAAAGAATTAACAAACTTAATTTTTCACTAATGTTTTCTTTGTAAAAATACATTTTTTGATTTCCATTTTGTAAAAAAATTGTTGGCTCTTATTATTTACTAATATCTCTCTGAAAACTTGGAGTAAAATTCATCGAGTCATTAACAAAAAAAAAACAGGAATATTCATAATTTCGTTTTGTGCAGAATAAATTGTTCTCTCACAATAATCCCTTCTAGATGAGCTAAATTAAAAGTTGAAATTAATACTCCTGCCAATCACACACCAAATAAAAATTAAATTTGTCTACCTGTTTAGGCTCTCTCTCGATCTACAGTGCCTTAAAGAATAAGTGAAATTTAACCCTTGTGTAATATACCACACTCCGAAAATACTTGTTTAAACTTATTACCACATTAATTAGACTTTCTGACGATGTTAAACATACAAATTGAGTTTCTGAACTTTTTAAGTATTCAACCTGCCTATTCAGCCGTTAAACCTCAGCATACTCATATATGTACCAGAAATGACCTTTAATTTATTTATCGATGACAAAAGACACATACAACAAGTTCCATTCAATAACAACATAATAGAATCTCCAACGTCATTTAAAACCACATTGACCTCCACGACTTTCCCACATGACGTATAAATTTATTTAACGTAAATAAATATTACGCATAAACTCATATGTACGCCCCCATTCAGACATTGTTTCTAGTACTCTCGCTTATCATATCCTCTGCGTCAAAATGAATTTTAACGCCATCAAAATTGCTAAAGCCATTCTGAAATGATTCAACGCCTAAAGGCTATAGAATTATTCTTTGTTAATATTGGCAAAACCAAAATGTTAATTCCGGAATTTAATTTTTACACAAATTCACTCCATTTGATAATAATATCTATTCCTACATGTGTACATAATATCTATGTATGTATGTACCGAATTAAGTCTATCAGAATTTAGCATTTTAGTATGAAATTAGTGATATTTATTTATTTTATTCAATTTTCTCTTTATTTATTTCTGTTTTATACAAATCTAAAAATAGCCCGAATTGGTAAAAGTGGCAAACTTAATGAATAGATAAATGATTGTTTTCTACAAGGATGCCCACAAGCCCATCTACGAGTATGTATAAACATATGTGTACATTATGTTCTCCAACTTTTATTTGAACATTACTTAAATACAGTAAAACCTGTCCAATAGGATGCCTATAATGAGGAAAAAAAATTGGTTCAGTAATCATGGCTCATGGGCTTAAAGAAAATTAGACGGCTCCCGGAAATTTCGCCAGAATTTATTTCTGGAAAAAACGCCAGAAAATATTGTTTGTTCAAAATTGGAAAAAGGGCCAGAAATTATCTTGAAAAATAAGGCAGAAATGTTGGAAATTGGGCCAGCTAGGTATGGACAAAAACCCAGAAAGCAAAATGGAAACTAGGCCAGAAAATCAATTTATTCTGGTCTAATTTGCAAATTAGATTTTGGAAAAAAGACCGGAAAATGTTTTTTATTTTCAAAGAAGACACTTTACATGCGTTATGAAGTAATAACAAACAAATAACAGTCACAAGGGGTGGCGCCCTACTCACAAAACAGGGTGCCTTGGGTGGCCCGTTTTGCGGGTTTTCAGGATTTCAACTCCCTTTTCGGTTCAGTCACCAGGCAGGCGCCTGTAGCCAGGGCCGGACTAACCATATGTGCAAGATGTACAAATGCACAAGGCGCAACATTTTGGGGGCGCATTATTAGGAACAACAAAATCTAATTTGATCTTGCGCAAGCAAATACTGCCATTTGCATTTTAACTATAAAACTTGTTCAAATAATCTCAAAATAACAACTGTGCTAAGTTATTTTTTGTACACTAACTAACATCACTCTAATTGTTACATTCAAGGCGAGTTTAACTCAAAATATCGTAAAGTTAAAGATCGCACTAGATCTATGCAAGTTCAATCTTACCTACCGAATCTAAAAATATTCCACCCTCTTGATACAAAAGAAAACAAAATTAAAAAAATCTCAATACAAAAAATTTCACGCCACCTTACCTGTGCATGTTTTATTTCAAAAATACTGAGTCCAAAAATTAACATGAGAAAATATGACAAAAAAATCTTTTTCATACGGAATCATATGGGTTAGAGTGTGGAGGTTTTTTATATAGACGTACAACACAATTTTTCAATGAAGGCGTTTCTGCTTTTGATATTAAAAGGTGTCGCAATATATTGTATGATATTGGATATTTACTGTGCATTTTGGAAAAATCTATGGGTAAACTTGTGCAACTTCATCTTCACATGATTAAGTATCTTAGCATAAACTTGATTGCTCAATTTTTTTGACATACTATTTGTCCAATATTATTGTACGTTTGTTGTTTTTTCGATATGTACGTGTTAAGTATGTGTATCAGTACGTATGTGTGCAAATATAAAAAGGGGTGCTTTCTACAAATCCTGCACAGAGCGCAAGTTTGGCTGAGGCCGGCCGCGGCCCTGCCTGTAGCAACAGTTTTCTGGCTTTTTTTTCCAAAAAAAAAGAGGAAACAACGCCAAATATTTAATTTCAGCTGTTTTTTCCAAACTTTATTTTCTGGAAAGATTGCCATAAGATTCTGGACTGTTTTCTTAGGAAAAAAGGACAGAATTTGTATGAACAAAATTTTGGCTTTTTTCCCAATAAAAATCTGGAGAAATTTCCTCTAGCTTAATTTCCGGGAGCCAAATTAAACCATTCAGTAAAGGTGTCTTTTATTTTAAAACTATCAATTTTTCAACTAAACGAAACCCACAGGGGAAAACTTCGATCATTCGACATTTAACATATGTATGTAAAGTTTATCTCTGTGTGAGATGACGGTAGTGACGATTCTGCTTTTTATTTTGTTGTATGCTCTTCACATTTTATGTTTAAAATAAAGTTGATAACATTATCTCAATTATTATGTTGTTAAGTGATATCTGATGTAGGTATATATTTCTTAAAAATAGTTACATAAGTTTCACCTGATGAAGAACCTAAACACGTTCGAAACGTTGCAAAAAATATAACATCTTTTATTGGCATACAGCCCGCTTTAAATAGATCCAATTAAAATCATAGAAAAAGGTCATGTAACTAAACAACAATTTGTAAAACCTATGAAGATACATGGTTATAGTCTAAGAGCCCACCCCACCGCAGATTCAGGGATTGGATGTATAAGTAAAATAGTTTTAGGTATGAAGGCTTATAGGTGTATGCATCATGATATAGAATACAAAAGCAGAATTTTTTTCAGCCTTTGGTGTGAGTGAGGGATTAAAAATAGCTATTTTTCGAATTTTGTTTTGGGGTTAGTAACCACTTTTACTAATTATTTAAAATATAATATGAGGATGCTCCATCATTTTTCCTTAATCTTTACGATGTGATTAATATAACTTAAGATATAAGTTTTTTGAGGGAGTCATTTAGGATTTTTTTTTGAGATCTTATTAAAACGTAAATCGATAAGAAAAAAGTCGATAAGGTTTGCTAAAAATGATTATCACCCATGTTCTACATCTATATACTCGTATATAAAAATCAATGCCACTTTTCGTTGTAATTCTATAACTCAAGAACGGGCTTACCTATCCAAACCAAATGTTAAGGCTTTATTTGGACTACTTAGTAGATGGTTTATGTGAAGTTTGCACAAAATCGGTCGAGTGGTTCTTCATTTATCACGTTTTATGTAACAAATGAATTCAATAAATGTCGGATCATTTTGTTAGTGGGGATTTTGCTGTCAAATTGAAACTTATATTTTTAATTTGATTTATTCTTTTTTATATGAAGGAATAATGCCACAAGCCGGGCGAGCAAATATAGGTCGGCGAACGCATAATGCAAATGATGTGGCATTACTAAGTCGATCACAGACTGCAGATGAACGCGCACAAGCTAATGTATCGCAGCAAACGTAATGCACGAAATAGATCTGTTGACCCTGTACCTGTACTGAACCTTGCACGCTGATCACGAATACGTGCTGCTCTTTTGGCTAAAATGATGCGTGATGCTTTTAATTACAACAATCCACATTGTGATGCGGCTAACTTTCCACGTGAAACGCCCGGCATGTGTTGTGCTAATGGCAAAGTGAGATTTCCAGCATTAGAAACTCCACCCAAACCATTGTATTCATTTATTTTTGGGACATCTCAAACGTCGAATCACTTTTTGATGCATATTCAACAACACAATTCGGCATTTCAAATGACCTCTTTTAGTGCTACTAAAATTATTAGAGATAATTATGCCGACGTTTAAGGTAAATACTTCAACATGATTGTCCCATGTTTATATCAATCTGAATCACAAAGTATTCGATAGTTTTAAAAATTCTGATCCAACATCTACCTAAAATTGCATACATGTTACAGATTCAGGGCCAGATCTATCATCAAGCTGGTTCGTTATTGCCATACTTCGACGCTGATCATCAATTTTTGCAAATTTATTTTATTGGTGATGAAAATCGTGAATTGGATCAACGTTGTGCAATTGTTTCGAATACAAGACGAGAAATTATTCGTGAGCTACAAAGGTTTTTCCATCAGCATAACGCATTAGTTCAATTGTTAAAAATTGCTCTCGATCGTATGCCATCTGATAATCACAAAATCCTAATAAGGGCTGATAGAACACCTTTTGGAGAGCATGCAAGGCGATTCAATGCACCCACAATTGATGAGGTTGCAATTGTAATTCTTGGTGATCAGTTTCAATCCCGTGATATTGTACTTCATCGCAGAAATGAGCAATTGCAACATGTTTCGGAACTTCATCGTATATGACACAATCATGCAAGCCGTTTCCAATAATGCAGGTGGATTATATTTCTTGGATGCGCCTGGTGGTACAGGCAAAACGTTCGTCAAGTCATTGATTTTAGCTATTCTAACTATTCGATCGGAACAGAAAATTGTATTGGCACTTGCATCTTCGGGAATTGCTGCTACATTATTAGAAGGTGGTCGAACTGCACACTCTGCACTAAAATTGCCGTTGAATGTACAGGTGATTGAAACTCCAACTTGCAATATTTCGAGAAATTCTGCTATGGCAAAAGTTCTGCGATTAACGCCAATTATTTTATGGGATGAGTGTACAACAGCGAATAAAAAATCACTAGAAGCATTTAATCGAACAATGCAAGATTTACGTGGTAATCAACAGTGTTATGAATCAAGATGAGGCAATGAATTATCCAATTGAATTTTTAAATTCATTGGAACTAGCTGGTATATGCCACCGCATTGCTTGAATTTGAAAGTTGGTTCTTTGATCATATTATTGCGAAATATTAATCCATAAAAACTGTGTAACGGCACCAGATTGGCAGTGAAAAAGTTATTGCCAAATTTGATTAAAGCTACGATCTTAGCTGCTAAATCAAAAGGAGAAGTTTGTTTGATACCACGTATCCCTAAGATTCCAACTGATATGCAATTTGAGTTCAAACGATTACAATATCTTGTGCGTTTATCATTTGCGATGTCCATCAACAAGGATCAAGGTGTGAATTTGAATTTGGAGGAATCATGTTTTTCACGTGGTCAACTTTATGTTGCCTGTTCCAGAGTCGGTACCCCCAGCCGTTTGTTTATTCATGCCCAAAATGGAAAAACAAAGAATATTGTTTATCCAAATGTTTTGGATTAAGTTTTAAAATAGCCAGCAGTTAATAAAATATTTTTTTGATTGAATAAATGAATTTGATGTTGCAATAAATTTTTTTTTTATTATTTCACTTTATACGTAGCGAAGCACGTACCGGGCCGCTAGTACATACATACATATATTCCAAGTAAAAGTGAATTGAAAACGAATTTCAATTTCACTTTAATTGAAACAGCATGTTCTGCATTCCGAGTGAATTCGATTTTTTTCAATTCACTCCGAATTTATTTTCGAAATATCAAAATCAGGTGAAAGACAATTTTCATCATTTATTCAAACATTGTTTCTTGTGCAAAACGAAAATAGATTCACTTTTATTATTAATAAGTAGTAGAAGGGACAAAAATCAAGGATAGAGAGTTCTTAGAAAAGTTGTACGTGGTAAGGCCAAAATTTTAGATCTTCCAGAAGCAGCGTACATTGAAATGGGGAATGAATAACCATGAATATATTTAAATCGTTTGTAGTTTCAGACTAAACGAAGAAGCGTTTGTGTAAATTTTGGAAATAAATCCCTTAATAAAATCGACTTCAATCCCTTTTACACAAAAACTTTTTTCTTAACTTATTTCATAAATTGGAACAAAACTCTTTCTTGTCCTGAGTTCTTGTGTATTTCTTTGTAAATAACAATTTATTTTATTAAAATTAAGGCAAAATTTCAAAGCTTTATTAACATCTTTGACAATTATCGCACAGATGTAAAGTTTCACCAAACAAAACTAAGTGAATTGAATTCACCGTAAAACGCTATGTGTACGAAATGTAACACGAATTTTCATCTCCGAAAACTCAATTCACAATGTTCATTTCGGGTGGAATTCAGAACACCAACATTTGAAATGAACAAATCACATAAGTCATTTTATGCGGAATGCAGAGCATCAAAATTTACTTTTGTTCCTCGAATTCACAATAAAAGTGAAATGCAGAACATGGGTGTATATCTTGAGTTCTATGAACCGTATAATCATGATTAAAGTGTTTCCACCTAGGAAAAATGCCATGCTCATACTCATAGTATTAAAGTTTGGTGCCTCTATTTATTCCACATCATGATCTTATTTAGCACAGCCCTAAGTTTATAGTGACTAGATTTTTTTGAAGTAAATTAATTTATTTATTTATTTAGCTTATTGCAAACGAATTACTTAAATTATATTATACAAACTTAAATTGTAAATAATATACTTAACGCTAATAAGAAAATAATGCGGTGGAGTGAGGTTAGGGAGAGAAGGTGTATAGAGTTCTTCTAAGGGAAGGGGAACTAATGGAGACATCGAAAATATCTTGTGCTGTATTGGCTAATCGAAACATTCTGCTCATTGGATTGAAATGGCTGTAGTTGGTGCGGTGAATGGGGAGGCGGAAGAAGGGGACAGCTCTAAGGTTACGTGGATTGGTATTGATTTTAATCCATTCCAGCAACGCAGGAGAGTCTATGGCTCCAATGTTGAGCTGATGGACGAATATTATGTCAGCGATACGGCGACGTTGAGAAAGGGTGTGCATGCCAATTAGTTGCAAACGGTTTTCATAAGGGGGTAAAATAACGGGATCAGACCAAGGTAGACTGCGCAAAGCGAATCTGAGAAATCTCCTCTGAACAGCTTCAATTCTAAGAGATTGAGTGATTTGGAAGGGAGACCAAACCTGACTAGCATATTCAAGGATAGGCCTGACGTATGTGGTGTATAAAGATTTGGTAACATGGGGGTTGGAAAATTCTTTAGACCATCGTTTAACAAATCCGAGGGTAGAATTCGCTTTCCCGATGATATGATCAATGTGAGAGCGAAAATTTAACTCCTTATCACATATAACCCCGAGATCACGAATAGATGAAACGATAGGGACAGGTATGTTACAGAAGTGATAGATTCGAGGATTTGAAGGTATACGTTTACGGGAAAAAGTCATAGATTGGCATTTACTAATATTAAGCTCAAAAAAGTTTTTGTTGCACCAGGTAAGAAAAGTATTTAGATCAAGTTGAAGCAGCGAAGAATCATGAGCTGATGAGATTACTTTAATTATTTTAATGTCGTCTGCATAAATAGAAAGGTCTGAGAAGGAGATAATTCTATCGACATCGTTTATAGCAAGCACAAATAGAAGTGGACCGAGATGGCTACCCTGGGGAATGCCAGAAGAGGCGAGGATGGGATCGGACACTTCATTTCTGAAAACAACCCTGTATAAACTGTTCTCGAGATAAAATTTGACCCACTTGATGAACGATGGTGGAAAGCCAAAGGCTTGTAGCTTAACGTAGAAAATTTTGTGACTGATTTTATCGAACGCCTTGCTGAAATCAGTGGTGATAACATAATTAATTAAATGCTAGACATATGTATAATTAAATGCTAGACATATTTTGAGAACAGAAAACATAAACTTGAATGTACAAATTACCTACTATTCATTGAATAAATACAATATTTGAAAAATATTCAGTTCTCTATTTTATCGACTAAGAACGCTAATTATGTTGACATTATCTGCGCAAAATTCTACACCACTCTAAACAATAAACTTAAGCTTATTATTTTTGAGTCCAAAATGTACTTGGTTATCATTTCCGAAGTTTCCCTTGATAAGGACATCACTGTGTCAGATACTGCCGATTTATTTTCACTCTTCCCCTTTTTCAAAAAAAAACAAAAGTTAAAAAATTTCGATTTCCTCCAGAAGGTATGAAAAACACACTACCACAAGTTTTGCAACTTATACAGCTTTCTCTGTCCCTTCTACTATGAAAGGATATTCTGCAATTTCTGCAGTAATTTTGCACTCCCTTTTATGTTTTTTATAACTTCCTGATTTAAAATTTTCTGAAACTTGTTAACCCGGGCATTATTTGAGTAGCACTTTTAACTACACAGAAAGAGGGTGCATTCGTTTTGTGTAAAGTGACCAGATCCAAAAAGTGAAAATGTGGGACAAAGTAAAAAATTTCGCAAGATAATATTATACACAAAAATTTTTGTTTTTCAATGAGGGACATTTCAATTTTGTTTAAAAAGTTTCAGAAAATAAAGAAAAAAATTGTTTTAAAAAAAAATTAAATAAAATCTGAATAACTATTTGAAAACAAACTTTATTGCTTAGTTACGTATCAAAAGCAATTATATAACATAAAAAAAAACGAAATAAATAAATAACATCAGTTCAGTTAAAAGAAAGTAACAAATAAAATAAAATCAGTTCAGTTAAGAAAACCAATAACAAAAAAAAAAAAACATAAAATAAAATCACTTCAGGTTATAAAAAAGAAGAAAATCAATTAGTCTTTTAAATATTTCTCTGCAAAATGTAATTTTTTTCATAGGTTATTGTTTTGTGACACTTGTGACGTTAACAATCAAACAGAGGCTAAAAAAAATGAACATGAAACCGAGCAAAAGGGCGGAAAACTATAATTCCTAAAATATTTAAGATAATTTAATGCAGTAAATTTTGTAAAATTTGTAGAAGTCTTTTTTATTAGATTGACCAATAAAAATACTAAAAGGACCTTTTATTTTCGTCCTTTAGTGAAATGTTTTTTTTTTTTTAGGCAGTTTTGTTTGTTAATAAGTTTGAAAATAAGTTTCTTAAATTTTGAAGAACATTTAAGTAAGGAAAAGTTCTTTTTATTGGAATTCATTAAAACTTATTTAACAATGATAACAAAGAATACGATAAGTAAACTAAAGATACTTTTATAAGTGTCAACAATTTTAGCGCCCAAAATTATTTAGCTCCTTTTGAAAAACAATCCTATCTCTTTGATTTCATTTAGAGAAAAATAGAGCTGTTTTGAAAATTACAAGCATTGTATGAAAAATAGCACCCATTTGATTGTTAAAAACATTAAAATAGTAATAACTTCTAAACCAGCCCGTTTTGAAATACAATTTTCCACCATTCTATAGCTCTCTTTAATACGCAAATTTTGGTATACCACACTCCATATTTTGAAAAAAGTGCCTTTAGCACCGTTTTGATTGTTAACGTCACACTTCTTCTAATAAATGTTGGCAACTTGAATAACTCGATTTAACAGTGAATATCGCTTTGATTTGGATTTGATTGATTGCATTGTTGGCAATAGGACAGCGCAGCCTACGCCTATTACATTTTGAGCAAGCTTTGCGTTTATTTTCGCGAGAACATTATTATCGGTGCAGAGAGCAGCTAGTTTGATTTCAATATTATAGATTTGGAGAGTTGCATAGATGTAGTCGGATATTAGCTCAGAAGTTTCTCCAGGCAAGGAAGAGAATTCTAGTAATTTAACTTGCACTCCCTCCAGTTCATCAAAAATCTTACAATTATGTTTTATGTCATTACAGCCACTAGTCATTGCGAAGTTGCTAATGCGAATTGAGCAAAACACTGTGGAGTCATTTATCTTTTTTTTTATGATTTTTTTATTTATTTTAAATAAAATAATAATAAAACTTTATGTCCACAATCTTCTTTCGGTTAACAATCTTTTTGAATTACAAATGCGAATTTGGTTTTACATAATCATCTGTCAACAAGAGACTATGAGTGCGTTCAGTCATTATGTCATTCATACAATTTGGTAAAATGATGGTAGCGTTCAGTTAAATTATTATGGTTAAAAAAAAAAAACGATAAATGTTATCTCGATTTTATGCGACGGTGTGGGACATGTTTTGATTTTGTGGGACATTTGTGGGACAGTTTTCAGTGTGGGACAGATCATGTAAATGTGGGACTGTCCCACGTAATGTGGGACGAATGGTCACTTTAGTTTTGTGGCAATGCTACTTCTGAAATTTTGCAATTTCAAGATTTATTGCCGGACAATTCGTAAATGCGAGGCATATAGTGGACGGTCCTGCAAAATAACTAACGAGTTCGATGTAGGGTACAACTCTATTCAGATAATTGCTTCCCATTATCATTCAGTGAATACTCGAAAGATGATACCAATATTTTCGGTCAGTTAAAGCAGCTTTTTGACGACTTCATTTTTACTGCTCGCCCTGGAAAATATCATCTTCTTAAAGCTTTTCCATGATCAAAAGTGAAATTAAACAATCTTTAAGGGAGAACTTAATACTTCAGGATTTATAATTTCAGGTTTTGCATGTGGAGCGTGAAATTAAAAGTTAAGTTAAATAATAATTAAAAGGCACTTTAGGTGTTTCGTTTTGATAATATTTTTCATGGCCTTTTCGTGATGAAATAAGTTAAGCGTCTTAGAGAACTTTTTTCATCGTTTTAAAAAATTTTAACAAAGTGTTAAATTCGGGGATTTCGAAATCTTTGTACTTTGTACGAAATTTTTGTACTGTCAAAATTTAACACATATATTTATTCAGACAGACAGACATGACTTTTAACGAAGCGAAGTGTCTGTGTAATTCAGTGTGATTTGTTTTTCATTCTGTCCCAATAATCAGGTCTTACTGTACTTTTGTTTTATACGAATATCATTCTATAAAATTATTTCAATTTTAACAGCATGCCTCTTCCTGGAGAGAGATGTTATGTACTTTAAAGAATTGATTTGAAATACGCAAAAAAAGATACATTTGAAAAAAGGAAGTGTTAACTGTAGTTTTTCAATTATTTTTCAATTTCTTATCAACTGACCTGTTGCTAATCTAGTATCCCACTAGCCCACTACTCTAAAGCAAATAATTATAATACAAAAATAAAGTAAATACCTTTTGAAATCATTTGAGTGAGATGAGAACATAATTCGCTACAGTTAAATACAAGCAAATTTAAAGATTTCATTCAAAAGCAAAAATGAGTATTTATAGGCAACAGATTCACAACTTTTTCTGAACAACTAATGCGATTGTGCTCACCGTAACTTTAGATGAGTGGGGTTTCATATGTTGCTGTTGGGTGGGAAAGGATGAATTTATGTGGAAAGTTGAAACGATATAGATTGTAGCTTCAATTAATGCTTCACTTGAAAGTAAAAGGCTACTATTGGGTTGAAAGAAATTGCCCATAACTGCGTGGGATTATTTTGATTCTAAATTTGTGCGGTATTTTTCTGTTTTATTTTGGCTAAGCTCTTGCTAGTTTTAAAATTTGTATGTGAGACTTTAATTCATGAAACTAGTTGGCCAGTAAAAAAAACTATTTTTTCGCTTAAAAGCGCTGACAAATAATATATTCAAGATAGACGAAATTTTGGTTTTTTCAATACTCTTGTCTCGATTTATGTTTCTTTTATTTCTAAAGTCTACTCGATTATTAATTTGGGAAATTTTCCTTTTTCGATATTCTTAAGGGCAAGGTCAAGTCTGAGCTGTTATAGGTACTTATATATTTATATATATTTTTTGAAATTGTTTGCTGTGGAAATATTTGTCTGACCTACAACATTTTTTTCGATATCATTCCACATTTATTGATACTATGTTTCTTATTGTGTTTTCGAAAAATTTATGTTTTCAACTCAAAGTGTATTCATCTACCGCTCCAGAATTTTGATCGTGTTTGCTTCTACGCCTTCGGATCGTAGAGACGTGTACAACACTATTAGTGTGATTATACAGGTACAGGGAAGCAAGACGTCGAAGAAGCTCTAGCTTTTTTTTTTGATGAATCGTTCTAAATATAATATTATTCTCATATGTATTTTATTATTTATATTTATGTATTTATCAATTTAGCTATTAACCCTAGAAAGATAATCTTCGTCGATTAGACGAACATCATTTTTTCTTTTTAAAATTTCTCATAGATTCTTCATAGATCTTTAAGGAGAATAAAGAAAAATAAAATGAAAAGTGTATTTTTATTAAAAGAAAAGTTTGATAAAAATAAATTATTAACATCTACAAGAATTTGTTAATAACTTTTCGAAAAAATTGCATTTAAATTTTACTTCGTCGATTCGACGAATGATTACCTTTAACGTACTAAAAAATATGATTACCTTTCTAGGGTTAAGTTATTTTTTTTTTGTAGTAACTTTTGGAATGTCTTCAATGTTTATTTAATTATTTATTTACTTATTAATTTTTTTTAATATTTTATTTATTAGTTTTGTATGTATTTTTATTTAATTTATTTATTTTTGTATCTATTAATTAATTTATTTATTTTTAAAATTTTGTAACATTTGTATATTAATTTGTATAAAATCATTATTAGACAACATCTCTTGAAAGTCTCTTCGCACCCACTTTTTTATGGTCATTTATTTATTTAACGAAGGAGTATCTTTTCCTTCTGAAAAATCTTAAATCTGTGATATATCTTCTATACAAATTGTTAGTATTCAGTAATAAAGAATAATAACTCTTTACCTTTGTAAACTATGCAAACGAGTCTTAACGTTATCAAAATTCGGCTACAATTAAATCTAGATTTGATAAATTTGTCCAATTCACATTTTACTTAATCAAATTTTATGTTACCCCTGTTATACATAATGACTTGCAGAATATTATAAAAATAATCACGAAACCAATACATGCCGTTGTATGCAAAAACATTGGATTAAGTGAAAAATTAGGTTAAATATAGCAATATGACTGAGTTTTATTGACAGTACAGTAGATGCAGCAGTAAATCGTACAAGAAATATTTTCAAAAGAATTGATGATTTTATATTCCTTAAAAAGAACAATTTGTTTATTTAAATATTATTTCGATAAAAAAAATTTAAATCACCGAAATTGTCCGAAAAAAGGGGAAAAATATTTTTGAAATTCAACTTTTTTCCTTGAATAAAGCTGAAATGAATTCACAGATTTTTTTCCTGAAATTTGCTTACGAGTATTTTTGACATATATTTAATTCTACTTGCTTGTTAAATAAGCATGGCTTTCGTTTGGAAAATAAATCGATGTTTAAATCAAATGTAATATTGCGTTGATGGAGAATGTCAAGAAATTATTTTCCTTACGCCCGCCGGCCGGTCTGCTTGTCTGTCCATCCAGGTCCAGGTATTTATCAAGCTAGAGACTTAACTGATATGCATTATATTTTAGGTTATTGTTATATTTTTACTAGGTTCGTTAAATAAAACTTATTACTCTTTCTAGTATTTCTTCTTTATTTTTACTTTCCAAATCACAACAATATAACTCAATTTATAATCAACTCAAATACTTTATTCAAATTAAAATCACACTTGTTTTACACTTTCCACAATCCAATAAGCAGAGTTTTGCACACTTCCGTAATCAAAAATAAACTGTGTTCCGCTCACCGTGAACACTCCCTTATATACTCAAATTAGTTGTTCTCGAAGGTTCTTGGAATGTTCTAGTTGCTTGGAATAAGGGGAAATACATATGGAGGTTCTTGTTTAGAATGTTCTAGTTGTTTGGAATAAGGGGAAATACATATGACATTGGAAAAGAGCTTTTTTTGTTCCTTCCATAAGTAGATATGCAATTCTCAACAGATGGCGCTGTAGGAGTATAAAGCTCTGTTCGCGACATTATTCTCAGTGTGGCAGTTACAAAGGCTAGTGTTACTTCTAAAAATAAAGACCTTAGTGAAGTTTCTATCATTAGTACTTACAGCGCAATTACCGTTGATATGGCTCAGAGTACACATATCTCCGATATAAAATATAAAAATTGGAGACAAGCACTTACTGTAGAACGATTTTGTTCTAAGAACAAACCCAAGATTTACGCCCTAAAATATTATGCACTAATTAAGGGACAACCTGTATAGTAGGAATAGAAGTGCAAAGACTCCATGTTTATTTTCAACTATTCTCGAAAACGGCTTTAATGATTCTAATAAAACATTATAAATAGATATGTAAATATGTATTTAATATATGAACAAATTTCAATAAAATTTTATAAGTCGAAAAATTCCCATAACGAAAATAGGAGTTTGACATTTTCTTTTTAGAAAATTGAAATATTTTTGAGTTATTCAAGTACTATTTCGTTGATTACTTGACAGATTGAGTTATAATTTCTCAGTGCAGTACTTCTTAGTATAGTTAATATCTACTTTCACTTACTTTCTAGTTAACAAACCACCTTTAACCACAAAACTGTATAGATAAAATGAGAAACAAAGAAACATTTCAAAAATGATTTTTGAAGTATCTACACCAAATGGGAAACATTTCTAAAAGGCTTTTTGTTTTGTTTTTGTCAAAGTGGCCTAGAGTTTTAATCAAGAAACTATAAGATATTTTAAATTAAATATAAATACGTTATAATTTTATAATTTAGGAAACAATTTTTTAATTTTTAATCCTTACTGCTAACTGGTAATATAGACTCTCCGGGTCTAATAAGTCTGATTCCCATTAATACCAACCGACGAAATGTTAGGTCAGTACTAGGGTGTGTCAAAGTGCTCAACTATGGTATTTTCAAATGTAATAGCTTTTTAAAGTTACATTGCTTATCAAAATTAAATCCTGCGTTTACAATTTTCATTTTAATTAATATCTTTGGCTCCCTCAAAAATAGGATGAAATACAAAAAAAAATTGATTTTTCGAGATTTTTGAAATAGGTGTTGTTTTAAATTGCACCGTGTGGATATAAAAAAATTATATAAAATATTTTTAGGCTTTCAAGTCAAAGATAATTGCAAGGAAACACTTTTAAGCTTATATTTGTTTAAATTGAACACTTGATAAAGAAGCTATGAAATAATAAAAGAAGGAAGAAAAATCATTTTTTTATGTAAGATCGTTTTTTTTTTTTACAAAAAAAAAATTCTTAAAAATCAACGGAACCACCTACAATATCGTGGTATATCTTTTTGTAAAGACAAAAATTCTTTCTGTATTTTGTTAAGTTTTTTTTCGTATACGTAAAAAAAAAAAATGTACTGTAAATTAAATTTTTTTTTCAACTTCAACCCATTTGAGCGAGCCAAAGACGAACGATATCTTATTTTTTTTTTACATGTTCTTAAACCTCAGATCCTAATAATACTTTTGAGCACTATTACATTTAAAAATAAGAGTACTTTTTTGCGGCCATACAAAAGTGACACACCCTAGTCAGTACCCCTATTCCGCATTCCTTTTCACGGTACTAATTATAGCTACTATAATCCTGTCTCGTATGCTGCGTAATTCCAACAACTTCTCAAATATTTTTGATTTTAATATATCTAAATCAGTCCTCCGAAATTCTCTCCTCTCCAACCCACCCCAATAACTTTCTCACCCACCCAAATTTTTTATTGTTAGTTTAGTCCAATCAAATTAGTATTTTATATCTACAAAAAATACTGCGTCGAATTTTTTTTTTGTTTCTTAAAGAGTACCTATTGGAGAGTGTAAATCCAAAAAGTTCGAACAAAAAACGCCCTTGCGTTGTCCGCCATTTTGAAAAAGGCTTTGGAAAGCTTGAACTCGATTTTCTCGGCTCCTATCATATATAGAGCTGTATTTTTTTTTAGGTTTCTACGTTAAAACATCTTCTTTAACTTTTATTGAGAAAAAAAATTGAAACCTCTTTCCAAAAAAAAGTTATCGACGAAAAACTGTCGAGATTTTGAAGTAAAAAATGGTTTTTAACGTTTATCTCGCCTCATGTTCATCTGATCAAAAAAATAGTTAAGTTGTTTTTTATAGATCACTTTATTTCCTACATTTTGGTATCTTTAAATTGTATGTGCGACAAAAACTGTAGGAAATATAACCTGTCAAAATGGCCAATATCCTGCGAAAATTAAAAAAAAAAGAAATTTACTCACGTTTGAAAATTTTCAAATTTGATTATGTTCATTATGAAATTTAAAGAAACAGTTCAAACTCTTTTCCACAACACCACCGAGGTAGAGTTACGGCGCATTTTTTTTAATATGGGGTCTCCATCTCCAGGAGGTATAATGCAGATCCAACGATGTTGATAGCAACGTTTTGGGAGCCGCCGGAGAAAAAGTTTTTATTGCGTTGTTCAATGGGAAGGAAAATGGGTCACTGGATTCTTTGCGATATAGCGACTTTGTTAAAACGTCAAAAAAAAAACTAAGTTTAATTTAATGTGCTGGAAGATGAAGACGCATGTGAAGACTTTTCCTCACCTGAAAACATTGAAGAAACTACCATTGACGATCCCAGCACAAACAAAGTTAATATGGAGGGCTCACAGCTGTACCGAACCAAGTCATTTTAAAGATTTCCGCAAAATTGACCTCTATTTACAGCTGTAATGAACTACATAGTTCATTTAGAGCTACATAGTTCTGAACTATAGTTCATTACAGCTCTAAATAGAGGTCAATTTTGCGGAAATTTTGACGTTGGTTTTGGATTTTTTTAAAATGACTTGGTAACGTAATCAAGCTGCATCAGTCTTGTGATATTCTGTCATTTATTTTTGCCAAATGAAATCGAAAATACATTTTTTAATCAAGTTTTTAATCTTATGCCAGTGCTGGTTATACACTAAAAATCCCATCAACCAATTTGAAAATTCCTTTTTCTTTTAATTTGGGAATGTCAAAGTGACTTGTCGGTGTGTCTGAGATGAAATGAAGTAAACCTCTAGTAAAGAATGGTGTAATTGATGTTATTAATGAAATCTAAACCTTCGAAAAAGAATTTTTCACCAAATAATAATATATCCTTCTCTCTCTCTCTCTCTCTCTCTCTCTCTCTCTCTCTCTCTCTCTCTCTCTCTCTCGTTTATTCACAATTTCAAAGTCTTCACTTTGTTGAGACCAAAACTTTGTTGAGATGATTTTTATTGATTTTATTTTAAATTATTTATCTTAAATTATAATTTTATTATTTTAGATAAAATTACAGTTTAAAAATCACAGTTCACTAAAAATTTATTTTAAGATAGAAAATGGTATTAATTTCGCCTTGCAATTCCACATACATATGCCATTGCCAACAACGTAACGGCTGTCACGTGTGATTTTGTTAGGTCTGGAAACCGCCATACGAGATTTAAATTTTACTCAATTTATTAATAAAGTATTTCAGAAGTACTCTTAGGCTCCAGACGCTAATGAATTAGGCGAGCACAATTTTAATTTATAATTCTGAAATTTAAATTATTTTATTTTAATACGCGAGCTTTTGGTTATCACTAAGATGTCACCTGTTTCTTACACTACTCGACCGAGTGTTTCTTGTAAGTTGCTAGTTTTGGATATTTACATATAGGTATATGCGCAAATTATTTGTAGCTTAGAATATAAGTTAAAATGCATTTTTGTCGGATTGAATCTTATAAGGAAAACGAATTATTTTTTCTCATCGAAGTGAGAACTTTAATGGATCATGTATGTGATACCCCAGCATTAACTTCCGATTATTACTCGTAAGTAAAGAGTTTTCGCATTTCGTTGTTATTTTGTTTAATGAAAATTAGTGCAGCGTTAGAAACAGAATGCACGACTGGGTCGCACGAACTTCCTTCTATGTAATAGACTAGAAATTTAAAAAAAACGAATGTTAGTAGAGAAAACTGTTCATAAGGATAAAACTATCATAATTTTTTTAAATTCTTTTAGTAGTAAGAGACAAAAACAGAACGCAATGCAAATATGAATTTATGCAGGAACAAAAATTATAAGTCGTTGTAGTGGTTTCTTAAAAAAAAAGCTTTTATATAGAAAATTTTTAAAAGATTTTTAAGAAAAAATTTTGGTACGCCAATCTTAAGTTTTTTTTATTGTACGAATAAAAGTTTAATTTCCAAAAAAAATACTAAGCCGTTCTTGAGATATCGAATTTAAAAAAAAAATACTTTTTTTTTTCTAAAAATTAAAAAAATATTTTTTCTTAAGTTTTTAAATGCAATGTTTTTAAACTTTTTAGGAGCTTCTTTATAAAAAATTCGTTAAAATCCGTTATGCCGATAATGAGTAATTCAAAATTCGAAAAAATCGTTCTATGGTAGGTACAGTCAGTAATATCTAGATTTCAAAATTCTTTTTATTAAATTATAGATCGTAAAGATTGATCAAAAGAAAAAAAAAATTAGGAAAATTCTCGGAACCGTTTTCGAGAAAAATACGATTTACGAAAACCATTTTTTAAAATTTGTATGGAAGGTACCGTTAGTTTTAGATAAAACAAAATTTTTTTTTCTCAAATCTTGTAGACTATGTTAAGAAACTTTTATTTGTTAAGTTTGAAAAAAAGACGTCCGGGGGGAAAAATTAATTCCATATCTACCAAGTTTGAAGAAAATCGGCCGAGCCGTTTAGGCTGTAGTCGAACCGACAGACAGACAGAATTGCGAGACCCACTTTTTTAGTCTTCGCTATCATAAATGTTTACTTTAATCAAAATCTCGATTTCGATTTTTTTCCAAATGCAAGTAAAAAGAAAAGATCTGATTTCTGTGGCATTAAAATTCTAATAGTTCTTTCTAGAGTTGAAGTAAATAATTCAAAGACAAAATAATTATTACTGTTTTGCCTAGGAAAATTTAAGCAACCATACAAAATTTTGTATGTTTTGTTTGTTATTTATTATAAACCCTTCAATTATTCTAGGTCCCTGAGAAAAGAATATACAAATAACGCGCGAAACTTATTCTAACTTATTTAACACAATTTACTTCTATATTAGAAAATCAAAAAGACATCATCCCTAAATTATTTCCTTGTTAGTCCTCTTCACAGACAACAGTACAAAATAAAACCTTTTAAATTTATTCAATATCCCTATCAGAATCTCAGCAAGGACATTTGGCTTCCCTGTTCGAACAATTATCCCACCCACTGTAGCAGGTTGAATTTTGTGTGCTTTTGCTAAAAAAAGTCCTTGCTGGATGCTGTAGCTGTAGACAAACTGTTCGGCTGTATGTATCTCTAGAGAATATTATCGTTTATTGGATTTTTCAATATTCATTTCGTGGCGTTTCATTAGTGCTGTTACTGGCTCCGTTGATTGCAGACGTCGAAAAACAACTCGTGTAAACGGTGTTTTTTTCTGTCATCTTAAATACTTGATAGAAAAGACGCAACAGAGATTTTGAGCTGAGCACAAAAAAAAAAAAAAAAAACCGTTGGATTTGGACATCGTTTTGGTTCTTGTTTGTATTTTTTTATTTTACTTTTTTAACAAAAAAATATTCGAGACGAGAATAAAAAGCTTTCAAAAATCCATTTCCGCTCAAATTGCTGTTCTGTTTGTTAACCCCTTGAAAGTGTCATCCTTGAAAAACAGTGTCATTAGTGCGAAGATGCCACAAGCTCAATGAACATTGGTCATGTAAAACGCATTGCCAACTGTCAATTGCTTTGTTGTTCGTCGTTTGTTATAATTGTCGTTCTCGCGCTGTATATTCATCGTCATTGTTGTCCTCGTCCTTGTTGTTGACAACAACGACTGTCTTATTTTGTGTCGTCCTGTCTCGTCGCGGTGGTGAGGGCGAAATATCCGACTTCGCAATGCAACGGCGAATGTCAATCACAATTCGTGAATACAAATTCTTCCGGAGTTTTTCGCAGAAATTTGAAAATTGGCCAAAACGCAAGGCCGAAGCGCTCTGGCGGAAAATGCGTGAAAGAAAGATAGCAGGTAACATTATTGTTTGTCACTCAAAATATTCTATTAATTGAATCTTATTAATCATGGGTTTTCGTCGGGAGATTTATTATGGAAACAACGGTTTCTGTTTGATTTTTCTTCTTTTTCTTTTTGAATTAAGAGCACACTGCCGAGAGATGGGTGGGGTTGGGAATGTTTATTTATGTCGGAAAACACTTTTTATTCTGTGATTTACAGGAGGCGTTTGGTGTTTTTTGTTTTTGTTTTTTTCGGAAGATGGCTAATGAATTGAGTGACACAGACCGAGCGTCTTTAACGTCTTGTGGATTAAACGAAATAATTATTCAATTAACTAAGAAAGAAAAAAGAATAAAAAAATACTCCAGCTAATTTTTAATAAAAAAACAAATAATTTTTTGGAGCATTTTCAAGGTTACGCTTCATCTAATTTTGGATATACTTAAGATGTTTTTTTTTTAAATATGATCTGGAGTCTTGTTAAGGTTAAGAATATTAAAATGAAATTAAAATCTCTATTATTCAAATTGATCGCCGAAGGGCGAAACATTTTTGTGTAGAGCGGAATTGTTGGGCGGAATAAGCATCTACAGGTGTATAATGTACCACCTCATTTCAGTACACGTTACGCGTTCCTTTTGAACATAGGTACTTATAAATTTTTTGTGTGCTTTTTTGGAATGTGTTCTTGATTTCTTTTCTTTAGACGAAATGTTCGAACAGTGTGTGGGGCAAGAAAAAGTCCCAGAGCACATGTAATTTTATAAAGAATTGAATAATTGAACAAAAAGCATTTAAAATAAATAATGATGAAAAAGCAATGTCTATCATCAAATACAAATACAAATACTACATAGTATATTTATGCTCCCTATTTTATGTTTTACAGTTTGTGCGATTGAAAATTAAATGCAAAATATAGTCTGATTGATTACATTTGGTTACGGATCGCACGAACTTGTTTTTGTAATTCTATGAAGGATCGACGTTCGTAGCATGATCCGCTCCAAAATGGTTAAGGTTACAAGAAGAGCATTAAAAACTCTTTATAAAGAGGCTAATCTAACTATAAAAAGAGGTTTAATAATAAAATGAGGGCTTTAAAAAACAAAGAAGTATAAAAACATGTCAAGGTATTTTATAGAATTGATAATTTTTTTGAAAATAAAATACTTCCAAAAATTGTTGGAATCCAATGTCACTTGTTTAATAATATCGAATATATGTAATTATTTGGTTACAAAAGAAAGATTTGCGATAAAGCTACATTTGATTTATATAATTGATTGATATGACGTTTTATTACATAGCCGTTGTCAAGCTTGACCGCATAGTGCAACTGACCAAACTTTTTCTTGATGATTCCAAATTTCCATCCTGGCTTTCCGCTTGAATAAAATCTTGACTGCACTCTGTCTCCCACTCTTTGTATGGTAAAACCATACATTGATGCTCTAAAAATAATGCTCGCACTAGTAATTTGTTAATATTTTTAATAAAACTGGAAAATTCATCCGATAATTAATAATTATTTTCGAAAATTAATTAATTTTAAATTTTCTTTCAAAATTAATTGATAAAAAATAGTGACATAGATGGCAACTATGGTCAAAAGTCATATACTTGCAACATAATATATAAACATAGGTACTATATTGCAAGTTATGTATTCTAAGAAAAATCGAACTCAAAATTTTGATCAGAGCGGCTCTTTAAATTGAGTAGATATCATTTTAAAGTTTTTCTCCCAAGCCGTTTTTTTTCTTATTTTTTAAACACCAAAAATGACAAACATAATTATTTTTAGAAATTTTAGAAAATGTTTTGTTTTTAAAACACTTCTTAAGAGATTAGAATTATAAATAAAAAAAAAATTTTTAAATGCTTCTTGATGGTAGCTCTATTACATAGAAACATTTAATTTGTTTTCGGTTTAATCAAAAATCGTTGAACGGATTTTGTTTATTCTTAAGCTACTTAAAAGTTTGGATAGTATTTTGTTTTCGAATTCTTCAAAGTTTTTTTTTTAGTTTCTGAATTAAAGTTTTCTTTGAAAATTCAATATTTTGAAAACCCAATAATCGATTATTTTTAAACTACAAAATTAGGTAACATTTTGTTTAACACTATCCACAGGTTTTAGGAATTTTTTTTTAAACGGATCTAAAATAAAATGCACGACTGGGTCGCACGAACTTGCTCCTATGTAATCGACTGGGAATTTTAAAAACGAATGTTATTAGAGAAAACTGTTCATAAGGATAAAATTAATTTTTAAATTCTTTTTTAGTCTTTAACAAAAATTATAAGTCCTTGTAGTGGTTTCTTTAAAAGAAGCTTTTATATACAAACTTTTTAAAAGCTTTTTAAGAAAAAATTTTGGTACGCTAGTTTAAAGTTTTTATTATTGTTCGAATAAAAATTAAATTTACGAAAAGAAATATTGACCCGTTTCGGAGATATCGAATTTTCAAAAAAAAAAAGAAAAAAAATAGATTTTTTTTTTCAAAAATTCAAAAAATATTTATTTTAAAGTTTTGAAATGCAATGTGTTTAAGACTTTTTAGAAGCTTCTCTATAAAAATGTTCATTAAGATCCGTTATGTGGATAATGAGAAATTCAAAATTCGAAAAAATGGTTCTATGGTAGGTACAAGCTGTAATATCTTAATTTCAAAATTTTTTTTATTAAATTAAAGATCGTAAAAATTAATTGAAAGAAAAAAAATTTTATCAATTAATTTTTTAGCATTTGTATGGTAGGTGGTAGGTACCTTTATTTTTAGGTAAAATAAAATTTTTTTTTTTCACATTTTGTAGATTATATTGAGAAACTTTTATTTATCAAGTTTAAAAAAAATCAAGCATGGGGTTTTCGAAATATTGAGTTTTGAAAAAAAATTTTTGAAGTTTTTTTTTTAAAATCCAAAAAAAAATTTTTGAAAATTTGAGTACACAATTCTATTTATGTTTTCGGGGAGCTTTAGCAAAAAAAAATAATCAAAATCGGTTGAACCGTTTTTGAGAAAATCAAAAACAAAAAAAATGGTTCCATGGGGGGTACCCTCAATCCCCATTTTTCGAAAAAAAAATTTTAACCAATACCTAGATTTAATTAAATGAAATTTTTCTGTATCTTTATTTTTAAAATCTGTTGAACAGTTTTTGAGAAAAAAAAATGTTTATAAAATTTCGAAAAAAAATCGTATGGGGGGTACCGTTATTTTTGGTCTTAAAAAAAAAAGAAAAAAACGTGTGGGGGGAAAAAATTAAAAATGATATCTACCAAGTTTAAAGAAAATCGGCCGAGTCGTTTAGCCTGTAGTCGAACAGACAGACAGACAGACAGACAGAATTTCGAGACCCAGTTTTTTAGTCTTCGCTATCATCGTAATGTCAACTTTGATCAAAATCTCGAGTTTAATTTTTTTTACGAATGCATAACTTGCCTTATAGTACCTATAAGTCGCAAGTAAAAATAACAGTACCCAACGTACAAATGTAAAAAAATAGTTTTACAACATTTTTTTTCTCGAAAACGGTAGCTAGACTTTTTGGTAATAATTTTGTTGCTTCCCTTAATTTTTCGATCTATAATGCAATAAAGAAAAACTGCAAATTAAGATATTACTGACAGTAATTACCATATACATTTTTTTTTAATTTTTAACTTTTTCATTAACGGTGGAGTTGAAAAAAAAACTTTTCATATTAAAACAAACAAAAAATATTTTTTAAACTTTTGGCAAAAATTAAAAAAAAATGAAAAATTTAAATAAAAATTCGATATCTCAAAAACAGGCTATTAATTATATTTATTTGTACAGTAAAAAACTTATAATTGGCATAATAACAATTTTTCCTAAAATTTTATTTTTATAAAAACTTGTTTTAATGATTTTAAGTTGCTATTCTTGTATAAATTGTATCTATTTCTATTTGCTTATGACATTCTCTTCTTAGCTCTATCTACTTCAAAATTTGTTTGACCATTTTAAAAACTATTTTTTCTTCTGAATATTTAGCACTAATAATAACATTCGTTTTTTTTTTTAATTCTAACTATCTTAAACATAAAAGAAAGTTCTTGCGGTCCAGTCCAGTCATTTTCTTTTTCTTAACTATGCGTTACAAAATTAAAGTAAATTTTCAAAAATTAATATTACTAGAGAAAAATGTTGACAACCATTAAATTGATTTTTAAATAAATAAAATAATTTCTTTAGTAGTCGCAGCTTAAAACAGGATGCCATGTGATTTTTCAAGCAAATATTAGTCTATGCAAGAACAATAATTATAAATCGTTGTAGCAGTTTAAAAAATAAACATTTTATAAAAAAAATTAAAATAATTTTTAAACGCCAACTTATTTTTTTTTTTATTAAAGTACATACGTATAAAATTAAAAATAAAAAAAAAAATATTAAAAATTAAAAAATTAAATTAAAAAAATGCCAAAAATAATTGTTTGTTTGTTTTGCTACGCAATGTTTAAGAAACTTTTTAAAAGCTTCTGCTAAACAAATTTCATTAAAATCCATAGGCCGAAGATGAAAAAGTCAAAATTCGAAAAAATGTGTTTTAAAAATTGAACGCACACTATTAATCCAATGTTTAAGGAAAATCAAAAACAAAAAGAAAATCGTTTAATGGGGGGAGCACCTCCAGTTGTAACCATTTTCTGAATATTTTTCAACTATTTGCTATTTTTGGTATTGAAAAAAAAAAGAAAAAACGTATGGGGGAAAAAATTATATCTACAAGGTTAATGAAAATCCACCAATCCGTAAAGGCTAAAGTCGAACTGACAGACAGAATTACGAGACCCACTTTTTTGTCTTCCCTATCATCGCATTGTCATATCTGATTAAAAACTCAAGTCCAATTTGTTAAGGAATCTATAACTTGCAATATAGCTAGTACACATATGTATGTCGGAAGTAAAAAGTAATCACAGTTAAACGGTATAAATGATGTATAATTTCCAGTATCTATAAATTCTGAGATTGAAATGCGAAATATTCTTCTCGCTTCTACCTACAAATAGTCAACTAATAGAAGAAATCACTTCGAGAATCACACGTCGAGGACATTGCAATAAACATAGGTACTAAAGGGCAAGTTTTGCACTTAAAAAGAAAGAAAAAGCATTTTTCCAATTATAAATATACCATTTTAAAACAGAACACACACACACATTTAGGCATTAAGGGCTACACTATGAGTAGTTACCTCCTTATTTCCACCTTTCAAATTAACTTAAAATTAAAAATTTGAAAATTAATAAATTACCTATTATAATATCAACATAAAATAATTTATTATTTATTTTTTTATCGCAATCACAGAAAAAAATAAAATGCACGACTGGGTCGCACGAACTTGCTTCTATGTAATAGACTAGCAATTTTAAAAACGAATGTTATTAGAGAAAACTGTTCATAAGGATAAAATTAATTTTTAAATTCATTTAGTAGTAAGAGACAAAAACAGAATGCTATCCAAATATGAATTTATGCAAGATCAAAAATTATAATTCGTTGTAGTGGTTTCTTACAAAAAAAGCTTTTATATACAAACTTCTTAAAAGCTTTTTAAGAAAAAATTTTTGGTACGCCAATTTAAAGTTTTTATTATTGTTCGAATACAAATTAAATTTACAAAAAAATATTGAGCCGTTTCTGAGATATCGAATTTTCAAAAAAAGAACAAAATGATTTTTTTTTAAATCAAAAAATATTTATTTTAAAGTTTTGAAATGCAATGTGTTTTAGACTTTTTAGAAGCTTCTCTATAAATATTTTCATTAAGATCCGTTATGTGGATAATGAGAAATTCAAAATTCGAAAAAATGATTCTATGGTAGGAACAAGCTGTAATATCTTAATTTCAGTTTTTTTTTTTTATTAAATTAAAGATCGTAAAAATTAATTGAAAGAAAAAAAATTTTATCAAAATTCTAGGCGCCGTTTTCGAGAAAAATACGATTTTCGAAAACCATTCTTTTTAATTTTTTAACATTTGTATGGTAGGTACCTTTATTTTTAGGTAAAATAAATTTTTTTTTTCACATCTTGTAGATTATATTGAGAAACTTTTATTTATCAAGTTTAAAAAAAAACTAGCATGCGGTTTTCGAAATATTGAGTTTTGAAAAAAAAATTTTAAGTTTTTTTTTAAAATCCAAAAAGTTTTTTTTGAAAATTTGAGTATCTACCTAATTCTATTTATGTTTTCGGAGAGCTTTAGCAAAAAAAAACTGATCAAAATCGGATGTACCGTTTTTGATAAAATTAAAAACAAAAAAATGGTTCCATGGGGGGTACCCTCAATAACCATTTTTCGGAAATTTTTTTTCAACCAATATCTAGCCTTAATTAAATGAAATTTTTTTGTATTTTTATTTTTAAAATCTGTCGAACATTTTTTGAGAAAAAAAATGTTTATAAAATTTCCAAAAAAATTCGTATGGCAGGTACCGTTATTTTTGGTCTTAAAAAAAAAAAGAAAAAAACCTGTGGGGGAAAAAATTAAAAATGATATCTACCAAGTTTGAAGAAAATCGGCCGAGCCGTTTAGCCTGTAGTCGAACAGACAGACAGACAGAATTGCGAGACCCACTTTTTTAGTCTTCGCTATCATCGTAATGTCAACTTTCATCAAAATCTCGAGTTCGATTTTTTTTACGAATGCATAACTTGCCTTATAGTACCTATAAGTCGCAAGTAAAAATACATACGTGTAAGAACTATAACAGGATCATTGGAATCTCTCGAGAACCACCGCAATGTTTCTTGTCTTTCATTATTTTATAGTTTTTTTTTTTTTTTTTTTTTTGAAAATAGTGTTCTAGTAAAATAGGCCGTTTGATCTCAATTTGGTACGTTCTTTTAAATTTAGAGATTCTTACCCTAGCCGCACTACACGAACGTGAAATGCTTAACCCGACTGAATATTAGCTTCCCATTACGGTATTCAGACATTCAAAACCAAAGTGCACTGTCGTATTCCTTTAAATACTCTCCAACTTTCCTAAACGTTCGCATTGTTCTCAAAGATTTAAAGGGTAGTCATAATCCCTTTATTGCGCGCAAAATATAAAAAGAAATCAATATTTTAATATACTAATTAAAATTAAAAACTGTTATACATTAAAAAGGTCTCAATAAAACTTTGAGTGCGAGTAAATTGTAAGAACCAAAAAACATAATATGTATATCTTTTTACTTGCGACTTATAGGTACTATAAGGCAAGTTATGCATTCGGAAAAAAAATCGAAGTCGAGATTTTGATCAAAGTTTATATTACGATAATAGCGAAGACCAAAAAAGTGGGTCTCGCAATTCTGTCTGTCTGTCTGTTCGACCACAGCTAAACGGCTCGGCCAATTTTCTTTGAACTTGGTAGATATGGGTTCTATTTTTTTCCCCCGGATGTTTTGTGATTTGATTTTTTAAGGGCAAAAATAACGGTACCTTGCCATACGATTTTTTTTTTCGAAATTTTATAAATATTTTTTTTTTCTCAAAAACTGTCCCACAGATTTAAAAAAAAAAAAATCATAAAATTTCATTTAGTTAAACCTAGGTAATGAATAAAAAAAAAATCAAAAAAACCATTTTTTTTGTTTTTGATTTTCTCAAAAACAGTACAACCGATTTTGATCATTTTCTTTATGTTAAGGCTTCCAAGTAGTTTGAATATTATTGTGTATTCAAATTTTCAAAAAAAAAAATTTTGGATTTTTAAAAAAAAATTCAAATTTTTTTTTGAAAATTCAATATTTCGAAAACCCCATGCTCGATTTTCTTAAAACATAGTAAATAAAAGTTTCTTAAAATAATCTACAAGATTTGAGAAAAAAAAATTTAGTTTTCCTGAAAATAACGGTACCCTCCATACAAATGTTAAAAAATGGTTTTCGAAAATCATATTTTTCTCGAAAACGATTCCGAGAATTTTGCTTAAATTTTTAGTCTTTCGATTAATTTTTAAGATCTATAATTTAATATAAAAAATTTTGAAAACAAGACATTACTGACTGTACCTGCCATAGAACGATTTTTTAAAATTTTGAATTTCTCATTATCGACAAAACGGATTTTAATGAAATTTTTTATAGAGATGCTTCTAAAAAATTTAAGAAACATAGCATTTTAAAACTTAAAAAAAAATATTTTTTGAATTTTTGAAAAAAAAAAATAAAAATCATTTTTTTTTTTGGAAAATCCGATATTTCAAAAATGGGTCAATATTTTTTTTGGAAATTTAATTTTCATTCGTACAATAATAAAAACCTAAAGTTGACGTACCAATTTTTTTTTTAATATTTTAAAAATTTTATATATAAAACCTTATTTTATTGAAAGCACTACAACGACTTATAATTTTTGTTCTTGCGTAAACTCATAGTTGCATAGCATTCTGTTTTTTTCTCTTACTACTAAAAGAATTTAAAAAATGATGATAATTTTATCCTTATAAACAGTTTTTTCTAATAACATTCGTTTTTAAAATTCCTAGTCTATTACATAGGAGCAAGTTCGTGCGACCCAGTCGTGCATTTTATTTTTATTATTTTTTGGGTTTTACCTGGTTCTAATTGAATTCAATTTGTTTAAGCCACTGGAATGAACTTAGCATGCCTGAATATTTAATTAATATTGTTGGTGTGGATTCAGTTCTAATGGATTTTTTCCGCTCTCTCATACAAAACTCACCACTGTGTGTTTATATGTATATCCATTGCAAATTTTGAACCTAACGCGCATCCAAGCTTATTCTAAATGTATATAAATCGTAAGGTTACGTTCCGTCTACAAGCGAAACAATCTCAACTAAATTAGTTTGTGTGAAAGCCAATCAAGGACTGATTTTGACCAAAAATATATTTTTTTAAAAACTTTTATATGTATGTATTATGATGTTGAATTTCTAGAAGCACCTGTATAAAAATGTTGGTCAATATCGGTAGAGCTAATAATGAGAAAAAGAAAACCATTCAATGTCGGGTATGGTTAATAAAATTTTTTCTTAGAATTTGTTTGACCATAATTTTATCAAAATTGTTAAGGCGCTTTTCGAAATAAATACGATTTTTCATAACGCCTGTATGGCAGGTGCCGAAAACATTTAAGTACGGCGTTTTAGAAAATCGCTTCAGCCGCTTAGGTTGTAGGTCGAGGAACGGACATTGTCTGTATGAGAGACGGAATTACGGGACGCTCTTTTTTCGTGTTCTCTATTATCATAATGTCAACTTTGATCGAACATTCATCTATATAAAAATGAAACTCCATTTGCATTTTCGAAGTGAATCTACTTTATAATCTTTTTGTCTTATATCTAATTTAAACTCTAAACTCTGGTTTATCTTCTGTGGAAACATATGTAGTATAATACTTCATATTTTTAATAATTTTCCAAGCTATACTAAGCTTTGTGCTATTATTTTTTGTTATCGGAGTTCTTACGAATAAAGTTTAATTCAATTTTTAATGAAAATGTGTAAGTAAAATGAGGTTAAAGAGATACGTAAAACTATGCTTCATGCAGTCTTCTCTTTTAGTTTCCATTTACTAAAATATTTTTAGAGATAAGGATAATTGGAAAACACCTACACTTCAAAATCAAAGCCTACCTCAGCATAATGACTTCCTGAATACCAATTATATTAGATATGGTCTTAAGAGTGCAATAATTACTAAGCGCCGGGAACAATTCAAACCTTAAACGTTCACTCATTAATCCCCACTAATAATATAGCAGCACAACTGTGGGTTTTGAGTGTCTGCTCATTCAGGAATGAAGTTTTAATGAACAACCCGAAAGCACACACACGATACAAGAGTCTATAAGGAACTTGGGGCTCTATACCGATGTTTTTTTTATTTGTTCAATTTGATAAGGCATATGGTATAGCTGAGTTAAGACAAACCATTTAGTAGCATCACTCATGACAAACGTATGACGGCAAATGTCGAGGCCTTTAAACAAAAATATATATTGCGCCTCTCCACGCGTAGGTTGTTGCACATTACACAATAAAAAAGACAAGCACACGCCAACGCCAATAACAGTGTTAACTTGCATGTTTCGCTTTTGGTCGCTTTGGCATTTATGCAAATTCTATTATCAGAAACCATAGTCAGTTACCGTATTACGCCAATGAAAAGTGACACATACAGCTTTACTGACGACAGCGCCGCGAGCCGGCAACACCCTTTTCGAATATTACTAGCTAACCAACAGCACAGATTACTGCCGTCCTATAACAAAACCTCCTCAAATCTAAATCATATCGTTGTCGACTTCGAATGTGACCTTGTAAATGCAAATTTTTCTGAACGCTGGATGAAATATTAAATTGAAACTTAAATACAAAAGTAATGAAGTGATATACATGTATATACAAAAAAAAGTAAAATATCCTCGAAGCATGTTTCAAACTATAGGAACGACACACTGTGTCATACAAGAAAAAAAAAATTTTTTTGCAATAATTTTCATCCCACTCTATACAAATGCTTATATCTGTAGAAGGTACAAGAAGAAACAATTTGGAATTTAACTAAAAATCTTTATATATTTTTGAACGAAAGAAAATTCCAATCAACCGATCTAAAGGTAGAAGCTAACTGTTGCTGATGCAATTAAAGCTCAAGATTTGACCTCCTAGTTGAAAAAATCATTATCTCTCTCTTTGATCTTTGATCTCGTATGATCAAAATTACCTACTGGTTCAAAATAGCCCAACATTTGTAGGCTCTAGTCCTACGAGATTTTTTCCATAACGACCCTTCCACAAAAAAGGTCTTCCTTATTTGAAAGATCTAAAAATATGTTTCGTACGAAATAAGTTCTTAGACCCTTTATTATGAAGGGCTCATAATCATAACTTCCTACATACCAGAAGTCCAGAATCGTAACCTCCAAAACTGCTTATTTAATACTTTTTTATGTAGAACTTTAGTACTAAACGGGGCCTATTGCACCAACTACAAATTACAAGTACAAATTTGTGATAAAAAAAAATTACATATGAAAAAAACGCGATTTTTTACAAATTTGTTATAAAATGCTTGTAATCACAATTTTGTAAGATGGTGCAATAGGCCCCAGGTTGTCCCTTAGTTCGTCAAGAATATTTTAGCAAAGATATTATTCTTAGGAATATTGTAAGAAATAAATCCTTTTACAGGCTTACTTTGATTAACCATGACCACTGTTAACGAAAATTGCACTGCTAATACTAATGGTAGAAACTTCGGTTAGACTTCATACAAAATACTACTGCGTTTTATATTTCTAAAGCATTTGATTGAGTTTGGCACGAAGCTTATCTATCGAAAATGCGTGTATTTCTTATCGATTATTTTTTCCTAATTTGGATGGCAAATTATCTTTCTGGCCGTTTATTTCTATTGAATTTCAAGTCTGATATTCATAACCTAAATGCAGGTGTGCCCCAAGGCTCCGTTTTGTCTACGACACTCTTCGTTTTTCTTATAAATTATCTACATCTACCTCATTTTTTTTGTGACGAAAGCACCCTCAGCTTTTCATATTCGTTTCGAGACAAAACCCTGTTCTTTGGTTTTATAACTGAAGCGGCAGCTCATCAAATTCCGATCTCGACAATAATGCTGCAATAGGGTATCAATAGGGTATTCTGTCGGGAAAGCGAAATATATCACCCATGTCATTATCGATGAATGCCATTTACATCAATGAAAACAAAAACTTTCCATAGTCATATATTTGACGTACCAAAAAAACGAAGCGAAATGCTTAGGTTTTCTTACAAAATGCAACAATTTATTTTCACCTTCTGATCAAGATATGATATATAAGGCATACCTCCGCCAAAAACTTGAATATACGAGGCTTGCCCGAAAAGTATCCGGCCTTCTCTCATAACTCAGAAGCAAATTGATCTATAGCGAAGACAGCGGCTCGCCGTTGTGGAGAGGGAACCTTCTTCTATTACCCCTAATATTGCAGAACTCGTTTGACCAGTTACGGCAGAAGCTACATATTATAACGTGTACGTCTGAAGTTGAGCGCGTCGTATTTTGCATTTTACGAAAATGACTGAACGTGTTGATCAACGATAATGCTCCAGCACACTCGTCACATCCCGTGCAAAATTATTTGACCAAACATGGTGTTGTGCAGGTTAGTCAAGCGCCCTACAGTCCTGATACTGCTCCATGTGACTTCTGGCTCTTCTCCAAGTTGAAAATTTTACTGAAAGGAAAAAGATTTGAAGATGTGGAAGGCATAAAACGAAATGCGTGCATTGCAGGATAGCTTTTAAAAGTGGCAGAAACTTGGCAACGAGTAATAGACCCCAAAGGGGAGTATTTCGAAAGTGATGCATATCCGATCGCGTCAACCAGTTCCAGCGCCGAATAATAAACAAAGACAGGATACTTTCCGCGCAAACCTCGTAACTCTTTAACCTAGGCTGGTACCAAAGGAGATATATCCATTACAGAAGCTTTTGTTTTTCTTGAGCACTGACTTAACATCTTCTGTCTTTTCGTATCAACAATGCCTAATTGCAACAGCCAATTGCATTTCTCCCGTCAAAAAATTTGGCCGTTGTTCTTGTCTAGCTGGGAATGCTCATCAGTTTACCCTTGAGACTAACTTCGGACGTACTGTCAATTATATAGGTTCTTCCTTTAGCAGCACTAAAAGAATGTGGAATACTTTGCCCGCCCTTTTTCTATTGTTTCTGAACTTATTCGGAACATTCAAGTCATTCTGACTACATTACTCCCTTGTTGGTTTTCGATAAAAACTTTGGAGTCACCATTCCTTCAAGGTCAGCTTGGCAGGAAGGGGCTTTGATAGAAAATGAACCAGTCGATTTTTATAAAGATGGATCGAAAACTGAAAACGGAGTGGGTGGTGGAGTGTACTCAGATAGACTAAACCTTAGTCTCTCCTTCCGACTACCAAATCACTGTAGCGTATTCCAAGTGAAACGTGATATCATCATCATCAGCATCAGTCTCTTCCAACTCCATTAAAATTGTCGATCGTCTCTGATGGAGATGGCCAAACAGTTTAAAATTCACCTATTCTGGGACACAGAGATTTTCCGGAATTGTAAAGCCGACGAACTCGCCAGAATAGGAACGGAAATGCCTATCTTGCCTGATAGGGTAAACATAGGTACGCCTATAGCAACTATTAAATTTATGCTGAAGCGAATTGCTCTGGAACAATCAAATACAGGATGGCTTAACACTACCACTTGTTTGGCGACCAAACGAATGTGGCCCAAACTAGATTTGAAATGGTCAAATTGTTTGTTGTCCCTCAGTAGATCTCAGATCAGCTCCGTAATAGGTGTCATAACTGGACACTGTCTTATAGGTAGACACGCCGCACGACTCGGTGTCATCAAACGATTTCTGCAAGAGTTGCTTGGACGAGGAGGAAGAGGAAACAATCTCACACCTTCTTTGTTCATGCCTTGCTCTCTGTTACAGACGCAAACTCCATCTAGGAGACTTTCTACATATGGACCAAAACGCGGACTGTTACGTTACATTCATACGCATATTTCAATACAAATTTACCTGAAAATATATAATACTGAATACTTTTTCATTATCTATTATTTTTTTCTTCAAATAGACTTCCTAACTAACATTTTCTATTAATTTAAAAATCAGTGGGGCCTGTCATTTAAACGCTAAAAATGTTTTAGCAGGACTGTTACGTTACATGATATTTGGAAGTAGATTTTGAGGTTGCATTACAATATGCAATAAGTCTGCTCTTTTAGTGTACTATTTCAAACGTGAGGTACGAGGTTTCTGAGATTAAGAGAGGAAGTAGCAAATAAAATATTAATTACACTAAATACTGTATTTTTAGATTCTGTGGAAAGAAAAATGTTGGGACTGTTACGTTACATGAAAAGACTGTTACGTTACACGTGCGATCTTGGCTCTTTTAAGAGTTAAAGTCAGCATCGAAAATGGCTAAAATTGTATTTTTTTAGAATTATTTGGTTTTCTTATTGTTAGACATTAAAAAAGGGTAACTTATGTAACATACAAATTAAATAAAAAAACTTTATTTTTCATTATAGGTAAGTAGGTACATATCGAAATTGTGGCGATCCATTAATCCACTAAACTTACTTTAAGTATTTCCACTTAGTTTTAAAAATAATAATATTTTACTTTATTTAAGATAAATTCATCAATCATTCATTGTAATAATTTATTAAGTTTGTTTATCGAATTTAAACAAACTTTTAGTATAAATAGTGCTTTGTAAATAAATATAAATCAATTCTAATTTGGAATTCAACAACTTCTCAAACTTTTCCGTCCTTTTTACATACATCTTAGCTTAGCAGCTTAGCCATGTCCTTATATTCTTAGTTTTAATAGAATGTAAAACTTATATATTGTAATAAAGAAATTTATCTATCTATCTATCTACATATATACAGCCTTATCATCGTATCTTTATGATCGTAACGTTTATTTCCTTCATGGTATCTGTTTCGTAACGGAAAAAACCGACGTTTACTAACGCGTGTATTTGACGTAAACGCCAATAAATTAATAAAGTGTTGATTCAAATCATTGATAGTGCAGCAGTGTTATTGGAAGCGGAAAGATATGAATAAAGAAAATTAAATAAAGAAAAAAGAATTTTCTTAAGAAATATATCAAATAATTTCTAACTCAGATACAGCGTAATTATAAATTATAAAAGTTTATTCGTTTTTAATTTTTCTTTGGAAAATTTTCCACTTATAATTTGCTGTCGGAGAAATCGGAAATCAAATATCTTCATAAATCGCATGTATTCACCATGCGTTGCTGCCATTTTGACATTTCATCGGCATACAACGCAAGGATTTGACATTTTCAACGCACACAAACTTTATTTTCGTAGATTTTTCCGATTGCCCTATCGGAACGGCTACAATCATACAAAATTCGTACATTTCGTAGAAATCGGAGAAAACTACGTTCCGATCGGGTACGATGATAAGGCTCATAGTTTTTGTTCTTTTGGGTCTTACTAAGCTTTCCCTAAACATTAGAAGTATGATTGAGGTTATGAAATCAACATAGTTACAATTTTTTAATTTGAAACGAAAAAAGACTGTTACGTTACAAACTGTTTTCTGTTCTAAACAACGGCATTATTTAGTACACGACAGAATTATTATTTTATTTTTAAAATAGACTAAAACTACTCGGAGAAAATATGGTTTTATTAATATGTTGATATAATAGAAGCTGGAAAAATAAACTTTTAAGGTTCTTGGACTGGTACGTTACATCAAATATTGCGGTGGGTTTCTTTGTTATTTTAAATGCTGATTTCAATTTGTTTTTCCAAATATTTAAGCCCTATACTTTCAACAAAACTTACTTAATGTGACCAAAACGGATAACACTTTAAAAACTAATTTTGAATTAATAAAACTTACCATTTTGTTTCGTTTTGTATTTTATTTTTTTTTTTTTAATTTCAAGGAATCAAATAAAAACGTGTTTATCGCGAAGTAAGTAACGAATATCTCTTTGAAATGTATGTTACTCGTTACTTTGGGATGTAAAAAAAATAAAAATGGCGAAAAGCCAGCGAAATTTGAAATATTTTTTTTTTCTTTGTGGTTTCGTTTTTCGCGTTTTGGTCCATATAAAGTAACAAGCGATCTCATAAACACAGACATTAAAAGTCTCCTTCGCTTTATCAGAAGCTCCAAATGGTTTTAACTAGTAGAGAACCTATTTATCTATTATTATCCCATCGTGGTATCACAATGGTCCCCTACTGGTCTAAGTGTATCAGATGCTTTAAATGATAGCCACTTTAACCTAACCTAACCTAACCATTTTTTCACCGACTTCAAGGCACATGATAGTATTCTAACTAAACAGCTGTGTATGTGTATAGCTATGGCCGATATAGGTTTTATAAATTGAAAGAGGGACCTGATTCTTTGCCCTTTTTAAAGAAAATTCTTCCATCGATATTTGCTTCTATGTTTGATAAGAGGGAGGGGGAATGGAGGAATGGATACAAAAAACTCTTTGACCTGTACCAAAATGTGAATGTAATCCAAAAGACTTTTCGAATCACAGTCCCTAGGTTCAAGGCGGCAGAGAAGAACGAACCTACGGTTTTAAGCCCAAGACTTCACGATTGAAGCCAGTGTGCTCGCGATCGTAGGGGGTAGAAGGCCGCCATGTCTCAAACAGCCATCCTTCATGAAACTGGACCAGCTAAGTAAATACACAAATAATATGCCTTTTTGATTAATCAAAAAGTTATTGTTCCACATAAAGTTCAAGGAAGTAAGTCAAAAATATAAAGAAATAAAATTTCTCCACGACACTTCTTATGTCAATATGTGTTTTTTTAATGGTGATTGCAATCAAGAAATTTTTGAGAAAAATTTTGAACGAATCGTTTCCAGACTTACTATTTTAAAAAGGTGCCAATGCATTGATTAATTTTGACTATAAAATGAATATTCTACGTATCACTCGAACAAGTCAAGAAAAGCTACACGAATTTCCTATTAAATGTAATTAAATCCAAAATAATAGTAACAGCTTTTCGTGACTTATGTAGCTTTGTTTCTTCAAATATCGTAGTGAAATTTTTAAACTTCTCTATAATGGCCAGTAAATTTTGATTAAGTTGACCGATTCGTACTTATTAAGACGTCATTTTCATTTTCCTAGTACCCCTTGGCATAATGGTTAGTGCGTTGGACTGTCGTGCGGAAGGTCTCGAGTTCGATTCTCAGCCGCTGCAAGAAAGTTTTTTTCAGGGGTGTACCGCCTCTTGCGAGGAATTGGCAAATCGTCCAAAAGTATCTCTTGTCATAGAAAGTGCTGCTCATCGGCATAAAATTGTAGGTCCCCTCCCTTCTTGGTTACACGCATAGAGGAATGGTTGAGAGTTGTTAAAGTCACTAAGTCCTGGTTCACTTCGAGCTGTTGCACCACCAAATTTAATTTTAATTTCAAAAACTCCTACACAATTTTTATTGTGAAAAATGTTCATAAGATTTAAATCCTGTAACCCGGTTCATTTTCCAGGGCGTTATGCTGAGATATCGCCTTATCTTCAAAAGTTAATCAAAATTTTGGAAATTTAGAGCTCTGCCAATATCTGGAAACAATTTATGTTAAGTCCTTAGGGAAGTAGAAAAATTAAAAAACTAAATTCAATCATTTCGAAAATTCTGCTCTAGCTGAAAGAAAATTATTTATGAAATTCAAAAGTTTCGAAGATATAGAAAAATTATCGTTTTCCAATATGGTGCATATGACCAGAGCTCCCGAAAGCCGGGACATAATCCTTTCTATAAAATCAGACTTCCTACATCTCTTTTCAAATAAATGTCTATCTTATATTAAAAAAAAAAAGTGATATTAACTTTTCAAGACATCCTGTTTTTTGTTAACAGATTTTCAAAAATCGTGCCATTATTGAGATTTGCGCTTCGGGAATATAAAATCTTATTTGGGTATTCGGATTTATGGGTTTAGAGATTTCGTACCCAATCTACAGCCTTGATCCTAAGCCCATATCAGATATAATAACCCATTCTAGTCAATTCGAAATATACAACTTAAGTTTCAAAACGCTTTCAAAAACATTCTACATCAGTGTAGGTACTACAAATACAATTTAAAATAGATTTATTTTGAATTTAAGTGAAGCATGAACGAGGTAGCTCGAATATAAATTTGCAAAATTTCCTAGTTAATTAATTCTATAAATTGCTTATTTCAACAATTCTATAGATTCCTTAAATAACTTGAAAATAGGTTCCTGGAACTATATTTCGTAAGGGATATCTAGGTGGGGTGGTAAGGTTTTCATAACCAAATCAATTTCTTGCTACTTCGTTGCTTCGCTTAAAAGTTGTTACGGTCTGATGACTAAAGATTTTCTATTTGAAATGGTAACTTTCATTTAACTCTCTAAACCATCTGTGTGCACACTTAAAATGTCCAAATCAATTCTATGATTTTGATAGGGCAACACAAATACATATGATACAGTTATCCTTAATTCATAAAATAGAAAAATGAAAATTTATTTGGTTGTTATAAAGGGATGTGATACGGTATCGTCGTCGTATCCGTCAATTTCGATGCTCTGGTTCCCATAAAGAATACATATATAATGTCTCTGTCTCTTTTATATTGTAAAATTATTACGTTGATGTGTCGGTCTGAAGGATTTATTAAAACCCAACCCTAAAATACCTCCTCTATGCCCTCGCTCACATGGTTTCTTCTATAATTGTCCTGTTGAATGAGTTTTTTTTCCACATGATTGCTTACAACAAAAAGAAGATTAGATACACGAGCGCCGTTCCTATGTTTTATTGATATAGGTATCTAGAGGATATACATACAAACCTATTTATTAATAAAGGAAACAGCTTATTTATAGTCACTTTTATAATATAATATCGACATTTTGTGTTCGAGATTATCTTAGTCATTTAAGAACTTAAATACATCGAAAGAGCTTTGACATTTACTTAGGGCGGTATAGTAGGTATCGGTGAAAGTTCAAGCAATTTAACAAAAATAAAACTCAAAATATGGTGACCATTGCTTTTTTTGTGATAACTTTGATTGGATTCGTTCAAAACAACAAATCAGTTAAAGTTTAAATCGAGGAGGACTGAAGAAAACTGGCTTCCAACATACCGGTCATATGTTTCAGCATTCGTCCTTATGTGAGTGAATCCCTACATTCCAGCTGTTAAAGTGCAACAGATAAATAGGAATTTAGATCACAAAAATGTCTGAACAAAACTGTATTTTGGATAAGACTGTTCCTAAATCAAAAAATATTTTGGAGTTGTTCCCCATACTTTTAGTTTTTTTTTTTTTTACTTTTAGTTGCGATACAAAAATATATGTAGGACATACATACATACAATATGTACATTCGTGCAAATCGAAGTTGGAATTTTGATCAGGATTACACTAGGATGATGAGAAAGACCAATAAGTGGGGCTCGCAATTCCTTATGCTATGTCAATTTTCACTATTCAAGTTTTTTCACTATTTCTTATGTGACAAAATAATAGTACCTGCTATACAGATTTTTTCAAACTCTTTTTGTAGTAACGATACAAAATTCACAAATTTATACGGTCTGGCAGAGACTTCTCCCTTAAGAAGCAGGGGGCTACATTGCAAAATTAACAGCAATTAATAAAGCAACATCCATTGCACAAAGTTTCTATGGGACAAATCGTTTTTCGCACTCGTACCGTGGCAAGAGTCCTGAAAGATCTCAACATTCATAAATCCGCTAGTCCAGATGGTATCCCCGCTATTATTCTGAAGAGGTGTTCTTCCACGCTAGCAAAACCCCTGCGTAAGCTTTTCCATCTGTCCTATTCTTCTGGGCTCGTTCCGAGTAGTTGGAAAACTGCATTTGTTCAGCCAATTCCCAAAAAAGGCGAATCTTCTTCTCCCTCCAATTATCGACCGATCGCACTAACGTACCTTCTTTCTAAGGTCATGGAAACGCTGATTAATTATCAGCTTAAGAAATATCTTGAGGAACGAAAGCTTCTTAATGACCGGCAGTATGGCTTTCGTATAGCAATAGGTCCACAGGTGATTTGATGGTTTTTCTAACCGAAAAGTGGAGCAAATCTTTACATTGTTTCGGAGAAAGTAAGATTATTGCACTTGATATTTCAAAGGCATTTGATAAAGTCTGGCATCTTGCTCTTTTATCGAAAATGCGTGCTTTCGGCATCGACGAATCCCTACTTCGTTGGATTAGAAATTTTCTTTCGAACCGTTCAATACAAGTTGTACTAGACGGATTCAAGTCTGAAACCCACAATATAAATGCTGGTGTGCCCCAGGGCTCCGTTTTGTCCCCAAACCTCTTCCTCATTTTTATTAATGATCTCCTGTCTGTAACTTCTAATCCAATTAACTGTTTCGCTGACGATAGTACTCTTAGCTTTTCATATTCGTTTTCAGACTCACATCCCTCCTCTTCGGATGTGGAACTGCAACGACAAAATATGATAAGTTCATTAAATCACGACCTAAACAGCATTGTACAATGGCGAATAAGAAACCGCGTCGAATTTAATGCTTCGAAAACTCAATGCTGTCTTGTATCGTTAAAGCGTGAAATACACCAATTGCCACTATCTATGAGTGGCACTTGCATCAACGAAACTGAACATCTCGATATTCTCGGTATGTGCATCACGAACCACCTCTTGTGGAACGATCACATACGCGATGTTGCCAAAAATGCCGCAAGATGTTTTGGTTTTCTGAGACGGTGCAAGAAATTCTTCTCTCCTTCTGATCTGGCTACAATCTATAAAACCTATATACGTCCAAAACTTGAGTATAACTCCCATCTATGGACTGGTGCTCCAGTAACTTACTTAAGTCTCTTGGACAGTATTCAAAGAAAAGCTTTTAAAATGATTGGTGACAACAACATCATTGGCTCATTTACGTCACTCCAACATCGTCGTAATGTTTCTTGCCTCACCCTTTTTTACCGTTATTTTAACGGACTTTGCTCTAGTGAAATAGCCAGTTGCATTCCTCCCCTTAAACAATTCAACCGTAATACTCGCACTTCTAGGAATGCCCATCAATTTACCCTCGAGCCCAACTTCGGCCGTACTGTGAAGTACAGAGAGTCGTTCTTCAGCCGTACTACGCGAATGTGGAATTCTTTGCCACGCTCTGTCTTTCCCAGTCATTACAATGTTCAAGAATTCAAAACCAATGTACACCGACACTTCCTTTCCAACCCTTACCTTTTTTCTTAATGCTCACACTGTGTCTCTGGCATATTAAGGGTAAAGGTGTGCGCCGATTATAAAAAAAAAAAAAAAAATGTACCTAACCTGGAAATCCTAAAAGGTTCGTCACTGGAACAACTAAGAATCGCCGTCAATACTGGGGCATATTGGAATCAAAGCCAGAGATACTTTTACGAGTAATTATCCACTGATTAATGATTTTCCAAACTTCGACTAATTGTCTCGCCAGATATTTTTCCCGCACTATAAGATTGAGCTTGAATACAATTGGAATAATTCGCACTTACAACCCCCAACACCTTCGTCTGTTAACTAGACAGAATTGCATAAGGCTACTTCGAATCTGAGTTGCGAAAAGATTTTTTTACCACTTGACATTAACATGGAGCTCCAAGAAGTGTGTGAACTTTGTCAAGAAGTTCTTTCTATATGACACATATTTGTGGAATGTCCTCTATCTCGCAAGATCGACCCGGTCGCTTGAAAGTAACAGAATACTTAAAGAATTATTATTTTACTTTTACAACGAATAAAAATTGCTTTGGATGCTCATGACAAATTTATTTATTTATTTATTTATTTATTTAAATCTAACAAGTACAATTGACTTTCATAGAATAACTTACAGACTAAACTTAAAATCTGATACACAATCAAACATTATTTTATAGCAAAATTTAACGAAATATAAATTTCTCTAAAATTAAATTAATCTTAATAAAGGGTGGTCCAACGAAAACGCACGATGTTAATTGTAAATAAAACAAAAAGTTTTCTGAGAATTATCTTAATATTTTTTATTATGATAGAAGGATCTATGACAATTATGTTTGAAACAAAATATCGGCCAAATGCTTGCCACGGCTTCGGTGACGTATCTCTATCCGATGGTCCATATTTTCAATGACTCTAAGACACAACTGAGGTTCTTGAATTATCCTTGACGTTATTGACGTACACTTTTTCTTTTAAATATCCAAAATAAAAGAAGTCCAAAGGTGTCAAATCACATGATCGTGACGGTCAATTAACATCGCCACGATACGACGTGTGTAACATGGCCATTGAATTTTTCGCGCAGAAGAGCCATTGTTTCGTTTGCTGTGCGGCAAGTGGCACCATCCTGTTGAAAGCACATATCGTTCAGGTCCAATATCCTCAATTTCTGGCCACAAGCAGTTCGTTATCATCTCGTGATAGCGAAGAAGTACGGCCGATGACGCCGCCAGCCCATAAACCGCACCAAACAGTCACTCTTTGTGGATACATGGGCTTTTCAGCAATCACTAGTGGATTCTCATTTGCCCAAATGCGGCAATCCTGCTTGTTAACGAATCCACTGAGGTGAAAGTGTGCCTCGTCGCTGAAGATGATTTTCTTTGTAAAGTCACCATTCAATTCTGCCTGTTCAACCAACCATTCGTCTTATTGACGAAGCTTTAATGGTCAGTAGGCTTCAGCCCTTGAGTCTATTGAACCTTTTGTAAGCGTGTAAATTCCAATCTTTATTAAAAATTCGCATCAGTGATGTTCGTGAGATGTTCAATTGTTGGGCAAGCCGACGAGTAAAGGTTGACGGCTCTTCTGCCACACTTTCGCGAATAACAGAAAAGTTTCCCGCAGAACGAACTGGGCGAGTATGCACAGGTGTTTTCACAATTCCTACAGGCCCGGTTTGCTGAAATTTGCTCACAATTCTACCGATTGTGGACACATTTGGTCGATTATGCTGACCAAAAAAATCACGAAGTGCACGAAATGCATTTTGATTTGAACGCCCATTTTCGTAAAAGGCTTCAACAATCTTAACGCGCTGCTCAATTGTGTGCCTCTCCATGGTTGAATTTGTCAAACACTGAAACATAGAAATGTCAAATTAAGTTGGGCAAAGGTTAAGGTGTGACTCACAATTAACATCGTGCATTATGGTTGGACCACCCTTTATATAAAACAAATTCGGGTTTGTTCGAAAACTTATAACTCGAGAAGGGTTGGACCGATTTTCATGGTTTTTGATTTGTTGTATTTGTCTTCGTCCCGAATGCAGAATAACTATTAAAAATATTGGAAAATTGACGAAAAAATAAAATAAAAGAAATCTAATTTTCCCATACAAAACGATTTCGTCGATTGTTTCAACAATATTGCGTCGACATCGAAACAGAGCGCCTAACTTTCATTAGGTTGAACCAAGCTTAATTGCGTTTGGAAGAGTATATTCAAGATATGTTTTACCTCATTTTCGAAGATATGTTTTACCTCATGTTCGGCAGTTTGTTAGTCAGGTTAGGAATGCCAGCGCCAGATCACGGAGTGAATGACGAATTCAGTAGAGAATTAGAACCTGAATATTTTTGATATGAATTAGACCAATCAGTTCAAACCAACAAACCCCTGTTGAACCCAAAACAGAAGGAAGTCTATGATACATTAATTAAAGCGATTGTTGTTGGAAATGGTGGCTTATTTTTCCTGGATGCCCCTGTTGGAACCGGAAAGACGTTCATTATTTCATTGATTTTGGCCACTATTCGTGCGAGATCCGAAATCGCGGTAGTAGTTGCTTCTTCTTCTGGAATAGCGGCCACGTTGTTAGAAGGATGCAGCTACGGCTCATTCAGCGTTGAATCTTAAAACTACTGAACAACCGACATGTAACATTGCAAAATACTCTGCAATGGCAAAAGTTTTAATAGCCTCAAAAATCATCCTCTAGGACGAATGTACAATGGCGCACAGAACCGAATTTTGTTTAACGTGGACACCTGTTATTTAAGACTTAATTCCACGGCGGGCCTACCCAGCATACGGACTCGGATTGAGCGCTGACCATTAGCTCTGATATAGCCGAAGCCATATCAGTAGCAATGCTGTGACATGTTGCATCATGTGCACACTTCTTGCTATGGGGCGAGGTCTATCTACCACCTCTTGAATTCAAGCAAGCTTGAAAACTATGTGTCTTCACATTCGGAATAAACCACAGAAACTAGGGGCCCTAAAGTATAAAGACGCGTTCTTATGACCCTTGTCAGTACTTTTTATTGGACACTATCTCCCATGGTGCTAGAATATAGCTTTCGATGGAACTTCGCAACCGTGAGGTCAGTTACAGATGAGTTACTGCAAAAGTCAGGGCCTGTCAACCCTAGATATACATGCCGTGCCATGATCGAAGTAGAAACCACAACTATGAATGTATACCCCTCTGGTGAGTTGTTACACACTCCTTAGCGGATTCCTACTTTAAGGATACCGTCCAGAATGTTCCTATCTAGTTAGTTACTTTCGTAACTTATCCACAGGCTCCACGAGGAGGTCGAAAGGAACCCAGAGTGTAGTGGATAGTGCCGATAGTGGACGAGCTCGTTAGAGCCCCGGACATGCCTTAAACTACATCAGCACTCCATACACTCCAGGAGTGTAATAGAATTGCGCATCAGTAGCAATATCCGCAATTTTTAAACACCTTGGATGCACCTGGCTTACTACCGCACAATTTACAACTGAAGGCGGGCTCGGTAGTCATCATTCTTCGAAATCTAAACCAACCAAAACGGAACGCGCTTCGTGATAAGAAAACTGATGACTAATGTGAATCACGCGAAGATACTCAAAGGAAAATTTAAAGATGAGTTAGTTCTCATTCCGAGGACTCCAATGATTTTGTATTCCTTTTTTTTTTGTGTTATTATCTTAATAAAGTGGTGAACTTAATATTTATTTAGTTTTCATTGTATTACTTTCATAAAATCATAAATTAAGTTCAGCTAATCTGTAACATGACATTCATTGACTGTAAAAGGTGTTACGAAGTTCGCAGGGTCAGCTAGTTTTAATAAAAGAAAAATCTTTTCTACAAATTTTGAACGCAATCGGTAAAGCAGTTAATGAGAACATCGAAAAGCAAATGAAATGTTCTATTGTTCAATGGTACCAATAACATTTCTTGTTAAAATTTTAATTGACCAGAAGGCCTAAAGAGTACCTAAAATTTTTATTTTATTAAAATAGTTACAGCCATTTTTGAGATGATTAAACCCTAAAGTACCTATTTTGCGAATAAAACATAGTGATAAATTACGGAAAATCGCAAATAACAATTACAGACAAGATTAATTAATAGAAAGCTTAAAAGTTATAAAATTGTGCTGAGAACACCAGCAATCGAATATTTTTTTTCCAAAACTCTTAACAATAATAACAGTCCTATAATTGTTTTCATCATTTTTTTTTGCATATGGTCACCATAAATCGAAACACAAAAATGATGGTTAATGAAGGTATCTTTGGGAAACCTACCAGGCGTGATGTTTAAGTCGAATGAGTTTATTTCAAAAATATTTTCATTTTATCTGTTTTAATGACATGTCAAGCTTAATGAAAGAAAATTATTACCCATCAAGAACGGTAATTATATTTTTGGTTATACTTAAAATCATGCTTGAGATGATAAGTAATTGGAAAATACATTTTAATTATATAACAGCTACCTAGTTGCGGTAATTTGAATCCAGATTGAATTATTTCGTATTTTTATCTGCGAAGTTTATCATTAAGGCCTAGATTACAATGGAAATGTAAATTATTGTGTTGATGAAAAAAAAAAATTAAATTAAAGAAGATGAATAAAAAGTCACGCTTTGACTTTGTCTGTATACATTTTTCGAGTTATCAATAAAACATTACATCCTACTAAAGAACCTAATCCACTTCAATTTATAATTTTTTCATGTTCCGAATTTGGAAAAATAAATGCAGTAAGCATCGCCATACTTATTAAATAAAGGGTGTTAAATTTTAAGGGCCGATGTTGAATGTGAACCACACCTAAACGTCAAGTTTTTTTCTGCATTTCATTTGACATTTCTCAATTTCAGACTAATTTAATTTGAACCATGGAAAGATACACAATCGAGCAACGCGTTATAGTTATTCAGGCTTATTATGAAAATGCATATCGTGGACTTCGTGATTTTTTCGGTCAATTTAATCGTCCAAATGTGCGTTCAATCGGAAAAATCGTGCAAAAATTTGAGCCAACCGGGTCTGTAGGAGATGTGAAAACACCAGTGCATGCTCGTACAGCTCGTACTGCAGAAAATATTGCCCCTGTTCGCGATAGTGTGGCTGAAGAGCCGCCCACCTCAACTCGTCGTCGTGCCCAACAATTGCACCTCTCAGGCCCGTCGTTATGCATAAAGACTTGCATTTACACGCTAACAAGGTGCAATTGACTCAAGAACTAAAGCCTCTTGACCATTTCAAGCATCGTCAATGGTCAGAATGGTGACAAGAAATGGCAACAGTGGATGATAAATTTTCGAAGAAAACCAGTGACGAGGCATATTTTCACTTCAGTGGATTCGTCAATAAGCAGAATTGCCGCATTTGGGCGAATGATAATCCAAGAGTGATTGTCCAAAAACAAATGTACCCACAAAGAGTGACTGTTTGGTGCGGTTTATGGGCTGGCGGCATCATCGGGCCATATTTTTTTCCAAAATGAGGCCGGTCAGGCAGTTACTGTGAATGGTGTTCGCTATCGTGAGATGATAACAAACTTTTTATGGCCCGAATTGGAAGATATTGATGTGGACGATATGTGGTTTTAACAGGACGATGCCACTTGCCACACAGCTAACGAAACAATGGCTCTTTTGCGCGACAAATTCAATGACCGTGTTATCTCACGTGGTGGCGATGTCAATTGGCCGCCAAGATCATGTGATTTGGCACCGTTGGACTTCTTTCTTTGGGGTTATTTGAAAGATAAGGTGTAAGTCGATAAGCCAGCAACAATTCAAGAGCTTAAGAATGAGATAATTCGGTACATTAACGACATAGAACCTCAATTATGCCTCAGCGTCATCGAAAATTTGGACCATCGAGGTTGCGGCGGCCATTTGGCCTATATTTTGTTCCATACATAATTGAACCATACCATATTATCATAATAAAAATAAATGACAATAATTTCCTAAATAATTTGTGTTTTATTCAAAATCAACATCGCCCCTTAAAATTTAACCACCCTTTGCATACATTAAATACAAGTTGTACGGCCTTAACAGGCTCAACTGGTACTTTATGTCTCGAATTTTCAAATTAAACGGCCGCAAATAATTCCATAAAAGAATCACGGTACGTTTCAGAGATGATAAGTATGTATATAAGAAATTACGTCCAACTTTGAGGAAAATTTTTAAGAAACTTCTTATTAGATTTAAATTTTTGTTATCTTTTTGGTACTCTGATGTGACAACAAATAAAAATAAAATATTTTTGATAAACCGTTATTGTTTGAATTTTTCCAAAGTAAAATAATGTTTATAAGACTTTAGATAGAAATACTTTTTTTTGCAGAAAACAAAAAAAGAATTTGTTGTTCGTTAACTTTAATTCAACACTGTGTAGCTTCAATTTGATTTGTTAGACATTTAGACAGTTGTTGGCTTTGTTAGACATGTTAAAATGTTGAAAACATTCCCAAATAACAAATTATAGCAGATATAAACGGACATCATGAGTTGTATTAATTTTTCTTATTATTAACTATAAATATCTGTTGTTGTTTGTCATGTATTATTGTATAGATACTGTTAAGGTAAAGCTTGTAGATGAAAATAAATAAAATAAAAAAATATCTTAAAAACATCTGATGTCTTTCGCGCCCAATTATAAACCAAACCATATCTAAAGCTTAGCTCTACCAGTCATTGTCAGATCATAGATCACATGACCTTGAATACTTTTTAGATACAATATGACACTCGGAACAGTCCAATAGTCTTTGGTTTTAAACAAAAATCAGAGTCCTAAAAGACAGAAAGACGTGTTGATATGCTTTCACAATCGTTGATTTCAAGCTTCCATTCCGAAAAGTATGTTTAAAGTTCATCGAACTCGCTAAAGAGTTGTATTTGAACATCTTTTATTTTGGAGTCACTCTTTTACAGATCTTTCCTAATAAAATATTTGTATATAAAACTTATAGTACTATCAAGAAGACGAACGATTGTGGCGAAATTTTAAGCATAGGGACAGTACTTGCTAGATTTGTCTCTGCTAAATTTAATAATAAAATATTCTCTTTTTTTACTACTTGTTTTGTATCTTATCCTTCCCTCCACTGTAAAATCGTGCGCTAATTTTAGCGCCACCACCAGGATAGCGTTCGCATCACAAAATCACGCTTCATGATAATACTATAGGTTATACTTACATAATACAAAGATATAATGCAGTTAGTTTAACTCAGTTTACTTCCTCATTTTTTTCCTGGGTATTCCTTGGTCTTAGGCATTGGTCTTCCTTATCCTTTACGTGTCAGAGTGAATTGAACCCAAATGTAATTCAATATGATTGAACTTCTAAATTGTATTTAAATTCAAAAAATCTGCGCATCGCAGTTCCTGAGCCCATTAGGCTCTAGCTAAAGAATACTCATAATTGAGGGTATCACAATATGATTTGGAGAAACCTATTTCAACACTGAAGTGATATTTCATAACATTCAACACATTTAAACAATATACTTGTCAATAGAATGCAGGTGTACCTTTAACTCAACATCTTTAAAAATGCTACGATGTTAAATAACAAAGGAATGTTTAAGTGGTATTTAATAAAGATGTGATATTCAATGTAAATGTCCTTGAATCCACTAAATAAATTACTTTCTCTCGCACACACGCCATTTTGTGGGTATCTCTGTGAGCATCCTGCATTATTAACTTTTTAATATTAAATTGTAATTAACTCTCTCTCCTTCGCGTGAAAGCTTACAAGTTGCATTTATAATAAATTAAGTTTTTTTTTTTAATTATCTCATTTTTGTTTTGTTTATCTTTCAGAAATCGAAGCCGTCGAAGCTTGCAAATGGCTCCGTGCCGCTGGCTTCCCACAATATGCCCAGATGTATGAAGGTAAGTTAAACAACACCCACCGTCCCACGTGTAGTACGAGTAATTTGTGGAAGAAAACAAAAACCTATATCAGAGGCATAAGAGTCTGTTGTCCATGTACCTACTTTACCTATAAACCTGACATTTTAATCAGAACTCTTACGTGTTTTTGTTCAAAAAAGAAATTTAAAAAAAAATACGTATCTCTCACAAAAAAGGAAAGATAATTGAATTCATGTTTTATATTGCAAAAGTTAATTTTGTTTTAAAACCCAATGAAGGAGTCTTCAGCTCCGAGTGTCCTTGATTTGTACACCCTGGACTAGCACACAATAACAGAATGTGAACGTGCAGTGTGTACTTACAATCACTTGCAATCTATCAGGGAATCATTTTTAATAGAAACTCATTTCAGCTGCATACTGCACACAGGGATGTATGTCAATTTTATATCCTTGGCTCCTGTTTGCATTGTGTTGAAAATGTAGGTATTCGCTAAGTTCCGAATCATACACCTAGCTGGTAGATAGAATATGAAATGTCATTTAGTTCTTTTTTGTTGTAGGTTGTAATAGAGAAGAGAATAATGTAGATTGAAATAGAAAGTATTTTGAAATGCCGACGAGGGAGTGTTGATATGGTATTTTACATAATTAACTGAGGGAAGACACCCAACCACCCACAAAATGGCCGATTCAACGTTGCAAAATGGATCGATGTCGATGAAAATCGTGAATGGTGTTGTATGAAGTGTGTTCTAAAAATAAGTCCCTGCATGTAGTGACATAAAACCATGCCTGCTCCTTTCACTGTCTATTCTCAACTTTACGAAAGCCTTTTTGCTCAATGAAAACAGTTTTTTTTTTTTTACTCTCATGAGTTTGTGTGACCCTCACCCTTGCATTATGTGTTAAGTTAACATGAGCACTCGAGTGTTCTCTTTGAAATACGAGTTTTATAGGTAGGCACATTCGGTTTGCAATTTGGTTGACCTTATAAATATTTTAAAGGCGCTGTGTGTATCCCTTCGAAATGTTTGTGAAAAGTGATGGGTGTATACAAATGATAATGATGATACAGGAATATTCTTGCTATGTCAGACGTTCGAGGATACACCTAAGTTCACATTATCTGGACGGAAATATTCATAAATTAAAGGTTTAGAAGAGTTTGAATTTTTGCTAAGGATGCACACCAGCCAAGAAGAGTGAGTTCATACTACTAAATTGGACTTGTTGAATAATTTATTCAAAATTTTGTTTTTGCGGCTTATCCGGCAAGTTCATCTCTTAAAGGCATATACTACTATACTATATGGTTCTATATGGCAAGTTATGCATTCGTAAAAAAAACCAAACTGAAGATTTTGATCAAATTTCATCAAACGATGATGGAGAAAACAGAAAAGTGGGTATCGCAATTCTGTCCGCCTGTGTGTCTGTTCGACTACGGACCAAACGGCTGGTAGTTTTTCTTTAAACTTTGTAGATAGCATTTTAAAATAATTCCACCTACACATTTTTAACTTTGTTTTTTTTTCTTTTTTTGCCACACATAATGGAACGTGCCATACGATTTTTTTTCGAAATGTTATAAAATAAATATTTTTTTCTCAAAAACTGTTCCACAGTTTTTTTTCTTTGAAATTCACAAAATTTCAAAAAAAAAACGGTTTAACCAATTTTGATAATTTTTTTTTATACTTAAGCTCCCCAAAAGTTTGGATTGTATTAAAATTTTCCAAAAATTTTTGTTTGGATATAAAAAAGTAGTTAGAGCTATTAACAGGATGCCATGTGATTCAAGCTAATATTAGTTTATGCAAGAACACAAGATCGTCTTTTGGTTTAACGTGAGCACCTGGCTATTATGGCTCAATCTCACGGAAGGCCTACCTCCATTGGAGTCAGATTGGGTCCTGGCCATTAACCCCTTGAATTCAAGAAACGAATCTTGAAAACAGTATGTCTCCGCATTCGGAAGAAACCTAGCCAATTTCATTAAAAAACCTTCTTAAATTGTCATCAATGCGCTGCTGGTTTACTTATTACATGTTGTTCAGGCATAACACTAACAACATGTGATTGAGTTAAACTATAGTATGCCCAACAAGGATGAATACGAACAAAATAATGTGAGTTATAAGTGACCCTGGAGATAAAATATCTGAGACAACAACCTTCAGTCTCAGAACATCGTGCCACACATCTTTCCTATCCTTCTTTCTCTTCCTTAACTTCACGCCCGCGCTGTGTTCAAACATTTAAAAAAAAAAAAAAGCCATCATGATGCTCCCACTAGGGAGCCTAAATATAGCTTCCGGTGGAGCTTCGCAACCGAGGTCACTTCCAGATGAGTTCCTGCAAAACTCTGGGCCTGTCAACCCTTAGGATACACACACCAAGAAGTCGGCGGCCGGGGTAGTAACCAACAGCTTAGTTTGCTTCCTTTTGGTCTTCATTCGCCATGCGACGCACTAGGAAAGACGCTCCTAGTCTTTTGCTCAACATACGGCAAACTAGAAAAGACACTCCTAGTCTTTGTTCTAAAGAACTGGGACGACAATCCCACTATTATTTGCTACTGCAAAATAAGACCTACAGTTACGCAAGTAACCGGACGCTTACCCTTTTTAAAAACCTTAAAATCTCCAGCCACGCAAGTAGATCGAGCAGCTAGAGAATAGAAGTAATCCCCTCCACTACGACAAGGTGAAACCCGTCGGGGAGGATGCAAGACCACAAATTATAAGTCGTTGTGGTGGTTTCTTAAAAAAATAAGCTTTTATATAAAAAAATTTTAAAACATTTTTTTTACGCCAACATAAAGTTTTTATTATTGGACGACTAAAAATAAAATTTTCAGCCGTTTTTGAGCCGTTTTTGAGATATCGAGTTTTACAAGACAAAATTGATTTTTTCAAAAGATCAAAAAATATTTTTTTTAAGTATTGAAACTCATTGTTTTTCAAACTTTAAAGAAGCTTCCCTATTAAAAATCCGTTATACCGATAATGAGAAATTCAAAATTTGCAAAAATGGTTCTATGGTAGGTACAGTCAGTAATATCTTAGTTTATTTTTTTTTTATTAAATTACAGATCGTACAAAATTAATCAATAGGGACAAATTTTATCAAAATTCTAGATTCCGCTTTCGAGAAAAATATGATTCTCGAAAATCGTTTTTTAACATTTGTATGGTGGGTACCAATATTTTTAGGTTAAATACATTTTTTTTTCTCACATATTGTAGAGTAGCTATGGGGTTTTCAAAATATTGAGTTTTGAAAAAAAAAATTAACTGAAATTGTTTTTTTAAAATAAAAAAAAAATTTTTGAAAATCTTAATAAAAAATAATATTAAAACTTTTAAAGAGCCTTATAGCACAACAAAAATTATCAAACTCGGTTGTACTGATTTTGAGAAAATCAAAAACATAAAAAATGGTATCCTACTTTTAAAACCCATTTTTCGGAAATTTTTTTTCAACCATGACCTAACTTTAACTCAATGAATTTTTTTGAATTTTTTTTTTAGAAATCTGTGAATCAGTTTTTGAGAAAAAAAAAATTTATTAAATTTGGAAAAAAATTCGTACGACAAGTAACGTTATTTTGCGTCTAAAAACAAAAAAACGTGTGGGGGAGAAATGTAAAAACAATATAATATAAATTAGTCGACTTAAATCTGATAACCTAGTGTTGCTCTATAGCTCGAATTATTCACGTTTATTAGAAATGAAAGGGATCAAAGATAATTGAACTTTTGTTGTATAAATATAAATACTTTGCTAATTTGATAGTTATTTTTTTAAAACTTTAAGTAAGGTGTGTTGATCTAAACTAGATATTTTCCGAGCAAAGAAAAGCATTATTACTTAAAACTGATACTACATCGAAGCAAAAATTAAATCGACACTATGGACTATGGATTTTTTTATGAAAACTGGGTCTAATACGAACTGAAATAAAACTAGTATCAGTACTTAGTACTATGAGTAAATGCTAAAATTAATATTTTTCAAGCTGAACATACATACATTTGCTCCCAAGCAGTATCCAATACAAATTTATTATTATGTATTTCTTGTTGTTCCTTTTCTTCAAAAATAAAAATAATTAACTAACTAACGAATCATGTTGCGTATACTCGACCATTTCCTAATGACACTCAAGCAGATTCTTATCCAACACATTTTGACGTTTTGACATTTCATTGGTTAAACAGAGGTACCTACTTTAGTATGTGTCTGAAGAAATATCTTTCAAGATATTTATGTCTATGCCCGATACCAGCGACTGAATCGATAAAAAAATGTTGTGTATGGTAATTGTGTATGTTAAAGCTCCTTATTAATCTCTTAACGCTGACCTGGAATACACTAAACGATGTTGAATTCATTCTGGGCCTAAAAACTGGGTCGAAAATTATTTACATTTTATTTTTTGTAGTAAGAAATTTGACATTATAACGGGTGATTTTTTAAGAGCTTGAGAACTTTTTTAAAAAAAAAAACGCATAAAATTTGCAAAATCTCATCGATTCTTTATTTGAAACGTTAGATTGGTCCATGACATTTACTTTTTGAAGATAATTTCATTTAAATGTTGACCGCGGCTGCGTCTTAGGTGGTCCATTCGGAAAATCCAATTTTGGGTAACTTTTTCGAGCATTTCGGCCGGAATAGCCCGAATTTCTTCGGAAATGTTGTCTTCCAAAGCTGGAATAGTTGCTGGCTTATTTGTGTAGACTTTAGACTTGACGTAGCCCCACAAAAAATAGTCTAAAGGCGTCAAATCGCATGATCTTGGTGGCCAACTTACCGGTCCATTCCTTGAGATGAATTGTTCTCCGAAGTTTTCCCTCAAAATGGCCATAGAATCGCGAGCTGTGTGGCATGTAGCGCCATCTTGTTGAAACCACATGTCAACCAAGTTCAGTTCTTCCATTTTTGGCAACAAAAAGTTTGTTAGCATTGAACGATAGCGATCGCCATTCACCGTAACGTTGCGTCCAACAGCATCTTTGAAAAAATACGGTCCAATGATTCCACCAGCGTACAAACCACACCAAACAGTGCATTTTTCGGGATGCATGGGCAGTTCTTGAACGGCTTCTGGTTGCTCTTCACTCCAAATGCGGCAATTTTGCTTATTTACGTAGCCATTCAACCAGAAATGAGCCTCATCGCTGAACAAAATTTGTCGATAAAAAAGCGGATTTTCTGCCAACTTTTCTAGGGCCCATTCACTGAAAATTCGACGTTGTGGCAGATCGTTCGGCTTCAGTTCTTGCACGAGCTGTATTTTATACGGTTTTACACCAAGATCTTTGCGTAAAATCTTCCATGTGGTCGAATAACACAAACCCAATTGCTGCGAACGGCGACGAATCGACATTTCACGGTCTTCAGCAACACTCTCAGAAACAGACGCAATATTCTCTTCTGTACGCACTGTACGCATTCGTGTGGTTGGTTTAATGTCCAATAAAGTAAACTGAGTGCGAAACTTGGTCACAATCGCATTAATTGTTTGCTCACTTGGTCGATTATGTAGACCATAAATCGGACGTAAAGCGCGAAACACATTTCGAACCGAACACTGATTTTGGTAATAAAATTCAATGATTTGCCAGCGTTGCTCGTTAGTAAGTCTATTCATGATGAAATGTCAAAGCATACTGAGCATCTTTCTCTTTGACACCATGTCTGAAATCCCGCGTGATCTGTCAAATACTAATGCATGAAAATCCTAACCTCAAAAAAATCACCCGTTACTAGGGTTTCCAGAACATCTCGTTTAAAGAGAACATGTTCTCTTTTTTGACTCCGATCTTTCTTATTCTTTCTTTTTTCATCAAATTCTTTTTTTTTTACTCTTTTTTATTTGTGTTCTCTTTTTAGTCTCTTTTTTCCAAAATATTAATCTGACTCACTTTTCATTTATATTCTTTTGTATAAGTTTCCTAAAATAAGGCATTAACACAGTGAAGTATAAACGCACCTATCCATTCGGGAGCCATAACCGTACCCTTTTAACATGCATGAACACGAACAGACCGATTTAATGTCTTGAATGCAAAACTCACCACACCATCTCTGTACTCTTCTTACTCGTCTACATTAACCTACTCACCGCGCAAATTCTTTTTTGTATTTACCGGAGTTTCTTTTTTGTTGTCTATCGGCATTGCATTTCCATCCGCCGCGCCATATGCATTTGACATTTAATCTCTCTGCAAGCAAAAATATTGTCTGGATTTCGGTTTCGTTTATTCCTTTTATTTTATAATACATTTTTTTCAAGAAATATTACAATTTTTTGAAAATATTCTAATAAATCTAAATTGATAAACTTCTCTTAGGTATTCCTATTCATATACATGTGCATACAATGTGTTTGGAATGACTGTGTCGCCGCATGTAGATTTATTTATTTATCATAATTGTTTTCAGGGTCAAACATAATACCTATTTGTAGTAAGAAACATTTTAAAATCTACCAGATACCTACAAAATAATCTATTTTCAAAAAGTAAATACACACCATAACAAGGATAAGGAACGGTTCATTATAGTAAGTTGAAACAAAAATTAATAGTAAAAGATAGCAGTGTATACGAGTACCTACCTAATTTTTTTAGCAATACCTACATAATAAATACAACGAAGAACGAAAATCAAGATGAGCAAGCGCAAGTGTACTTTCAATCAAGAACTACAAAGTAAATTTAAAATATTTATAACAAAGCCGGATTTATCGAAGCATGAAGCCTTCTGTACAATTTGTGAAGTCAAAGTCTCAATCGCAAACAAGGGACGTTATGACTTGGAACAACACATAGCATCCAAAAAACACACAATGCGAGCAGGTGAAACCTCAACTAAAATTACTTCAACATTCATCCCGAAGTTTACAAAACTAGATGACAAAGTAGCCGCTGCAGAGGCTGCTCTTGCTTTTCATGCACTCAAGCACCACTTCAGTTTTCGGTCCACAGATTGCTCGACAAAATTATTTAAGGAAATCTTTAACGATTCCGAAATTGCCAAACGCCTTTCGTCTGCCCATACAAAAACAAGAGCAATTCAAAAGCATGTAATTGCTCCCTTTTGTATTGATAGTATTTTAAGCGCCATTGTTGAAACACCGTTTTTGTCAATATCCACCGATGGGAGTAACCACGGTAATGTTAAAATTTTTCCCATTTTAATACAGTATTTTAAAAAGGAAGTTGGTGTTCAAACCAAATTGATTCATTTGGACAAACTTCCCAGCGAAAACTCGGAAACTATTTCCAATTTTCTTTTGCAAACTTTAAAAAAGTTTGACATGGAAAAAAAATGCATTTCATTTTCTGCGGATAACTGCAATACCAATTTTGGAGGATTAAATAGAGCAGGCGTAAATAACGTCTTTTACAGACTCAGATCCTCAATTGGAAAAGAGATGATTGGAATTGGTTGTCCAGTCCATATAATTTCAAACACAGCTAAATATGGCTTCGACACATTCTCTATTGACATCGAAATAATAGTTATAAAAATCTACAATTATTTTTCTATTTATACAATTAGAAATGAAAATCTGAAAGACTTTTGTGCTTCGCTTGAAGTAGAACACAAAGATTTGCTACGTCATTGTACCACCAGATGGCTGTCTTTATTTCCCGCAGTTAATAGAGTTCTTCAAGTATACCCTGCTTTGAAAGCTTATTTCTTAGCCAACGATAACTGTCCTATTCTTTTGAAAAAGTTTTTTCAATCTGATTTATCGGAAGCTTTTTTGTACTTTGTACATTCACTTACTTTTGTATTTGATGAAAAAGCCAAAGAATTAGAAAAAGAAAATAATTCACTGCTAGAAGTATCAATGGTTTTAGAATCTCTTCAAACTATTTTGAAAAATAGATATGATCAAAGTTTTATTCCTTTAAGTACAAAATCAATACTAAATAATTTAAATAAAAATGGATTCGAAGACGAAGTACACATTTTTAAGAAAGACTGCTTTAATTGTTACAAAAAGTGCAATGAATATTTACAAAAGTGGACAGTTCAATTTGAAGAGTTTTCGTGTTTTCGATGGATGAACTTAGAAAAGAAATTAGTATGGGAAGACTTAGATAAAAGTATCGATTACTTAATTTCTAAAGAAGTTTTACTGGATGACTCAAAGTTGTTTGATCAATTTTGCTTTTTAAACAAGTTTCTATCAAAAGAAATTGAAAATGACAATTTTAAAAACAAAATGTCTGTTCAAAAGTGGGTCAGTTTTTTTAGTTCGTCTACAAATTTTGAATTTTATTCAGGGCTTTTAAAAATGTGTCAGTTCTTTTTTTGTATTCCCGGACAAAATGTGAACGTGGAACGCATTTTCTCGTTAATGGGTTCGCAATGGACAAAAGAACGAAATCGTTTAAAAGTAGGAACTTTAAAATCGATACTCATAGTTGCCTATAACTTGAAAGATTTCAGCTGTCAAAAGTTTTATAATACCTTTTTAAATGAAAAGAAGTATCTTAATCAAATTCGAAGCACCCAAAAATATGACACCTCAGATGAGGAAGAAAATTAATATTTATGTCTTTATAGTTTGGATATGTACAATTTACTAAACTTCTGCGATATTTTGAATTTAATTTATTTATTTTAGTTTTGTTAATTTGAAGTTAACGCAATTTGTTTACCTACCTTACTTTTATAAATATATGTATGTTTTTTTAAAATGATGTTTTGATCATATCTTTTATTTGAACGACAGTGCTGTGTGCAAAGGGGGGGGGGCGGTAAGCGGTCTAACAGTAGATGTTTGGATGGAAAATGTCCTCTTTTTTTTAAAACACGTTATGGACACCCTACATTATACGTCTATGCAAATTAAGGTTTACTACAAGCAATATATTCTCACCGACAAAGACTCTGCAAAAACCTCCAAGGAATCAACATCAGAACCTTCCACAGGTACAGTGGAGAATACAGGTGACTGCATTCAGAACTTCAGTGCACCAACAAAATGTTCAAACAGTCAGTGAAACATCATCAGAAAAAGCATTTCCGGAAAAGGCTCGAAGATATCAAACCTGGCCCTGTCATACGTTTTAAAAGATCAATCTGATTGTTGGAAGAGAGAGCTCCATACCAGACATAATCCTTCACAGACAAGAAGTTCCCAAAACTTCAGCTGAGAAAGCTGAAGCATTTACCAAACACTTTGAGGATAGTTTCAAACACCGCCTTCCCGTACACCTTTCCGACTTTTTCAAATAAATAGAAAGAAAAAAAGTTACCAAATCTTGATGTTCTCTTGCTGACTATAGTCTTCAAGAGCTTAGACCTAGCTATCAAAAAAAACCTTAAGAACAACAATGACAGATTTCCACGGAACTTTTCAAAAACTTACTTTCTTTGCTTTCGTTTTTGCTGTATTGTCCTTATAGTTCATAGTTATATCTTCTAATCCACTCTCAATCTATGCAGACGGGACCAAAAATCACGCCCACAATTTTCGTCTTAAAACATCCTAAGGCGTTCTTATCAAATTTTGTCAGGGTACATGTTTCTGCACAATATACACATTTTCATAAATTTTTCAAACACTATTACTGAATTTTCAGCCTGTAAAAGGTTCCATATATAGGATATGATCCATCCAACTATGAAAGTGTCCTTAAGCCGTTCTGCAAAACTTTAACTGCCGAGTACCAGACTGTCACTTCTGTTAGGGTCGATCGTATATCAAATCTTCACACCTAGGCAAATCCTGTAAAAGATTAGATTGTGTGATACCAGCTCTCTATCGCATTCTCTTTGCTTTTCAGTATAGGTATAAGCCACTCTTTCTTCTCAAGACAAGTGCGTCTTTGAAAGACGAGTAAAAATCTAGAAGAAGGTATTGCGTTACAATAGAAAACACACTTGGCAACGTGCAACCAGAGAAGAGCTACTCCGAACTTTTCCGAAAGTGGATGCACTGTTATGTGCCTTCTTCAATCTCGTTTAAAATAGATAATGCTTTGGACAGCTGGTAACACGAAGTGCACTGACTTCCACAGATCTACTGTGGTCACTGCCAACTTGTTTAAGAATAGTGTTCGTTACGGCGAGTGAAGAACAGGCGAAACTAAAGGTCATGTCAGTAGCAGTTACTTCGAGGTAGTTAAAAAGTTCATCTACCTTGGAGTAAACATTGACGCGAATACCTCCTAAGTGAAGATCCGGCAGAGAATTACCCCAGAAAACGGCAGCTATAGTTCGATCAGGGGGGTATGAAAATTGTACGCTCAACAAATCTGTCAAACCTGACTTGAACCACGAGATTTGACCGATAAAATTTAAAAAAGTGCTGATACTTGGATATGATGGAAAAAATTCGTCGAAGGATATTTGGTTCAGTGTGCGAGGAGAACGAATTCAGGAGAATGCACAACCGTGAGCTCTGTGAGATGCACGATGATTTGAATGTGGTCCAAAAAGTCAAAACACGTCGATCGATTTTATAATCGAACTAACATTAACTACCTATACACAGAACCTTGACCCACTTCTATACACCTCATAATCTTTGCTTAATTTTGGCTGCTCACGTTTTCTAAAATATTTCCTAAATTACAATCAATAACTGAATATAAAGTAATTGGAAGCCCATATATATCCTCCCATCCATTTTATCACCACACGTTCTGAAAAATAAACGAAAACCAAGCAACAAACTCTTAACTAGTTTTAATTTCCACATAAAGCAGACATAGTTGGGACATATAGGCGAACGTTTTAATTAACTTATTCATCATCATGTCTCTATAATGTTGCTGCACACCCAGTTTGAGCAATGATGGGAGTCAGACCGTGCGTCGCTTCGTCGCGTCGAACTATCATCTGCCATAGACCAAAACCAAACTCATCATTACGGTAGGCCAAAAGCAGAATTTCATGAAATCCTACCGTGCTTTTAGTTGCAAACCAATAACAACAAGTGATGCAGATTGATGTGGCTCATAAGGCCGGCCACCGCCTCCTCATTGCTTTACATCAGGAAATGTTAACCCAAACATATGAGTGGTTGTCGACTGGTTCCACATTGGTTAATTAAGGTACAGATTCATCATTTGGAGGTTCAAAGAGGTGAATGTACTCGTGGCAGCCATTTTTGTAAATTAGGAAGCCGAGCATGATTCCAAGGTCGTCATTGAAAAGGCTTAACCCTGGGCAAACCTCTATCCACCGTCACATCATTGCCGCCTCGCCACCACCCGCCACTTTGCGGGTGAGCATTTTTTGTAATAATTTGTGCCTCTACGCCACACGAAGAACCGAACCTGGTCGAGGATAGACATCATTTGCTTAATCCATGCAATCAATCTGGAATTCCCTCGGGCGAAACATTCGTTTCTTGCCAACCACCGTGCGGGCTTGAAAGTAGTTATGTCACATAAAACGCCGATCCCTCTTCTTTGGATTATGTTGAATTAAACGTGCGGTCGTAAGTCGTAAGTTGTGCACATTCAAAATGTGCACACGCATATTTCCATGTAAAGTGTTTATTTCTGTGTGTTTCCACTAAAAGTCTTCACAGCCAGACAAACGTGCAGACGCAGGCAAATTAATAAATCACAATATAGCAAGTTTCCTGTGAATTTTTTTGACTTCCACCAATTGAAAGACTCAAGAAGCTATCAACGCCGATGTTATGTTGCGTCGCACAAGCCCATGTTTGTGGTCGGGAGTCAAGACCGAGAGACCAACAAAACACAACTGCGGGTTTGAAGTGATCACTTTCGGCCTCACCCAGCAGACTGACTCTGATGCAAAGAGGTTAAGAAGCATGAAATTTTATGTTAAAAGAGGAATTAATTACTCACGGGAGGCCAAAGATTGTGGCAGGCGCAAAGTCAATCGCGAGTTATGCCAGATTTCGATGGGCATTTGGGCTCACACCAAACGTTCATGTTCATGGTCTCTTTATATGGACAAAGATTAAGGACCAGAAATTAACAACTTTTTGGCAATCGAATTGATTCCATTGGCTTCGGTGTGTGTGTTCCTTTTTTTGGGAACGAAGACAAATGCTAAGTGAAAATGAAATGAATTCTCTAGAAGTGGCATCGGACAAAATGAAAGTGGCTCGGTTTTTGGTATGCTCGCTGGTGAGCTATAAGGATTATGTTCGTGTGGTATTTTTTGGGATCTTTTTGGTTGTGTTTTGTAAGAGAGCTGCACCTTTGGAGGCGTTTAAAGTCAATAAACTCTCGAGGTGGAGCTGTGACATTGAACTTTGGGGAATTTTGAAGGTGAAGTTATTGCAGAGTTCCTGGAAGTAATGTTTTTGAGGCTTTATGAGAAATATTACAGTCGTTGAAGTTATAATGTTTGTTTCTTGGCTGTCAATATCTCAATAGATTTTGTAAAGAGGATATTTACTCTTAGAAGTAAGAGTGGAATTGCTTAAGAGAAGGAATGTAGCTAGTCATTTCAATATAAACAGTGCATAAAAATAGCAATACAAAATCGAATTTTCAACGTTTTATAGCCCTATCATTTTTGAGCTTGCTTTTCAATTCCATGTAAATTATAGGAGCAGCTGCTCAGATTTGACAGTTATATCAAAGCTTCAGAGAAATGATGGCTTTATAGATGACAGTTAGATAAGAGAGGAAGCAAATATCTCAAACATTTGAAGAAAATCTAAACACTTAGGAGCTTTTTTGGTCAAGTAGAATATTGGATAATTTCACAGCAAGTGGTATGTGCTGCCCAAAACTGGAAGCTTTTAACTTCCTTCCATGTAAGCGCCAACTCATCAGACAACCAATTCTTTTTTGAGGAAGTTGAGCAATCCATCACACAAAACCTGGCGCCTAACACGAATAGATGTACATACATACATTCAACGATACCAATATGGCAAGTGACCTGATTGACAGCCCGAACTTGAACACTATTGAAGATATAATCAATAACTCATATAAAGTGAGTGGCATGCGATGTGTGTACGAGTAATCCGCTTTCATAACAGAAATCAAGTTTTAAGCAAGTTCCACCACCCCATAATAAAACAGTTAGACTTGCCTAGATACGAGCAAGATTAAGACAAACGAGAGTGGAGAATCTGATAGCTTATCAGCCAATCTATTCAAGTACGAAGGTGATGTTTTGGTAAGGAATTTGCATCAAATCATCAACCAAGGATGGATGGAAAAAGCATGCCCGATGACTGTAATATCAGCTTCATATGACTTGAAAAAGACTATCCTATCAAGACATGTCTGTCATAAAAAATCGCACATAAAACTTGTGAGAAATAAACAACAAATTTCAAGTCGAGGCTCTCCATCTTTTTATATACTTTAAAGCCGCATATAATATAGCATTTACTATCAGTATCTTTATATGGCGATGGTTGGACTACGGATCTCCGGAAATCAGATCCAGTTGTGCTGCATGACATTGGAAGATACCCGATGCAAAATGCAACTAGGGAAAAGCTCAAAGCTGTTCATAACATCCACTGTTTCCAAGGAAAGAAATGAGATATTGTGTTAATTCTTCAATATAGTTATGGAGCAGATGACGCGCTGGGTAATCTGCTCACATCGAGGCAAAAACGAATACCGAACCTCCGACTAAGCAACCAAGGCATTTCAGTTTTCCTAGATGACTGAAAGCAGAGTGTTCGAAAGTCTAGAGGATGAAAACTGACTTGTCTCAGGCAGCAATATTTCATAAGTCAGGAACGGGTAAAGGAAGTAAGGTTGACATTGCTATCGAAAACAGAACTTAAAGGGCTTGTCATACTCTGCCGTTAGATTTTTACATTTGAAGAAGAGGGATTTGAGTCACGAAACGTATACTAAAAACTGAGAATGTTTCAGATAAAAAAACAGTTGATAAGTATGATTAAGAGAGTCTGTGTTAAAATGGATAATTGATACGTGCAATACGTCTTGTATTGAGCCCTTTGCGAGATCCATCAAAGAATAGAATCATCAACACAAAATGCATTTTCATGCCAAAAACAACCAAATACTTTGTTGATCGTAATAGTTTTACTTTTTGGAAAACAAAATAATGTGGAACTGTTTGGATAGTTGAGATATGCCCCCACATCAACCGCGAAACAATTGCTTCAAGAGCAATCAGTAAGCGGTCATGAGGGAGATTAAGTGTGTCTCGACGATCTTGGCAAAAAAGGCGTAAGTGCAATTTGACGATTGCCAGAAAGGAATAGGGAGCTTACAGCATGGGTGTCCTTCGTACCGAAGATGAGGTTCTATTTAATTTATATTTTACAAACGACCAAAGGCTTGACTATCGTTGAGAGATTGTAGTATTTTTAGCTTTAATAGAATTGATGGACCCACAACTTTCTGATCAACCAGAAATGTTTATTTAACATTAAACATTCAAACTAACACTGGACTTTTCCGAGAGAAATCATGGGTTGCTTAATAATGCAACAAACAAGGGCTCTTATAAAATAAGACTCTGATATTAATATGAGTAGGAATAAAGTTTTAAAAGGACAAAAAGAATTGCTTCGAACAAATTTATAAAATGTAACAAAAAACAAACAAAAATAACCTGCTACCCGTTTTAATAGCCAAAACGGTTTGACTGATTTTCTTTAAACTTGGCACATCTGTACATTGGAATACTGCCTTAGCCGATGCATAGTGGTTTTTTAAATATGGAACAAAAAATTATTACATGCCCAATTTTCCCCAACATTGACATAAACTTGTATTGTTTAATTAAAGATCATGTTTTTTCTAATAATTCCCCCATTTAAAATTTCTGTTTTTATGATTATTTAATTTCTTTCATATTAAATTTTAGTCAAAGCTTTTTTAAAGCCTAAACGGTCCCATTTCCGATGTTTTTTAAATGATCGAAAAATCAATGAAATGCATTTCAACAGATGTATTTTAAATTTTTTTCTTGAATTGATTATTTTTCAAAACATTCTTGCAACACAGTTTGATGTTAATTATTCGACGCTACAAGAGAGTGAAATGACTCCTCCTGTACTTGAGACCGTAAACTATTTTATGGGACGAATCTTCTTTCGCACTAGTGCAGTTGCTAGAGTACTAAAAGACCTTGATATTCACAAATCCGCTGGCCCGGAAAGTATTCCTGCTATTGTTCCGATATTGTACCGATGTTCTTCAACGCTGGCAAAACCACTGCGTAAGCTTTTCCATCTGTCCTTCTCTACAGGTCTCTTCCCGAGTGGATCGAAAACAGCATTTGTGCAGCCTGCCCATAAAAAAAGACGAATCCTCGTCCCCTGTAACTATCGCCTAATTGCACTTACGTCTCTTCTTTTCAAGATCATGAAAGTGCTGATCAATTTTTAGCTTAAGAAATATCTTGAAGAAGGAAAACTCCTTAATGACCGGCAGTATGGCTTTTGTAGCAATAGGTCCACTGTTGATCTAATGGTATATTTTACCGAAGAGTGGAACAAATCTTTACATCGTTTTGGAGAAAGTAAGATTATTGCACTTGATATTTCAAACGCATTTGATAGAGTTTGGCATCAAGCTCTCTTATCGAAAATGCGTGCATTTGGTATTGATGAATCTTTTCTTCGTTGGATTAGAAGTTACCTTTCCGACCGTTCACTACAAGTAGTATTGGATGGTTTCAAATTTGATATCCACAAAATAAAAGCTGGTTTGCCTCAGGGCTCTGTTTTCTCTCCGACACTCTTCCTTATGTTCACAAATGATCTTTTGTCTGAAACTTCTAATCCGCTAAATTGTTTCGCTAGCGAAAGTACCATCAGTTTTTCATATTCGTTTTTAGATTCACATCCTTTCTTTTTTGATTTGGAATTCCAACGGCAGCGTATGATAAGCTCATTAAATTTTGATCTTGAGCATTGTCCAATGGGGAATCAAAAACCGTGTAGAGAAGAGACTGAAAAGCTTTCAGTTCTAGGTATGTGTATAACAGACCATCTTTTGTGGAGTGATCACATATTTGACGTCTCCAAAAACGCTGCTAAGTCTTTAGGCTTCCTCCGCCGCCGATCCAGTAAGTTTTTACCCCTCCTGATGTGGTTGTAATCTATAAAACCTATGTTCGTCCAAAGCTTGAGTATAATTCCCATATTTGAACCAGTGTTCCAGAAACCCTATGTGTTTATGCATACTAGGAATTTAGTAATTTTATAAGTACCTATAAGTATTTATTTATTCAAAAAAGTGACAAAATTCCTTGCGTTGACAAGTTAAGGCAACACTTTTTTATTTGTCGTCCTCGTTTAATCAACTTCCTCAACTCATTTTTCATAAGCCCTTACAATGAGAATTCTCCTTAAATCATTATAAAATCTGTCTCAGAAAATAATTGGATTACCTGATCAAAAAATTATCATCAATAAATAAAATCATTCTGACATGGGGCTTCCAAAGTCGATTTATCTCTCATACAATATCGCCTTGAATCAAACAAAAAAAAAATACTAAAAAAAGAAAAAGTCTGGCGGAATAAAAATAATGCTTATCGACCACAAATTCAAATAGTTTTTTTTTATTTTCACGGTCAAGTGGATTAGAGAGTCTGCGGTGGCATGTCCCTCCAACTCCATCCGGAATAAGCAAGACTAAGGCAATCTCTTTTAACACTACCCACATTCGAGATAGACTCCAAGTCGTCCTCCTCGTCTGACTCGACACACGAAAAACGCACGCATCTTTCGCATTAACCCCCTCGCTCAAGGCGGTTTCGCTTCGAACGTCATACGTACCGAATTCTATGGCCCAAATCTGACGTAAATGCATACGAACACCGGACTTTACTACACAGAATCGCACGTCTAGAGATATGAAAAAAGTATTGGTATAGTGCCATACATATACTATATTCAGCTCTGTGATTGCTGCACTATCATCTCTGATGATGCATATACACAATAAAAATGTTATTTCCACTTCTTGCCCAACTTTAAGTCCATTTCACTGGAAATGGAAAAATTGCTATTTTTACTTTACATATTATATTGATATCCCATCTAACCGGCCCGCCCTTCTTAATCCAACGAATCTTGATCCAATAAATTTGTTGTTTGGATTTTTTTTTTTTGAATTGGTGTTGTTGTAGTAGGTCTGTTCATTTCTTTTGATCTGACTTGCTGGAGATTTTTAGTTTTTTTTTTTTCATCTCGAAATATATTTGCGGTCATAAATTATTAGTTTTCGTACAGAAATCACGGATTCGTCTGTGCGATTGATCGCCGCAGGATCAGAAAATTATCGCGCTCGCTCTCAAATTAGTTAAGTAGTGTGTCCTGAATCTTAATTTATTACAAAAGGAGAAGATATTTCTTGGTCCTTTTGAGCAGTCGCGATTTTAATTTTGGCGCAACGTGATCATATAATTATAGAATTCGATGTAAATATTTATTGGAATAGTATCCGCACGTTTAGGTCATTCATCTCGAGAATAGTGCTGGGTGTAAAATGTCTATCTTTTTTTCTCCTCCTTTGTTGATTTAAAGAAAACACATAGAGTGTTGGATCGATGGTGAAACAAGATTTCCTACATGCAAATTGTCTTAGATACGCGGATACACAAGACACTGCATCCGAAAGGAGGTGTAGCTTTCGGGTAGATTTTTGATGCGTTTGAGTGCGTTGAATAGTTTAAAGGAGTGCACACTGCACAGTGTTGTTTTTAACGCGTGAATTCGAAATAGTTTTTTCTCACAAATCTAACAAGACAAATATTTGAACATTTGTGACTATTATGAAGAAAAATGTGAGTAGGAATTAAGATATATTTTCCTTAAATAATTTCGTGTGGCCTGAGATTTTTGCATTTAATTCAAAACACAAACAAATTTTTCTTCAGTGATCGGAAAATAGTTTAAAGTCCACTTCTTTTTGACAAATTTTATCAAAATCGGTATAGTTGTTTTTGTATATTTTGTGCAAACTTTATTTGAATCCTTGTGTTTTTAAATGACGTATTTATGTTCAAAAATTAAAAATTTGGTTTTCCTTATTGTTTCTAATAGTTTTGTCATGGAACTTTTAAAAGTTTATGTACATTTTTGAAAACAAAACAACTTTTTCAGTCAGGCATATATTTAAGAATGTTTAAATAAAATCAAAGGGAGAAATTATTTTAATAAAAAAGGAAAGATTCAAGAATATAAATAATTGTATTGAAACACCGGAAACCCACTTTGTTTGAAAATTAAATTTCCAAAAACATAAATTAAAATAAATTAAGCATATGCATTTTTTGTATCTAGTCTTTCAAGACTATGTTTTTACAAACCAGAGAAGCCACAAAGAATTAGGATGAGTACTAAAAGTCAAACTTACTCATATATTTTCTGATTTTTTCTATATTAAAAGTTTATTTTATATTTGATTCGTATTACTGGCGGAATAATTGGGGCGATATATGGATAAGTCTTAGCTGATATCAATAGAAATAGTACAGTGCCTTGTTACGTTCCAGCCAGCTAAAAAACAACACATTTACTCGTATTTAAGCCAAATGCGAAATTATATTTCTTGTGTGCAAAAAAAAGCAAAAAAACATTCAGTTGATCTTATGAATTCGCTAATCTTAAGATTTTCTGAAAATTTCATCAAAATCGGTCACGATGTTTTGGTATTCATAGGAAACATACATGCACACAGTCACACACATCGATTTTCATGTACAAATACTTAGTTTTTGTAGGAAAAAAACTGATAGGATTTTGATAAACATTCCTAAATTCAGCAGAGCTAAGAGCAAGCAGTGGAATGCTGATTGTAATACAAAATAAATTGCGCAACTGAGAACTGCACAACAAAAGAACCTGCTCTTATGTTTTAGAGACTAAAAATTTAAAAAAGGGTTCTATACAGGGTGTCCCTCAGTCACCGCTCCAAATGAAAACCATGGATTTCTGAGGTAATTTTAAGTCGAAAAACTTAAGAGGTAATTTTCTCGTTTTCGTCCCGTTTTCGAGTTACATATAACGGTTTTTATGATTTTTGCCTTAACTGGCTTTATCTTTGCCAAACTAAGTCCGATTCGTAAGATTTTTGTTATAACCAATCAAGAATTTATTACAGTTTTAGTTTGTCCCAAAACGGACAACCGTTTCTCCGAAATTTGGCATCAAACCCAATCTTTTCGTTTTTTAAGTTGTTTTTTCACTTTGATATCATTTTATTAAAAAAAAAAAAAAAAAACACGTTAATGAGTACTAATTTTTTTGCTTATTATTAAAGCCCAGTTTATTTTCATAAAAAAATTTTTTTTTTCCTCAAAAAGAATACTAAATGTAATTAACAAAAAATAAACAAACTGAGTGAATTTAAGAAAAGCAAACAACAAACTCAGACGATTTTTGACCCCTCCCTATTTTCAGTACCAATGAAGTCAGAATCAGAAACTTAAAATTCCGAATACATATTTGCTAAGCTAGTCAGGCACAGGCACCTCAATAAATTTAAATTTTCTAGCATACGTGGTTCCTGAGATATAAGGCCTTAAAAATCACAAAAACCGTTACTGACTGACTGACAGATCATCAAAATTATGGAGCACTTCCCGACATCGTAGAATCTTGTAATTTTGCATAACGGTAGGTCTTCCATTCAGGGGCGTGGTATCCGCCCACTTCCTCAAAACTGATGTAAATTATATGGCACACTTCCGATTGCAGAAGAACAATGAAATTTTGTAGAATGGTAGTTGAGATTTTCCATTCAGGGGGCGTGGTATCCGCCGACTTTCTGATATTTCATTCGAAGTGTCTTTTCATTGTCATGTTGAAACTATACATGCATCTTGAAAATTCACGACTTTTCTGAGAACTAGAGTGCTCGATTTGGTACTCTATGTTACGTTAACATGAATGAAAAAAAGAAACATACGTATCTTTCGAGATTTTGACACGGCAAAAAGGAGTGAGATTAGACCAAAAACATAAATATTAAAAAAGGGCCATGTTCTTCTATACAAAAACAATTGAGCCGTGAAAAGTACTTAGATCTAAAAGTACGCCAAGTTCTTACTTCATGAAGGTTTAATACCGAATATTTAAAGTAGAATAATATTGAAACAGCTACAATGTAATAGAGAAATTTTATTTTTTACTAAATGACTAAAATTTGATGGGCTTACTTGGCAAGTTTTTTTGTATGCCCAATTCAAAAGGTTTTAAAAACTTGACCAGTAAACCCATCAAATTTTAGTCAGTAATCATTAAATAATAAAATTTCTCTATTACATTGTAGCTATTTCAATATTATTCTACTTTAAATATTCGGTATTAAACCTTCATGAAGTAATAAGAACTTGGCGTACTTGTAGATCTCAATACTTTTCACGGCTGACTTGTTAGACAAAGGTTTTTGTATAGAAGAACTTGGCTCTTTTTTTAGCATTTATGTTAAAGAACCATTTTTTTGTTTTTGATTTTCTCAAAAACGGTACAACCGATTTTGATCATATTTTTTTTGATAAAGTGTTTTGGAAACTCAATATTTCGAAAACCTTAAGCTAGATTTTTTTTAAACTTGATTTATAAAAGTCTCTCAACATAATCTACAAGATGTATGAAAAAAAAACTTTTATTTTACCTAAAAATAAAGATACCCAACATACATATGTTGAAAAATGGTTTTCAAAAATTGTATTTTTCTCGAAAACAGCACCTAGAATTTTGATAAAATTTTTTTTCTTTCCATTAATTTTTATGATCTTTAATTTAATAAAAAAAAATTTTAATTCAGATAATACAGCGTGTACCTACCAAAGAACCATTTTTTTGAATTTTGAACTACTCATTATCGATATAACGGATTTTAATAATATTTTTTTAGAGATGCCTAAAAAGTCTAAAGACCATTGCCTTTAAAAACTCACAAAAAAATATTTTTTGAATAATTTTTTTTTTGGAAAATTCGATATTTCAAAAACGGCTCAGTATTTTTTTGGAAACTTAATTTACAGTCGTACAGTAATAAAAACTTAAAGCTGGCATACCAAATCTTTTTTTTTTAAGTCTTTTAAAAAGTTTGTATATAAAAGCTTTTTTTTTTAAGAAACCACTACAACGACTTATAGTTTTTGTTCTTACATAAATTCATATTTGCATAGCATTCTGTTTTTGTCTCTTACTACTAAAAGAATTGAAAAAAATAAATAATTGTATCCTTATGATAGTTTTCTCTAATAACATTCGTTTTTAAAATTCCTAGTCTATTACATAGGAGCAAGTTCGTACGACCCAGTCGTGCATTTTATTTGTTTATTGTTTTGTTTAAAAAAAAAAACTAACTCATCACTATAATGATGATTATCTGAAAATCATTTGAACAATCAATGATCTGCAACGTAAGATACAAGATTTTAAAATATCTACGTCACTAAGACTAACATAATAATAAGTTTAATGCTATAATTTCATTAAATAAATATTTACGTATGTACCTAGTTTCATTGTAATTTAATTTTAACATAACCAACGTCATAGTTCACAGGAAAGCCCCTAATATTTCATTATGAAATCATTTGGGTAATTTGTTTGTTTTCCACGTTTAGCTACATACTATGTATGTATGTATATTTGTTTAGGAATTCAGAAAAACTTTTCGTACAAAATTTCAAATTTGATAGTGCTTCCGTTTGTTTATGTACATTAGAAAACAAACATACGAGTAATTCAAAAATTAAAACAATTTGAAAACGTGCTCACCTGTGTCCACGTAATTGAATTTTTAGTGTAGTGCTGAATTGCTTGGGCTTGTGAATTATTAAATATTTACAGTTTTTGTTTTTGAGTTTCTGAAATAATTTACATGAAAAATAGATTCTTTCGTCGGCTGAATTTGTCTTACCTAAATTAGATTAGATTAAATTCAGGTTTTCGAGCCATCCTGGCGCAAACACAAACTGATCTTTATTTCTGGAATTACTGGCTTGCAGTAAAGTTGTTGAGACCATGTCTTAACAAATTTTTGAAAGTATTTAATTTGGACTGCGATATAGATATAGCAATATTCAGGGCCGGACAAGCTATACGTGCAAGAGGTGCAAATGCGCATGGCGCTGAGGCCAAGGGGCGCCTTGGGCAAGCGTTAAGAAAGCCACTAGCTCGTAACTACTACCTTCATTTTTAAATCTTATTTCCTTTTATAGCTCACACCAATATTGATTTTCATTATATAACTAACAGCTGATTCTGAATTTAAAGATAGATATATTTATATACATATCTACTATTCCAAAAATAAGTCGATGTTTACCTTCCTATTCACACCCACACTCCCACAGTAAAAAACCACATCACAAATCTTTACAAAGTGCACGATTTTGTTCGCTTAAAAACAGATACCTACCTTTTTGCTACTTTTCTCTTTATCAATCTTTAATCTTTAACCATCGCGTGTATGAGTTAAGGCATTTATTTTATTTTCATAACCCTCCCCTATGCGGTGTAATATAAAAACAAAATTTTAACAGCAAATACAGACAATTAACAGCTTGCATGTTGATAACATGCGCCCGATTTCAGTTCTTCTATATGAAATCGAAGTCAGCAATGTTACTCACAGAAATTCTAAGGGTAAAAATTCATACTCATTGACATAACAGCGCGCAAAATAAAAGTTGCGTCTATGAAATTTAACTTTCCCGGTTGAGCGTTTTTGTACTATGTTTTAGTTTGGCACTGGCCTCTCTTTATGAGTGAAATTTTATCACTGTCATGACTCATGAGTGTCATGTTGTGTCGCTCGTTTGTAGAGATGAGACAAGTGATGATGATGCGATGTTATTGAGGTTTGTCGTTAATGAGTGAATCTGTTTTATTCAATTTCTCCTTTTCTCTATTTCTTTCCAGTCATTGTTTACATTTAAAAAAGCGGTTTTTTGACTAATATAATTACTTTATTTGTCTATTGTAGTAAAAAAAACTCAAAACAAAAGCAAGGATAGGGAATCTATTATGTATAACGGCTAACGTGTTCTTGTTTACATTTTTGTTGAAATTATGTAAAAGTCTGATTTCACTTACTGCCAAAATTAAAACTATTTGAATGGTCAAAGAGGCGAAGTATTTTTCAGTTATTGTTGACTCAACACATGATAGAAGTCGTTAGATTTGTTCATAAGAAAAACAACGAATTTAATGTTGAGGAACACTTTTTAGGGTTTTTGAAAGGGCAAGACAAAACTTCTTCGCAAGTTGACTAATTTAATTTAAGGTGAACTTAAATTGCATGTAATTTCTCTTAGTAATTGCAGAGGACAAGGTTATGATAATGGTTTAAAAATGAAAGGAAAAGAGACTGGTGTTTAAAACAGAATTAAGAGTCTTGAACCAAGTACTTTTTCGTTCCCTGCTGCTTGCATTCCCTAAATTTGGCTGTTAATGCTCGTTGTTCGTTGGAAGCTGTTAAGTGGAAATGCGCTCAGAAGAACAATTCACTAACTACGTGCAATCAGCTGAAGCCATAGTCTAAATCTAGAAATACCATCACAGTTTCCTCAAATAACATGTATGTATGCGCTCTAGGAAGAGGAAAAGGTTTTATATTGATGAATGCCATGAGACAAATTTAGAAAAATTCGAAACTAAAATTAATAAAAAACTACTTGAGGACCACAATGACTCAAGAGAGATTAGTTGACTTGTCAATCATGGCTATAGAAAAAGAGCTCGTTAAGTCATTAGAACTGAGTTTGCTAAAAAAGAAAAGTTAGTCTATTGCAATAAGTTGGGTTCCATTACTTTTTATTAAAATAATACTTATATTATTATTTTCTACTCTGAATAAATATGTAAATATTGATATAAAACTTTTAAAAATTTACGTTTGTCCTTAAGTGAGCTCAAGGTCACGAAGAAAGGAAACATTTATAAAATTTAAATAAATCATATTTATTTAAATTATATATAAAGTAATATCTAGTAATAGGCCTATTGGGGATACCTCAATAAAAAGAACGCATTGAAAAGTCTACCCCTTGGGTAATGACGAAATGACTTCTTCCGCCAATAACCAAAATTGAGGGGCGCCACTGATGAAGCTTGCGCAGGGTGCTTATTTAGCTCAGGCCGGTCCTGGCAATATTAAATTAATTAAGTGGTTTACAGCACTGCTTTTAAATCATATCAAATAGATAACTAAGGTGAGCTTCTTAGGGTGTAAGAAATAAAATTGCACGACTGGATCGCACGAACTTACTCTTATGTAAAAGTACTTTGGGATTCAAAATACATTTTATAAATATGTATACATGTAGGATGACCACATTTTACATCATACCATAATTCTAAAATCAAGCCAAACATTTACGTATTTACGCTATTTCATATTCAATATCATTTCAATTTAAATATTAAAAACCTTATATAAAAACCTAAGCGGTATTAAAATGCAGCTAAGAATAAAAAAGGTCATTCGGTAAATGCATTGTTTAAAGTAAAGTAAAAGAAAAGTCAAGTCACGAAAAGTAAATTCAAAGTCAAGTTAAAGTCAAGCGAAAGTTGCTATATTTTTCTATTAATCATTATTCAATTAAATTTTATACAAACCTTTATTTTTTTTAAACTCTTTAAATTCAGTGAATTAAAACTTAATTTAACTTATAAAAACTTGTTCATATTTAATCCCTTTCATCCCCCTACAATTGGTGTCAGAAGTGTTTCCGAGCAAGAACAAGTGCCGCGAAAAGTGTTTGAACATTTTGTTTTAACTATAAATTAGAATTGTGCTAGTGCTAAAATTTCATAAAATAAAAAAGAAAAAAAAGCGATGTTATTAAATACGTAAACCGAAAAGTTATAAGTGACAACAACTAACAAAGCACAAATTAAAAAGTAAAAGCTAAGAATTAATTATTTAAAAATCTTGAATCTAAATATTCATGCATTAAAAGTTTCAAATAGAATTTTGCGATACATTTGTGCATAAAAAGAAAAAAAAAGAAAATTCATGTTAATTGTGAGTGCATTAGTTAAAAAATAGCAAAAACGAAAAAAAAAGAGAGTAAAATAAGAGAAAAGTACCATCTATCGATCATTAAACGAAGTATACACACACGAACATTGGTGAGATCGTTTCATATTTTTTTTTCTCTTACATATTTAGCTATAAATTTAACGATAAATTTACATGAAAAGCTTTAAAGCTTTACTGTCGCATGCAATAAGAACTTTAACTTGAGATAATCTTTCAAAACAAACTACTAAGAAAAAGCTTTTGAGTCGAATTTGTTTTTTTTTGTTATGATCGAGCAAGAATTAATGATGGGGAGAAAGGTTTGAATTCTGAATGGATGATTTAAATAAATTAACTACCAAACAATTGCAAACAATTTTAAAAGAAAAGAAGTTATCGTATCGATATTATTTAAAAACTGAATTAGTTAAAAGGTTACATAATGCTATTTTGAAAGAAGGAATGTCAATTAGTGAATTTATTGAAGATTATTTTCGAGAAGGAAATTCAAGTGATAAGATAGAAGTAGGTGAAGTTGAGAAAGAGGAAATTGTCGTTGATGTAAATTTGAAAGCTGCTGCAGAGATGACGGAGACCAATAATTTTGTTTTTAAGGATGTCGAAGAATCATTAGATAGATTTACTGGAGAAGCTGGAAAAAATGTAGTTCTTTGGTTAAAAGATTTTGAAGATATAGCGACAGTATGTCAATGGAATCCCATACAAAAATACCTTTATGCAAGGCGTTTACTTAAAGGAGCTGCCAAACTAGCAGTGGAATCGAAAAGCGGTATTTGCAGTTGGAATGATTTAAAGGAATTTTTATTAAACGAGTTTAATGATACACCTTCGTGTATAAGTCTTCACAAAGAGCTTCAATCAAGGATGAAAAAAGCTAGCGAAACCTTTTTAGAATACATGTATTCAATGAAGCAAATTGCTATGAGGGGTAATTTCGATGACGCGTCTTTAATAGCCTATATAATCCAAGGTATTCCAGATAGCCCTTTAAATAAAACCGTTCTATACGAAGCAACAAGTTTAGAAGAGCTGAAGAAAAAGTTTTTAGTTTACGAAACGATAAAAGGTCATTTAGCGAGTACGAGTAATTATAGAAACCAAAACAATAATTCTCAAAATTTTAAGCCAAGTAATTCAAACAATTACAAAAATTCTGTGAGTCAAAAGCGATGTACAAACTGTGGTTCTCTTTCTCATAATCAAAATGTTTGTCCAAACAAAAGTAAAGGAGCAAGGTGTTTTTCATGTAGTGAATTTGGTCATATTTCTACAAATTGTCCAAAGAAAGAAACCAGAAATCCGAACAATAATGTTAAAAGGATTAACAGACTAGACTGTTGTGTAAGTCTTACGTTAGCTGGGGAAGTTTACTCTGTTTTAGTGGATACGGGGGCGGATGTTTCGTTGATGCAAAGGAGCGTTTGGAGAAGGGCTGGTGGTGCTGTAATTGATGGGCTCGAAGAAAATTTGCTGGGATTTGGTGATGGTGATGCGAAACGTACTTATGGATCGTGTTTAATTGATGTTTTAATCGGAGAAGATAATTATTCCGTTCGATTCCATATAGTTCCTGATGAATGGATGTCAGACTGCATGATTTTGGGAAAGAACTTTTTAAGAATTGCTAGAGTTAACATTGATAATGGAAATATTTGTGTAACTAAAGTTCCAGAAACTGTTAATTTGGAAGAAAATAATATTTCGAAAATGGACGTTATTGAGTTGTTGGAAAAGAATGATTTAAATTCAATCATAGACTCAAAAATTAATCATATTTCAAATCCTTCCATTCGAAACGAGATAAGAGAGTTAATATGTAGATATGAACCAACGAAACAGGATAAGTGTAAAGTGGAAATGAGAATTGTGTTATCCGATGATCGTCCAGTCTATCAAAAGCCAAGAAGGTTAGCACCACAAGAAAAGGAAGACGTTAAGAGACAGATAGATACCTGGCTTTCAGAAGGAATAATACGCCATAGCTATTCGGATTATTCTAGTCCGATAGTCTTGGTTAAGAAAAAAGATGGATCTAATAGAATTTGTATTGATTATCGTTTACTTAATGCCAAAATTATAAAAGATCGCCATCCACTTCCGTTGATAGAGGAAATTTTAGAAGATCTTGTTGGAGGATTATTTTTTGTTGTTTTGGATTTCAAAAACGGGTTTTTTCACGTACCCATTGAAAAGGAAAGTCAAAAGTATACCGCATTCGTCACACCTGACGGGCACTATGAATTTTTAAAAGCACCTTTTGGTCTTTGTAATTCGCCGTCAGTTTTTCAAAGGTTTATAAACTCTGTCTTTGAGAAACTTTTACGTTCAGGATGGTTAAGAATTTTTGTGGATGATTTAGTCATTCAAGCTGTAAGCCCGGAGGAATGTCTGGAAAAGCTTAAACTAGTTTTGGAAGTCGCAGCTGAAAATGGTCTTTTTATTAACTGGAAGAAGTGTAAGTTCATCACTGAAACGATTGAATTTTTGGGACATGTCGTAGAAAATGGATCACTGAAACCATCAAAGGAGAAGATACATGCGGTCCAAAATTTTCCAATGCCGAATTCAGTAAAGAAAATTCAGTCCTTTCTCGGATTAACAGGGTTTTTCAGGCGTTTCATTGCAGGATACGCAGTAATTGCTAAGCCCTTATCGGATTTACTGCGTAAAGATACGGTATTTTGCTTCGGTCCTAATCAAGTGGAAGCTTTCCAAAATTTAAAGGATGCCTTGTGCAAAGACCCAGTTTTGAAGCTTTATAATCCAGAGTTGGAAACGGAACTTCATACCGACGCGAGTAAGGTTGGATACGGCGGTGTCTTACTTCAAAGACATAATGACAACGAGATGCATCCTGTTTTTTATATCAGCTATAAGTCGTCGAAAGCGGAAAGCAATTTTACTAGTTATGAACAAGAGGTTCTGGCAATCGTTAAGTGTTTGCAGAAGTTAAGGGTTTACCTTTTGGGAATACCATTTAAAATTTTTACGGACTGCAAAGCTTTTACAGCAACTATGAGGAAGAAGGAGTTATGCACACGAGTTGCGAGGTGGGCAATATTCTTACAGGATTTTAACTGTGAAGTCCTTCACAGAGCTGGTTCATCGATGAGGCACGTGGACGCTCTTAGTCGCTTTCCGGTAATAATGAGAGTTGAAGATGGTGTTCTGCATCGTATTAGAAAGGCGCAAGAGACGGATGAATTTTGTTTGCTGATATCAAACATTTTGAAGCACCAGGAATACGAAGATTTTGTAATGCGCAACGGTATTTTGTATAAATTTGTTGAAGGTGATTACTCCCTGGTTGTTCCAAAGAAGCTGCAGAGAGAAGTACTGCGAGGCATACACGAGCAAGGTCATATGAATGCAAGAAAGGTGGAAGTTTTGGCAAGGAAGGATTTTTGTATACCACGTATGTCGTTCAAAATTAAACAAGTAATTGCAAATTGCATTCCATGCATACTTGGAGCGAGGAAAAGTGGAAAACAGGAGTGTTTGCTCAATCCCATCGAAAAGTTTGATACACCTCTCAATACGTTTCATCTTGATCATCTTGGTCCTTTGAATTCAACAGCGAAGAGCTATAAGCATTTGTTGGTCATCGTGGATGCTTTTTCAAAGTTTACTTGGATCTTTCCCGTAAAGTCTACGAGTGCTGAAGAAATGGTAAAGAAACTGTTGATCCAGAGCGAAACTTTTGGCGATCCGGCAAGAGTCATCTCGGACAGAGGTTCCGCTTTTACATCCAATCTATTTAAGGAGTATTGTGAGGAAAGAAAGATTGTGCATTCGCTTGTGACTACAGGAGTTGCTCGCGGAAATGGTCAGGTGGAGAGAATCAACAGGACTATTATTGAAATGTTGACGAAAATGTCAGTTGATGCTCCTGATAAGTGGTTTAAACATGTGCAAAAACTACAATGTATTATAAACTCGACGGTTAATCGAAGCACAAACAAGACTCCATTTGAGTTAATGTTCGGAGTTCGTATGAGATCCAAGGATAATATTGAGCTGAAGCAACAGATGGAAGAGTTATTTATCGAGGAATTCGAAGATGAAAGGAAGGAGATGCGAAGGCAGGCTAAGGAACAAATTATTAAGGTTCATGAAGAAAACCGAAAAGGCTACAACAGGAAGAGAAAAGCTGCTACGCAATACAAATTGGGCGACCTAGTTGCGATTAAAAAAACTCAATTCGCACCTGGAACAAAGCTATACCCGTCGTACTTAGGCCCATATGAAGTTACGAAAGTCAAGAGAAACGACCGATATGAAGTTCGTAAAGTGGGAACTCACGAGGGACCAAATAATACCTCGTCTTCAGCTGACTTTATGAAGCCCTGGCGCAACGAAGATGATAGTGAATCCGATGAAGTTGAATCCGAAGATGATGATGTAACCGATGTTTAGATGTAATAAGTACCCAAAGAAGACTGTTCGTCTGAGGCAGCCGACAAGAAGGATGGCCGAGTGTAGGATGACCACATTTTACATCATACCATAATTCTAAAATCAAGCCAAACATTTACGTATTTACGCTATTTCATATTCAATATCATTTCAATTTAAATATTAAAAACCTTATATAAAAACCTAAGCGGTATTAAAATGCAGCTAAGAATAAAAAAGGTCATTCGGTAAATGCATTGTTTAAAGTAAAGTAAAAGAAAAGTCAAGTCACGAAAAGTAAATTCAAAGTCAAGTTAAAGTCAAGCGAAAGTTGCTATATTTTTCTATTAATCATTATTCAATTAAATTTTATACAAACCTTTATTTTTTTTAAACTCTTTAAATTCAGTGAATTAAAACTTAATTTAACTTATAAAAACTTGTTCATATTTAATCCCTTTCATCCCCCTACATACATATTTTTTATATTACAAATTTCCTTAAAATTTTTTGAGAACAAGATTTGGGATGCCAAATTTTAAGTATTTAGTAATATAGATTTTAGGATTTTTTTTTCAAAAATCTCAACAAAAAAAATTCGAATATTTTTATATACAATATTATTTGAAACTTAAGGGGGCTCCTGCTGAAAATTTTTGGTTAAAATTGTTAGAGCCGTTGATGAGAAAGTCAAAAAATCAAAAAACGGTTCTATGACAGGTACCGTTAATAACATTTTTCCCCAAAATTTTTTTTTTAAAAAAATGTAGTCCATGTCCATAATACCACACATAATTTTTTTTATCAAAATCGTTAGAGCCGTTTTCGAGATAAATAAGATTATGCATTACGGGTGTATGGGGGTACCGTTAGTTTTAGAGCTAAACAAAATTTCAAATTCCCATCTAGGGAATCACCGGAGACCCTTAAGTACCAAGTTTGAAGAAAATACCTCCAGTAGTTTAGGCTGTGGTTCGAGGTACAGACATACAGACATAAAGACATACAAACCGACATACGGAATTGTCGGATCCACTTTATTCGTCTCCGCTATCATCGTATTGTCAACTTTGATCAAAATCTTGAGCTCGATTTTTTTTCCAAATGCAGAACTTGCCCTATAGTACCTATATCGCAAGTAAAAAAGGAACAAATAGAACTATACATAGCTTTAAGAATTTTTCCGCGTGGCAAAAGTGTTTATTCACATAATATACAGTCATGAGCAAACTATTTCGAAATTTTCAATATATTGTGCCTGGTTTTCAAATATAATTAGAAAAGCATAACACCGATGAATGTTAGTACTTACGTATAATATGGCTTCCCTTGGCTTTTTTGAGTGCGTTGACTCCTTAGGGCATTGACGAAACCAGCTTTTCGCAAAAATATTTGATTTCGTTGTCATGCAACCATATATCAATTAATTGAAGAAATACATTTTCTTTTTTCGGGTCAGGGAAGTTTCCATCAGTCCACTCCAAATCATAAATGGTTTGAAGAGTACAACTTCCTGTTTTTGGTTGTGGGACATGAAGCAAGATCCTGTTGAAAAATTGAGTTTTGGAGTGAAAGACTCCTCCGAATGGTTGAGAGCAGCATTTGCGTTTAAACTTCGTCACATTTGGTGTTCTTTCATTATGCCCTCTATTGAATTCAGATTTCAAATTCCAGGGCCTTCAAACGTAAAAAAAAAAATAAACATGGCGCTTAAACAATACGGCCAGGTCGGAGTTAACTTGTTACCTTGTATGTGACTATCGTCCAAGAAAACAACATTTTTCCAATTTTTCACTGTCCGTTTTTTATGTTTTAAGCCCGTTACAGTATTCTTTTCTTCATTTTGTTCATTAGAAGCTGCTTTATCGAAAGCTTTGATGGTTTTCGCCCCGGCTCAGGTCGAAACTTGTCTTACCAGGGTTAACGACACGGTTTGGTTTTATTACAATTAATCCAGTGAGCTTGTGTGAAGCAATAATTTGCGAAGCACTGGATTTAGAATCCCCAACTCCATGTGAAATCTTTCGACAGATTTTCGCAGAGTGTTCATGTAAGGCAATGTTTTTGACCCTCTTTTCCATCAAAATATCCGGATGATGCAGTCTTAACAAACAGTATTTTAGAATGTATGATTTTACTAGATACTTTTCTAAAAATCACTATTTACCTCTAAGAATATTTTATAATATGTCAAGAGTCATGGCGATGGCTTTCCGAAAACCTGGATTTTTGCTTATGCTCCTCTTTCAGAAAATGTTCGGGTTTGTTTAAGTTTGTATTTGACAAATCATAATGAATCGTTTAATGTCGATTTTCTTTACACACTTGGGACTTCGATCCCTTTTCAAATTTTCTGTTTTGGTGTGCGTATTTCGCATACATGATGTAAATCCCTCTCCAAATACGGTTTCGAAGAATTTGATCTTTGTCAAAAAAAATCGATTTTTTTGGTGTGAAGGAAGTAAAATCTGTCGAGGGATCGAAATCTTCACACAGAAATTGATTTCTCATGTGTAAAGGAAATCGACGTAATATTTTTTTTATTAAAATTAGGTCAATCAAGTCAATCATTTCAAAATTTGTAAAAGGCTAAGGCTTGGATTTAATTGTTCCTTAAGGTACAAAAAAGTTTTCACTTCTCAATTTTGCAACCTCAAAATATGAAAATATGATGTTTTCTCAATATTGATAACCATATCCTTCTGTTCAGGAAATTTTACAAATATATAAGATTCAGCTTAAGCATCAGTGTAGGAATCTATGGATTGGGTTCTTAACGAGTATAAAACTGGCAAACTTTCTATTTTTTTTAGCGCGTTAGTTCAATCTTTGATGGGCTCTTAGCTGGCCTTGTAGTGAAAGAAATGTAAATCCAATCTCAATATTATTATTGTTATATCATAAACGGAAAATAGCTGGAAACATCTGACGGTCTTAAACCAAGTGAAATTGCGTTTGATTTTTCTTGTTCATTTGAAAGAATTTACTTTAAAAAAACAAAAATAAAATTGGAGGTTGACGAAATGTTTATCAAGTCAACAACTGCTTTAGAACAGACAATTAGAATCATCTTTTTTCACTTGTGCTCGGTTAACTTATGCATTTTTTGACAAAAATCATTTTTGATAAATTGAAATATTTTGTGAAATGTCAAATTAAAAGTTAGAATCCATACTTCTTTAGTTTATGAGGTTTATTTCTGCAGTTTCTGCAACAAATTTGTGAGATAATTTTATGAGATTTGCAGAAACTTTTTCCCATACAAATTTTGACAGCTCTTTTCTGCGGAGATAAAATTATCTGGTTTACGAGGGTTTTCCCCGCTTACATGAATACCCTTAAAATATATTTTTCAATAGCTAAAAAAATCGAACTCGAGATTTTGATCAAAGTTGACATTACGATGATAGCGAAGACTAAAAAAGTGGGTCTGGCAATTCTGTCTGTCTGTCGCTTCGACTACAGTCTAAACGGCTCGGCCGATTTTCTTTAATCTTGGTAGATATGGGTTTTGATTTTTTACCCCCGCACATTTTTTTCTTTTTTTGTTAAGACGAAAAATAATGGTACCTGCCATACGAATTTTTTTCGGAATTTTATAAATATTTTTGTTTCTCAAAAACTGCTGGACAGATTTAAAAAATAAAAACACAAAAAAATTTCATTTAGTTAAAGCTAGGTAATGCTTGATAAAAATTTTCCGAAAAATGGTTTTTGAGGATACCCCCCATGGAACCATTTTTTTTGTTTTTGATTTTCTCAAAAACGGTACCACCGATTTTGATCTTTTTTTTTTGCGAAGTCTCTTCAAAAATTTAAATAGAATTGTGTATTCAAATTTTCAAAAAAAATTTTTTTGGATTTTAAAAAAAAAACTTCAAAATTTTTTTTCAAAACTCAATATTTCGAAAACCCCATGCTAGATTTTTTTTTAAACTTGATAAATAAAAGTTTCTTAATACAGTCTACAAGATGTGAGAAAAAAAATTCATTTTACCTTAAAATAAAAGTACGCACCATACAAATGTTAAAAAATTTAAAAAACTGGTTTTCAAAAATCGAAAACGGCACCTAGAATTTTGATAAACTTTTTTTCCTTTCAATTCATTTTTATGATCTTAAATTTATTAAAAAAAATTTTGAAATTAAGATATTACAGCTTGTCCTACCATAGAACCATTTTTTCGAATTTTGAATTTCTCATTATCCACAAAACGGTTCTTAATGAAATTTTTTATAAAGAAGTTTCTAAAAAGTCTAAAACACATTGCATTTCAAAACTTTAAAATAAATATTTTTTGAATTTTTGAAAAAAAAAAATCTATTTTTTTCTTTTTTTTTTTGAAAATTTGATATCTCAGAAACGGCTCAATATTTTTTTTTTTAATTTAATTTTTATTCGAACAATAATAAAAACTTTAAATTGGCGTACCAAAATTTTTTCTTAAGAATTTTTTAAAAATTTTGTATATAAAAGCATTTTTTAAGAAACCACTATAACGACTTATAATTTTTGTTCTTGCATAAATTCATATTTGCATAGCATTCTGTTTTCGTCTCTTGCTATTAAAAGAATTTAAAAAATTAATTTGATCCTTATGAACAGTTTTCTCTAATAACATTCGTTTTTAAAATTCCTAGTCTATTAGATAGGAGCAAGTTCGTGCGACCCTGTCTTGCATTTTATTTATATTAAAATTAGTTTTTTTACGTAAATTTTTAAAGCATTTTTGGGAAAAACCAAATTAAATTGAAATTTTAAAACAAAATCATTGACACCTTTTTGAGATATCGAATTTTCGAAAAAAAAGTTGAAGAAGCTTTCATACGAGGGCGGGTCAATAAGTCCGTGACTTTTTGAATTTCTCACCTCTTTACTGAAACAGCAACACTGCTCCTGTCAACAGGCATCTGTCAGTTGACTCCTGTCAAAATTTAAACTTGCTGCGTCAGTTAGTTTGTGTTTGACAGCTATTTTTATCAGACTACTCACTAATTTGAGGAGAAAATGGAAAAAAGTGAATTTCGTGTGCTTATTAAGCATTATTTCTTGCGAAAAAAAAAACCATTACCGAGACCAAGGCTAAGCTTGATAAATACTATGGGGACTCTGCACCATCGATTTCAATGGTAAAAAAGTGGTTTACTGAATTTCGTTGTGGCCGTACAAGCACTGAAGATGCCGAACGTCCTGGACGCCCAGTTGAGGTCTCTACACCCGAAACAATCGGAAAAATTCACGATATGGTGTTGGCCGACCGAAGATTGAAAGTGCGAGAGATTGTGGAAGCCGTAGGGATCTCGCATGGCTCAGTGGTTTCAATTTTGAATGATCACTTGGGCATGAGAAAGCTTTCCGCAAGATGGGTGCCGCGTTTGCTCACAGTCGACCACAAACGCAATCGTGTAACAATTTCACAGGAAGGTTTGGCGTTGTTTAATCGCAATATGGAGGAGTTTTTGCGCCGTTTTGTAACCGTGGACGAAACATGGATCCATCACAACACACCAGAGACCAAACAACAGTCAAAACAGTGGGTTTCTAAGGGTGAATCGGCGCCAAAGAAGGCCAAGATGGGTTTGTCAGCCAATAAAGTTATGGCGACTGTTTTTTGGGATGCACGCGGGATAATCCACATTAACTACCTTCAAAAGGGAAGAACAATCAATGGGGAATATTATGCCAACTTATTGGACCGATTCAATGACGATTTGAAAAAAAACCGACCTCATTTGGCCAAGAAAAAAGTTCTTTTCCACCAAGACAATGCAAGGGTGCACACATGTGCAGTTGCCATGGCAAAAATCCATGAATTGGGCTATGAATTGCTCCCTCATCCACCCTATTCTCCAGATTTGGCTCCGAGCGACTACTTCTTGTTCCCAAACCTGAAGAAATGGCTTGGTGGAAAAAGATTTGACTCCGTAATATAAAGTACAAGAATACTCCACAGAATATTTTAAGGAAATATTATTTTATTTTGATATGACAATCTCTGTTGCTACACAATTTGTTAATAATCATTTTTCAATAAATTCTTAAAACAATTTTTACAAAAACTATTCGATATTATAGAAAGCTCTTAAATAGAGTATAAAATAATACAGTACATTTAATATAAGTTATTAGATTAGAATAAACAACAATTTTATGCAAATCCATTATTTTCATAATAAGAAAGTGAAAAATCGAAAGGATGGTTCTGGTACTGCCTGTTTTGTACGTATTGTATTTTCTTCGTATCAAATTTTAGATAGTAAAAATTACTCAAAACAGAAAATAATACATGAAAATTCTAGGTGCTGTTTCCAAGAATTAAGAAGATCATTTTTAAATATTTGTATCTGTAGCGGATACTGTTATTCTTACAGAGAAAAACATTTTTTTTTTTCAAAATGTAGATAGTTATTAAAAATTGTTAGAAGTTTCAAAAACATCGAGCAATTCATTTTCGAAATCTTCTTCAAGCAACAAAAAAAATGACCAAAATCTGAATATACAATACTGTTTAAATTTTTAAGGGCCTTTAGAATAAATAAATTTATCAAAATCAAATGATAAGTTTTTAAAAAAATTCAAAAACAAAAAATCTGATTGTTGTGAGGTAACATTAATAACCATTTTTTGAATAAAAATTTCATAATATATGAAATTTCATAATATAGTTCTTATTGAATGAAATATTTTTATTTTTTTATTTTCAATCTGTGAAACAGTTTTTAACAAAAAAAAATATTTTCTAAAATTTCGAAAACAAAATTGTATATCATTATTTTCGGTTTAAAAAAAAACTTGTTCGATGAAAATTTTAAAAAGGCTTTTTACCAAGATAAAAGAAATCCGGTCGAACTGTTTATGCTGTAGCCGAATAGACAAACAGAATTGCGAGTGCCAGTTCTTTATCTTCTATATCAACCTAATTTTAAGTCTGATTAAAACTTCGACATCGATTTTGTTAACGAATCCATTACTTCCCACAAAGAAACTTTCTTTGTATTTATGTCTATCGCAATTAAAAATGGGAGCACTTCCTTAAAAATAGGAATATCTTGCCATGAACTTTAGGAATGTCAATAAACAAATCTATATTGACAAAGTGTTGTTTGGGGTAGACAAACATTTCCTGTTACTTTCCATTCTCATGAATAATTTTAATGAAAACAAATATTTGGTACTTACTCGTACTTCCTTATAGACATTTTTCGTACTATGTCACTTTCTCAAATGTAAAATCTACACGCGTTTTTATCGGCCACAGAACGTCAGAAGAACTAATTGACCATATAATGAGTAGTCAAACAGAACTTCTGTTGACTTTATGTTCATATTTCTGACCTCATACATTCCCTGTATAAATTACTTTATCTACTATACTTATAAAATCAGAAGCCATTTCAAATATTTTTTTTTCTAAAATCACTTGAGATCATCATGAATTTCAAATAGATACGAATGCTTTTTGTTAAACAAATATTTTATACCTATTTATGTGTATGTTGTGATTGTGATTAATATCATCTGTTTTTTTTTCCATTTTCTTCTTAACTTTCAGATCATCAATTTCCTATCGATCTGACGAATGTTGCCAAAGATCATACAAATTTGGAGAATGATCCGTTGCAGTCGCTATATCGGCGTCTATGTATATTAAACCGATGTGCCAATATGCGATTGGACAATAGTCATAAGTCACACACTCCACAGGTAAGTTACTCGTATGTTTAGAGCCTACATCGTTACATTGAAATACGCCCAGAATTCCATTCATAAGTCAGAACCACTTTTCTTTCGTGTGGTGTGTTGGGGATTGGTGTGGTGTGCCGTAAAATGTGCCACACTAATCAGACTAACTTACATAAATATGCTCCTCATAAAACATTATTATTTCGCTTTTCGAAAGCAATGTCTTCTCTTTCCTACATATCGACGGTTAACTATGAATAATACCTCCTAACAAAATTTGTTTGTGAAACTCACTTCTTGATGCAGTTTCGTTAATAATTTCCATCTGCTTCGCTGAATTTTTAAAATTTAAACTTAAACTTAAATTTAAAATTTTATTTCACATCATAGATATTCAAAACTGATAATTATGTATAAAATTTTATTATTATGCGTTTTAATTTTGAGAGTATTGATGCAATATTTTTCCCGAATTTTTATGACGAATTTATTATGACGATTAGGATGACGATAACTTTAAGACCACGAATTTGGATTATACGAATCCAATTATAATTAAAACAAAAGAACAAACGAATTTAATTTTATATAAATTGTGCAACCGGCACACGCGATAGATTAGATCGAATTGAGGAAATGTCAAAAAGATCAACGAAGTAGGATTGAGAGAGAAAGAGATTAAAAATATTGCAACAACAACTGCGGTGTGTTACGACCAGGGTACGGACTTTACTTCGATCGAAGTAGATCTACTTCGATTTTGTGAAAAAAGTTTAATCTACTTCCCTACTTCTCTTTTTTATGATCTACTTCTCTTTGAAATTCTTAACCAAATTATTTAAAGACATCGCTGATCACTGTATTACATAAGAAAACAAGTTTAAAAATCGTTTTTAGGTAAGCACCGTAGAAAATTTAATGTTTTCGAGATCACTTACAGAAAAATGTAAAGATATTTATGAACCACCTATTGAATTGATAAAATTCATACAAAATTACAAGTTCGTTGATGGAAAATTTACTTTAAAATAGTTATATTTAGTTACTATTTTATTACAAGTCTGTAGTATAAATGTTTATATAATTTAATTTCCTAAAACTACTTCGAAAATTTTGGATCTACTTCAGTTTTTTTCCGTATTTACTTCGAAAATTTAAAACCTAAGTCCGAACCCTGGTTACGACGCAGCTAACCGGCTAGTCAGCTGGGGGTGGGTTCGTCGAATTAAATTGGTGATAAAAAAAAGGTAAACAACTCAGATCGAATAAAAAGACGAATTTGGGTATTATAAAAAGGCAATTAAATAAATGTAAGTACTGGGGCGTACTTACGTGGGAGGGGTGGGCGCCAGGAAACTGGTTAGGGTCGTTTGCCTTGACCGGGATGCTGTAAATTTCTTCAATGATTGAAGGAAACGCAAATTTAAATATTCCCAATGGGAAAAAGAATATTTTATTTAAAAAGTATCCAGGAAACCGTGGCTTACGCCTGAATTAAAACCTGGAATTTTTTCAAATATAATAAATTACAAATACAAAATTAAATTGGTTGAAACCAATTGAAATCAAATGAATTAATTAGCGATTAAATGAAATTGAAATTATAATGTATAATATGAAACAAAGGGAATTTTGAAAATGTAGACCGCAAGAATGGACCGCTATCACTGGGTCCCGAAATAAAACAGAAAATTTAGAATTATGGTAAAGGGGGGGGGGGTCGCGAGTCTCACAATCTTGAGATTATTATAACCGAACCAAGGGCCAACCGAATCTATACTTCACAACACTTTTAACAAACGAATAAAACTCTTAACAAAAACTTAAATCACTCTACTTATCTTTTCCTTATTTTGTTTCCTTTTTCCTTCCTTCTTCTTTTACTCATAAACTTTTCTCGATCGCCCCGTTCTGGCGTTCTTAACTCCTTTTTCGAATCCTTTCTTTTTCTTAATCTTTCTCCAAACACTTTTTTTTCTATTTTTCTCAATACTATTTTCTTTTATTTCAACTCTTTATATTTCCTTTTTTTTTCTCAATATAAAAATTTTCCAAATCGCCTATCGGCTTCAATAGTCAACCAAGAAATCGTTCAACCATTTTGCCTTTCTTCTCTTGGCCTCCTCTTTCACTCACACATTCACACTCTCAATCAAAAGCTTTCGTGGAACTCGGTTACGGTACCACTCCGATGTTGAGTTTCAACGAAACTCTCATTCACCCACACAATCAATGAATTCCCCAAGTTGTTGGTGCTGTCCCAAAACTTAGCGAATCCAAGGCCGTACCGTGACATTTTTACAATTACTATTTTTGAGAAAAAATAAAAGAAATTATAAAAAGTTGAAGATAATATTCTGAGCATTCTCTCAGCTACTCTACTAAATTTACTATTTTCAACTAATTCGAAAAAGGAGCCAATACTAGTATTTAATCTTTAAATAATTTTGAGGAACCGAAGAAGGAAGGCAAATATTCAAATTAAACTACCTAACGCGCAATCTACCAAACCTTTGTGCAGGTTTGGGGGTATTGAAGGGATAGCGTTTAGCGTTCCATTCTTTTATGCTGGTCTGTTATTTAAGTTAAGTTTTAAGGAAAGAAATTTTACGATGGGCTCAAAGCCTTGTTCAAAAATGTAAGTTAAGCTATTTTAATTATGTTGATGTTGTGTTGTCCTCAAATCCACTTTAAGTGTACGTGTATGCTTTGTTCTGTTGTTGTCTTCGAAAATATCAGAGCTCCCTCGTTTATGTAGATGGCGTGCGAGTCTCCAGCCCATCCGCTGGCTCAACACGATCGAATTATAGGGTACCTATTTTGTCATCCTCTCTGAGCTACTCTCAAGCTCCATGAGGACAACGGACTCAAAATGTGGGTCGAAAAATGGGAATGGTTGGGATGGAGGGGAAAACAAATATCGAGAGTGAGACTATGACTAAACAACATAGTCGAAAGAAGGTTTTAAGAACCGAAATTAAGAATGATTTTTGTTGCGGTAAATCTTACCGTAACACTATAATCAGTTTTTTTGTGCCCCTTTTAAAGTTTACAAAATGCGACATAGGAGGTATTCATAGTTAACCGTGCGTCGATATGGAAAAACAAAACTGCGACACTGCGAACGCGAAGTCAGAGACATTATGGTTCTACCCATATGATATGTGTTCATCGATAGCTTAACACCACGCCACAACACACCACAGAAATACGTTTGGTTCTGGTTTTATTATAACCTTTGTATGTAAATGTTTCCTTTCTTCGTGACCTTTTCTATTTTAAAAATTATGTTTGTCCTTAAGTTGGATCAAGGTCAAGTTTTGGTTGTTATTTTTTATTTTGTATGTTGTGACAAATTTAATAAATACAAATATTTTGTATTTGTTTGTTTGTTATTTGTATCCTTGATTTTCAAAAAATCTTTAAAAAGACGTTTCAAAATTTGTGTTGTATATATGTAGATATGTATAATTTCATAAACAAAGTTATAACCTGATTGATATTTGCAATACATATTAACAATATTTTTTTGGATCAAAACTCTTTTCATTTTATTGCTCAACATAATAACAAAAGTAGCTTTAAGCGATTAAATTAAAACTTTTGAAATTCACGCAAAAGCTTTATTTGAGTTATTATTAAAGCTATTTTTTTAAGGTTTTTCAATTCGTTTAAGTTAATTTAGATTCATTTAACGTTAACATTATTTTCTCAAGTTTTAAAATATGAAATGCGTCTGCTCTTGTCTTTTTTGAAAATAAATTAAAAATCTTTCAAACTTTTTTCTATTCCACAAAATTTAAAAGCTCCCTGTTCAATCTCTCTTCTCTCTCTCTCTCCCTCTCGCAGAAAGAAGATTCAGATGATGAAAACTGTGCACTAAGTGAAAATTGGACATTCCAGCCACACATTCGACGTTGGTCTCGCATCGGAGAAATGGGTCTTGAACTTCCCACCAAATTAACTTCACAGGACAAAAACGAAAGCTCTTCTAAGGAATCGAGTCCCGATCGTTTTGAGGATGATGATACCTATGACATATCCGGTGAAACATTAAATCTCTCTATGCCAAATGAAAATGAACAAGCTGATGCAACGGCACAAAATGATTCAGATTCCTCGGCAGTGCGTCTGCGGCGCACAGGTAGTGAACGTTTAAAAGATGGTGCAAAGGCTTTTCTTCGACGAGTCGAGTCAATTAAATCACGTCGAAGGAAACGTCAGAATCGGGAAGGTATTGTTATAAGTGGTCCTCAAGCACTGGATTTATCTCAGCTGGGTCAGAGAATCGTTCGTAAGCCTGATGCAGTTTACTCAACACCACCCTCACCTTCAGCTGTCAGCCCAATGCACTTGTACCCGAAGAGCCCGCTGTTCCATCACCACCACCTCAATCAACATGACTTAAAAATTCCATCACAAAGTGAACACTTCCTCAGTCCTAATCGGATAGCCAGCCCTAAGAGAACACCCACGACACCGCGTTCAATGCGAACCAGTCCATTGCACTTTTTTGGTGCTCCACCTATGCCCCATCTGAGGGAGGGTAAATCGGATGATTCGTCATCGTATTACAGTGATAGTCAGGAGTCCTCTTCGACCGGTGGAGGAAAGCTAACCTTATCTCTTCGAAAAGCCCCGTCGAAGTCCAGAAGATTCCTTCAGAGAACTGGCAAGGTCGACGATATTGGTACACATTCCGATTCCGAATGTCATCAAGGTAGAAAGTTCGTCTTCAAGGATTCCAATTCTAACACTACAGAGGTGAGTTCGTGCTGCAAGATATTTAAAACTTATTTATAAATCTCCTTTTCCATTAGATGAAAGTGAAAAAGCTCACTCGTGGTGGATCATTGAATCTCGGTAAGGATTCTAAGAAACGTGATGGTACCAGATCAGCGAGTTTTCGAACCCGATCAACCGTGCGTAAGGATCACAAGACTTCTGAGAGTGACACTGAAAACGTAAAAATAGTCAGGTAAGCTTTTATTCAGCTTTTTTCGAATTTAATTTGCATAACAATTCTCTCGTTTTAGTAAAAGCCCCGTTGTCCGGTGGCATAGTTTCCAAGAAGAAGAACGCCCTCACATGATCTTCAAAAAGTGCTTCACACGGAAAGTTGAAACAGAGAAAACTGAAGGAACTTCATTTGCCGCAATGTCTTGCGGCCAGTTGCAGATTATTCGCAAACTAGCGCTGGCAATTTTAACTGGCTATATGGAACGGTACTGCCCCACACACCGCTCAGGATGGAACTGGGAACTTCCGAAGTTTATAAAGAAGATCAAAATGCCAGATTATAAAGATAAGAAGGTTTTCGGAGTTCCGCTTCTTCTTACTCTGCAAAGAACCGGACAAACACTCCCGATGCCTGTTAGGGCAGCTTTTCGGTGGCTGCAGCTAAACGCACTGGATCAGATTGGTTTGTTCCGTAAGTCCGGAGTCAAGTCGCGGATATTCAAGCTAAAGGAGCGTGTTGAAGTGGCAGAAACATCTGCTGAATGCATGGATGTCTTTGACACACAGCAAGCATACGACGTTGCTGATATGGTGAAACAGTATTTCCGGGATCTCCCAGAGTCCTTATTAACAACAAAGATGTCAGAGACATTTGCAGCAATATTTCAACGTAAGTTATCGATAACTGTTGTTATGTTCTTGAAAATAACTTATTCCACCTTTCAGATCTCCCACTCGATGTTCGCTTGGATGCGGTACAATGTGCTGTGTTGCTTCTGCCCGATGAAAACCGTGAGATTCTATATGCTCTTCTTGAGTTCCTCACATTGGTGGCTGATAACTCGCAATACAATCAAATGACAGCCAATAATCTGGCTGTCTGCCTAGCGCCATCTTTGTTTCATAACAGTCTTTCAATGGGCAGCACATCAGTTGCAGCCTCACCAAGACGAAAAAAGAACGCTGGAATTCCGGATGCAAAAGAACTTTCCGAAGCAAAAGCATCACATGAGTGCCTGTCGTTTATGATCGACAACTATAGGCAGATCTTCACAGCTTCTCGCGAACGCATTTCCAAATGTAATTTTGGATACATGGAAGAGTCAAAACCAGTTCCACTAGAAGCCCTAGGAGAGGGCATGCAATTTCATAATTGGCGGGGATATCTGTACGAATGTACAAATGCTACCATTAAGGAAGGCAGAGAGAAGTAAAATACATATTAACCTTAAAAAGATCATAAATAACTTTAGTTTGAACTTTACTTAAAGGTCTCGTGGATGGTTCAATACAGCATCTTTGGATCCAAACGTTGATATTGCTTATAAAAAGGTTGGCGATGGACATCCTTTGCGCTTGTGGCGATGTACAACAGAAGTGGAAGGACCACCACGTGAAGTGCTGGAATATATCCTGAAGCAAAGAGCTTCGTGGGATGTTAACCTTTTGCAAAGCCAAACTATTAAGAAATTGGATGAAAGAACTGAAATTTTCCAGTATGTCTTCGATGGACAAATATGGACAGACTTTTGTGTGCTAAGGTAAGCCACATAAACAATGGATTGAGAATTTAAATATTCATTTGAGATATAATTCCCCATTTGATGCCAAAACTAAAAACAATCCAAGAAAATAGCTTTCGAACCTATATTCACATTATAAAGATATAAACAAGTTAAAAAAGGATTACCAGTTTGCCAACAGATTATTGGAAACTGTTAAATCGGGGTTTCGTTCGCGGCAACAAGCTTGTCTGTGGTACTCTTTAAAGAAGAACAGCCACAGAAATAATAATCATTTGGGGTAACGGTCCTGCTCCTAGCAAAAGACTAGAAGAAAAATCGGTTTAGCTAAGCCTTGTCAGCGCTACACTTAGAAGAAGTGGAGCGCAGAAATAAACAGGTACAATTACCTTCTTGCTCCTAGCAACAAACTAGAAGAATAATCGGTGCTTTGTTCGCGGCAACAAGCGTGTCTGTGGAACACTTTGAAGAAGCGTAGCCACAGAAAGAATCGTTGGGGATACGGCCCTGCTTCTAGCAAAAGACTACAAGAAAAGTCGGTTTAGCTAAGCCTTGTTGCTACACTTAGAAGAAGTGGAGCGTAGAAATAGACGTGGTGGGACAGGTCAGGTTAAGCGACAGGTAGGGGTTCAGAACCCAAACGGTTTTTCGGAACTACTATCCACTTGCTAATTAATGTAATTGGTTCCCGAATTAAAAGTAATCAGCTTCGTTTTCTTCCTTTATGTACAGTCGATTGGTACAAAACATAAGGCAAAGGTAGAAGACGATTTTGCATTGAATATCCGCATCTCCTTATAAATATTTCATTCAAAAAGCAGTGTGAATTGAGAGAAATAAGCAAACTACCAACAACGTCATACATGCTCATCTTATCAAACATCTGGTTGCCAGCATTCCTTATATGGATGTAGGTACGTAGTTAAATGCTCTCGGGGTTCGGTGTGATGTATGGAGTGAATAACAACCCAGGGTTCGGTGGCATAGTATAAATATATCCCAATTTGCTTTTGGTAAAGGCTCGGTCAAACAGAACGCGTTTTTACGCTGCGTTTCACCGCCGCGTTCAAACGAAACGTTGTATTACATTGCAATACAGGTCCCATGTCACACTGAACGCGTTTTTGACGCCGCGTTGAATTCACCATGGCGTTGCAACGCGGCGTCAAAATGATCTTACCGTCGCGTTAAAAAATCTTAACGCGGCGTTGAAAACGCGTTCTGTTTGACCGAGCCTTAAGACGGCTCGGTAGTATGGTGTGGCAAAGTGGTGTGATATGTAAAGCGAAAGCAACCCAGGGTTCGGTAGGATGGCACTGTGGTTGATTTAAAATTGAAGATAGCATCGGTTCGGTAAATTATATGAGGTTTCGGGCGGGCACTTTAATGTAATGATTCTTCATGCGGCGCCGGTGGGGGGGTTTTCGGGCGGTAGGAGAAAAAGTGTAACGCTTTGTTACAATGCATAAAATTAAAATCCAAGCTCAACTGCTCTTTTAGGAATGGTTTTTTAAATAACACAATTTAAAAGTAAAAACGCACAGTAGTTTGGAATATCTCTAAAACCCTGGTTAATGGAGTATTTCTGAGGTTGAGATCAAATCCAGAGCATCAGAAACATTTGCAAAAATTTATTTTTAACTAAAAGTAGTTTAAATTGTGTAGCCTTTTGACATTCATAACGCACTTTCATATTACAATAAAAAACTGGCAATCAACTCTAATTGACAGTGAATAAATAGAAACTCTTCATTAAGTATCTAAATAATAAGACTTAAACTATAGTCCATCAGTCATAATCACAAGAACGTAAGGGATTTTTTTAAATATCATTTAAATTTAATGGAAACAATAAAAAAGAGCTATATCACTACACGAATGTGGAATGCTTTGCCCGGCTCAATATTTCCCACTCATTGCAATGTGCAGACATTTAAAACCAATGTGCTGTGTTTAACATTAGCCGTGTTTTATGGAAAATTGATAGCCACTCAGTAAAGAAAATTGAAAAAAGGATTATAGTCACTTTTATATTCACTCTCTTTTAATCTTAAAGTGTGACACGAATTTTATGTCGTTTTTTTTTTTGGCAATCCGGAATCTCTCTCCGATCCGGAATCCCAACTGAACACTTTTGTTTGATTCTGATGATCCTGAAGTTTTTTGTGATTGTATATGTGAACCATTAAATGTGGACAATAATTAAAATCAAGAATAAAAATATGTTGAAAGATACACTTCGCACAGTAAGCATACAAAAAATCACAGCTGTTGAGTTTGACGTTTAACTATATGAATGTGTGAGTGCTTCTGGTTTCGATTCTGATTTCAAATCCAGAAGCAAATTTCTCTTCTTTTCAGAATCAGAACTGTCATTTTTTCCCAAGTGAACACTTTCAGAAAAGTCCAGAAGGCTTCCGGATTTCCAAATACAATATTAGAGTATATTCAAATTTATATTACGTATTTAGAATATTTCTTTCCATATTCTTGCCAGCCCCTAAACTACAATTTTAATGAGCAAAAATCGATTTTTCGTTCAAAAAAATTCAGATTTTGTAGATGTTTTTTAATCCATCAAAATCTCAGCCATCCTCCAATGGAATTTGACAGTTTATGGCTTGGTAGATGGGTAATATACTATATTTTGACCTATTTAGAGTATTTCTTTCTAAATGCTTTCCAAAAACCCTAAAATCGCAATTTTCTGAACCGAAAAAATTCAAAAAAATTTTAGATAATTTAGATGTTTTTTAATCCATCGAGATCTCAGCCATCCTCCAATGGAAAATTCTACGATTCTTTTACAAAATAGACATGAAGGTTTGTTTCCAAATGTCTTGACATAATAAGGGTATTCATGTAAACGCGGAAAACCTTAATAATACTCGGAAACAAGATAATTTTATCTCTACAGAAACGAGCTGTCAAAATTTGTATAGGAAAAACTTTCAGCAAATCTGATAAAATTATCTCACGAATTTGATGCGGAAAGTGAAGAAATAAACCTGATTAACTAAATTAATATGGTCTCTGACTTTTAATTTGACATTTCACAAAATATTTCACACATTTACGCAAGTATTTTTTAGGGGGTGTTCATGAAAACATGTTGCGGAAAATTATATCTTTCTACAAAGCGGAAAATTATCTCGTTTTATGAATACCCTTAATAGAAATCTCTGAGAAAAAAAATGCATTCCAGAACACACTCCAGTACTAACCTTTCCGAAGTACATGTTTTTCTGCACTCGATTTAAGCGCCATCTACATCTCAATATGTCAACAATTTTTATTCATTCTATGAGTATATTCACTCTGATTGCTGACCAAATTATATTCCCTCTTGATGTTTTTATTGTTTTGCATGTAAAATTTTGCTAACTTGGCTATTAACTCTTTCAAAAGGGTATTCACATCCTCTTGATTGTGCGTAAAATATAAAAAAAAAGTCACCAATGGGGAGTTGATGAATAGAAAACTTAATGGCAGTTTTTTTAACACGAAGCTCTAGTTTTCCTAAATCTCTCGCGCCCAATATATAGTTAAGTTATGTATACGTAAAAAATCGATAAAAAATCGATAAACTACTTACATATGTATGTCGATTTCCTTTACACACTAGGGATTTCGATCCCGTGTCAAATTTTTTCTTGTGGTGTGCGTATTTCGTATTCATTTAAATCCCTCTTCAAATACGGATTCGAAGAATTTTATCTTTGTCAATAAATTCAATTTTTTGGTATGAAGGAACGTAAAATCTGTCGAGAGATCGAAATCTTCACACAGAAATTGATTTCTCATGTGTAAAGGAAATCGACATTATATTATATTATATTATATTATATTATATTATATTATATTATATTATATTATATTATATTATATTAATTAAGGAGAACTCTTTTTCAGTGTCAAAAATGACACTTTTTCATAATTTTTTTTTCATTGAAGGAATGATATAATCAATTCAAATTTGTTTACTTGTGTATTATTATTACTATTAAGTACAAAAAATATTTTTTTCATCAAAAAATACCGGGCCGTTAAAAAACAATGCACCTCGGAACGAGACCACCAAAAAAGTTGTTCGCTGTTCACTCTAGCTCCTGCAAAAATAATTGAAAATAAAAATAAAAATATCAATTTTTTTTATAAAATAGAAGAGTGTAGTTGGAGTCTGGACCAAAATAATTGCCCAAAATCTAAAATTAAAAAAATGGCGGACGCTTGAATTTTAGTGTTCGTTTTTTCCACTTTTTTTCGCTCTTCTGAGCGCTGTACAAAAAAAAGTTTTTGATATCAGCCTGATTTGGCCCAGACTCCAATAAATTTAATAAGCTTTAAAACAAACAAAAATTATGACGATCCGTCAAGTAGTTTTAAAGTAATCGTGGCCAACAGTTTGAAAAACGTGGTTTCGAGAAAAACGCGTTTAAAGTCTTTTTTTCGAGTCATGGCCCATGTGTCGACACCTGGCGGTTCATGTCTCATATGTCGACCACATGGTACCTCTGCTTACCATGGTATGGATATATAGGAGCCAAATTCAAAAATATGTAAAACATGCTACACTCAAAATACCGCTAAATGTCAATTTTCGAGACAAAAAGGTAGGTCTCGTTTCTGTTCTATAAAATAAAAAAATTACGTATCCGGACAAACGGTTTTAGCTACATATTCTACAAATATTTTACTAGAAAAAAAATGAAAAAATGCATTTTTGATCGCCGAAAAGGGAGAACCTCCCCTTAATCAAAAAATCTCATCTCTGTCGTTTCTGATCATTCGTTTATATTTAAGCATTACTCTTGAACATTTGCGTACATTTTGTGACTGGATCAAAGAATATCGACAAACAGGATTCGAAAAGTGCTTGTCTGACGCTCGTCAATTTAGTGAGAAAAGCAGTTATGATTTGCTAAAAGATTTTAAAAATAAAAGAGTAACCAAAGAGAAAAGGATGTTTGATTTTGAAGGTAGCGATCAACCTACAAAGTCTGCTAAAAGCCGGTATGAAACTGATTTTTTTAATACCATGATTGATTCTGCGATAAGTATCATAGAATCGAGATTTATGTACATACATACATATGTATGTCTTTAAATCAACATTTTGAAAATTTTGGTTTTCTCTATGACTTAAGCAAGTTAAAAAAAAAATTCAAAAAGAGCAAATATTGAAAAACTGTCAGGATTTACACACAGTCCTGCAAGGAGGTGAGAGCAGTGAGGTGAGTTGTATGAGGGGTTTTTGTTTAATGTTCCAAAGAAGTATGAGTATAAATTTAGGTTTGTTTCTTAATAAATAAAAAAACTGTTTAATTAAGTAATTTTTTATTTTATATTGCCTTCTACTTGCACCATCAGAGGACCTCGCGAAATGTATCTTGCCCACATTATGTTTTGGTCTTGCGCCGCCACTGCTTTTACCGCTTATTCCGTTTTTTAGAGTACGTAGCTAAAACTTATTGATTTTATGTTAGTTATTTTCCAGATTCTTTAAATGCTAAAGAAACTTTGCATACTCCCAACCTCGCACCTACCCCTACCCCCTTACATACTACACTGCTTATTCGTTGTAATAAGAAACGGGATTATAAAAAACGGGGGTTATAAGAGACGGGATTTTAAAAAGCGGGATTTTAAAAAAGTGGGATTTTAAGAAACAGGATCATAAAAAACGGGATTATAAGAAACAGGATTATAAAAAACGGGATTTTAAAAACGGGATTATAAAAAGCGGGATATCGTACCCAACCCCTTGACAAGTGGGTCCCGGGCGTCCCGGCTAATTTTCTTAAAACTTGGCTCCGATATATTTTTAAAAGATTTTCTGATTTTTATCAAATTTCGTTTTGAAATGCCCAATTTAATACTTCTCATCATAAATTAATACCTCAAATTTCAAAAGATAAAAACATTTTGTTTTTAAACAATTTGTGCAATTATGTAGGTACAATTAATACTAACCATGATTTGTTGTATTTAAAAAAAAATAATTCTTTAAAAATAGATTTTCAACCGTGCTGCACAATAACCCTTGTTGACCATTTAAAATTCCAAATTCTTAAAATTCCATTATGAGCAACTCCATAAATTTAATTATCAGATACTTTCTTGTATTATTCTATGACTTTACTAATTATAATGAGACTTTTCTTATTGAAAATGTTCAATTGAAATAGTCAGTTGCATTCCTCCCCTCCAACAATTCCGTCGTAATACTCGTCTAGCTGGGAATGCTCATCAGTTTTCCTTGAGCCTAACTTCGGACGTACTGTCAAATCTAGAGCCTTCTTTAGCCTTCAAGAATGTGGAATACTTTGCACCTCTCGATTTTCCTGTTTCATTGGAATGCACAAGCTTTCAAGACTAATGTGCATCGACAACTCCCTTTAAATCCTCTACACTCTACCTAAACGATCGCTCTGTTACACCAGAACATTATAAGGGTAGTCATAATTATTTCTTGAGTGTGTGCAAATTATAAAAAAATGAGAATTGACATAGCAATTCACACTTTTGTTACATGTTCAGTACTCTACCTAATCGCTTTACGTGAAAATAAGAGAGAAAACTGTGATGTAAATCCAGTATTGCGGGTTTTATAATCGGAATTAAATGAACCCAAAAATCATCCTATAGATCTTTATACAAAGTTTATAAAAATAATATATTTTTTAACGATTTAAAGAAAAAATTGTAAAACTACAGATTTTGTATTTTACTTGCGACCAATCTCTTGACTGTCCGTTAACATATCAGTCAATTCAAGTTTCTCGAATTATTAAATTCAAGTTTCTGGAAATTTCCTAATCAAAGCGTTACATCATATGAAAAGTTTGTCTTAAGAAATAGCCGTTATTATTTTCTTAAAGATTTAAGTAAGAAAAACATGAAACAAAATGCTTATGAAATTAAGTTTAATTAATTTTTTTTTAGATCATGGCAAACCGAACTGCCTCGTGGAGCTTGTGTTATTGTGGAAACTTCAATTGATCACCCGAAGGCAAAGTCAGTATTTGGTAGCGTGCGTGGAGTTGTCCTTGCCTCGAGATACCTTATCGAACCATGTGGTAGTGGCCGATCGAGAGTCATGCATTTGGCCAGGGTCGATATAAAGTAAGTTGTTAGACTACCTTAAAAGCTGAATTCCTATAACCAAAACTTTTTTTTATTTATTTTTCACTTTCAGAGGTAAAACACCAGAATGGTATAATAAGAGTTATGGACACATTTGCTCGCATTACCTGTCAAAGATTAAATTGGCCTTTAGGCATATAGCTGAAGGTCCTGAAAGTAAAGTGTGATTGTAGTTTAATTAATTAAGTCTAACTAAACATCACTAAGAATATAAAATACTTACATACATACGTATAGAACTTATATATAAATGTACAATGCGTTTCAAAATGACAACTTAAGTCTCAAAATGGCATTTACTTTGGACTTTTGTCCTTAAAATTTAATTTAAAAAATAATATTCCCAGAAAAAAAAAACTTATTACCAAAATGTATGAGGACCAATATTGCCGAGCTGTCATTTTTGACAACTGAAAGGATTTCTTAAGCAATTAATTTTATTTGTTGTTATAGGCGTATGTAATTTCTGGTAAAATATTCAAATGAAAGTATTTCACTTGTAAATATACAAATTTTAAGTATAAATTAATATTTTCTTAATTTTATCATTATTGTAAAAATGTTTTTTATTAATATTATTATTACTATAGAAAATATAGTTTACAAAACCCAAATACTCAAATTTTAAATATCACAAATATAACAAATTTATGCCGGTGAAGTTAAAATTTACATATATATTTTTTTTATTTAATTTTAATTTTATTTAAGTCCTTATAGCAGAAGATTAAAAACAATAACAAACAAAATAACACTTTAACAACAAACATTTAATCTTGTTAGTTTATAGATAAAAATGGTTTTAAATATACAAAAATATATATATTTGTAATTATTATTGTAATTCACATTCTAAAGATAATGAATTGTTAACAAATAATAAATAAATGGTTTTTAATATTCAATACCATTATCTAATACAAAGGTAAATTAAAAATGAAAACTAGTCAAATTGTTGAAAGGTCAAGAGAATAAATAAAACTACTAATTCTGTATTTTAAGAAACAAAAAATTTAAGTAAAAAAAAAAACAGTTTAATGTCTTATGTAATTTTATGGAAAAGAAAGAGTTAATCAAAGCAAATATTATATACAACTTCATATATAAATGTATATAGGCATAAAATAATTATTTAGTTGTATTAAGATGTGTCTTAAATGAAATACAGGGCGATTTTTGAACAAATTTGCATATTCTTTTTATTTTTTACATTGAATTTGATTCACACAGCGCTGCACAACAACACATTTGTCTAATGAATACTAATGTAACAGATAATATCTCGCCATTACTGCAGAAAGTTATGATACAAATTACTTCAATTTAAAAATTAAGGATTTTATGTGATGAATTTAAATATACATAAGTAGTTTGACCTTGTACAGACTAAAGGAATATACGAGTTAGAGATATAGATAAACTAACTATTTTACTAAGGCAAAGACCGCACTACTTATTTCGGCACTACAAACGACTTAAAATCGATACTCATGACTACGATAGGCATAAAGCGATTATGAAAAACGATAATGGATCAATGAAAATTTTGCTACAAAAAATTGAAGACCATATTTTTGTTTCCATGTTTTCCAGTTTTTTTCACAGAACATTTATTTTTCTCTCTTTTTACTTACGGCTAATTTTGCATTTCGAAAAATCATATTCAAGATTTTGATCAAAGTTGAAATTACGGTGATAAAGAACACGAAAAAGTGGGTTCCGTAATTCCACCTGTCTGCCTGGATGTCTGTATCTCGACCTACAGCCTAAACCGCTGAAGAGATTGGGGGCATTCATTAATGTAGTGACTACGTAGTCAGCTCACTATGATTGAAAGTTATCTTTAAAAAATTTCTCCGTGTTTGAAAGTATCGCAAAAGATTTTTAAATGCCAAAGAATTGTTGATGAATCCAAGCTCAGACGAAGAAGACGAAATCAAGTTAAATTTAGATGGCGCAGCTGAAACAAAAGTTATTATTTTGCCACCTAAAAATGCTGCTGTGAGTGAAAACGAAGAAATCGATGATAATGTGCAATTTTTGGAAGATGGAAATATGTTTCCAAAAGAATTAGCAGGTGAAATTGAGTTAGAATACATCTTTGATGATGTAAGTGATAAAAAGCTACAGGAAAAATACGATGATTCTAACAGTGCATCAACATCCCAAAATATCGCCTCAATATCAAAAAAAGTATTACCATGTTTCCAGTATGACATGCCAAAGTGGTCTAAAAGCCACGGCGCGTTGAATTTTCGAAAATTCCAACAGACGTATCAAATGACAAAATACGATTAATTTATGACAAAATCGTTAAGCTTGCAATATTTATCATATTCATAATATATGCTGTTCTTCCAATATTATAAGATAATCCAACTTTCAAAACAAATTTCAATAAAATTCGCAAATTCATTGGAATTTTTTTTTTTTTTTTTTTTTTGGGAATACATACAGTTCCCCAGTTGGATCTTTATAAGTCTAATCACCAGTATTTCGCTGCGTGATATGATGTGATAAAAACTGTCTAGGGCAGGAGATCGATTCAAAACTATAAAAGTATATTTATGTACATGTCTGTGATAACCGTAAAATCGATTCCGGCTACAAGTTTGCTAAGAATTCCGACCTGAACAACTTGCTAGACGCATCATTTATGCAATTTGGGGTATTCGCCCATCATCTTTCAATAGATGAGCAGATGATTCCATATTATGGACGACATTCGGCCAAAATGTTCATAAAAGGAAAACCCATACGCTTTGGGTATAAATATTGGAACTTGTGCTCACATGAAAAATACCTGTTCCTGTGTATCAACCATAATTTCCTCAGATTTTGTTTTTGGTGAAAACCTTGTACTGAGGTTACTTTCAAAAGTCGATAAGCCAGGTCTGCATACGGTAATTTTCGACAATTTCTTTACTTTACATAAACTTATGTGTCTTCTATCTACACTGGGCTGTTTCGCAACAGTAAATTTATATTATACTTATTTTTTATAGAGAAACCCTAATAAAGTTGTTCGTTTCGATGACATGAAACACACTGTCATGTCATCAAAGGAGAAAAAAGTTTTCGCTGTCGAAAGTGTTCAAGTCAAACTTTTTTTTTTGTAAAAAGTGTAACGTAGCTCTTCATTCAAAGTGCTTTGATGGATACCATACAAAAACTAATATTTTATGAACATACATAGCTATATAACGGGTGATTTTTTTGAGGTTAGGATTTTCATGCATTAGTATTTGACAGATCACGCGGGATTTCAGACATGGTGTCAAAGAGAAAGATGCTCAGTATGCTTTGACATTTCATCATGAATAGACTTACTAACGAGCAACGCTTGCAAATCATTGAATTTTATTACCAAAATCAGTGTTCGGTTCGAAATGTGTTTCGCGCTTTACGTCCGATTTATGGTCTACATAATCGACCAAGTGAGCAAACAATTAATGCGATTGTGACCAAGTTTCGCACTCAGTTTACTTTATTGGACATTAAACCAACCACACGAATGCGTACAGTGCGTACAGAAGAGAATATTGCGTCTGTTTCTGAGAGTGTTGCTGAAGACCGTGAAATGTCGATTCGTCGCCGTTCGCAGCAATTGGGTTTGTGTTATTCGACCACATGGAAGATTTTACGCAAAGATCTTGGTATAAACCGTATAAAATACAGCTCGTGCAAGAACTGAAGCCGAACGATCTGCCACAACGTCGAATTTTCAGTGAATGGGCCCTAGAAAAGTTGGCAGAAAATCCGCTTTTTTATCGACAAATTTTGTTCAGCGATGAGGCTCATTTCTGGTTGAATGGCTACGTAAATAAGCAAAATTGCCGCATTTGGAGTGAAGAGCAACCAGAAGCCGTTCAAGAACTGCCCATGCATCCCGAAAAATGCACTGTTTGGTGTGGTTTGTACGCTGGTGGAATCATTGGACCGTATTTTTTCAAAGATGCTGTTGGACGCAACGTTACGGTGAATGGCGATCGCTATCGTTCAATGCTAACAAACTTTTTGTTGCCAAAAATGGAAGAACTGAACTTGGTTGACATGTGGTTTCAACAAGATGGCGCTACATGCCACACAGCTCGCGATTCTATGGCCATTTTGAGGGAAAACTTCGGAGAACAATTCATCTCAAGGAATGGACCGGTAAGTTGGCCACCAAGATCATGCGATTTGACGCCTTTAGACTATTTTTTGTGGGGCTACGTCAAGTCTAAAGTCTACACAAATAAGCCAGCAACTATTCCAGCTTTGGAAGACAACATTTCCGAAGAAATTCGGGCTATTCCGGCCGAAATGCTCGAAAAAGTTACCCAAAATTGGACTTTCCGAATGGACCACCTAAGACGCAGCCGCGGTCAACATTTAAATGAAATTATCTTCAAAACGTAAATGTCATGGACCAATCTAACGTTTCAAATAAAGAATCGATGAGATTTTGCAAATTTTATGCGTTTTTTTTTAAAAAAAGTTCTCAAGCTCTTAAAAAATCACCCGTTACAACCCTATAGTGTTAAATTTTTTTAATTATAATTCATTATTAATTTATTTTCCTACCACACCTGGAACTGGTATAGCCGCCGGAAATGGGTTAAATGCTTATTGAATGAGGCGGAAAATCAAGTGGGGTATAGTATTCCACATTCGAGTAGTACGGCTAAAGAATAAATCTCTGCATTTCACAGCATGTCCGAAATTAGGCTCAAGGGTAAACTAATGAGCATTCTTAACAAGACGAGTATTACGGCGAAATTATTCAAGGAGGAATGCAGCTGGCAATATGTCTATGTAAAAGACTAACAGCCATATTTATAAACTCATTATAGTGAGTACATAAAGCTACCTTATAATGCCTCTAAACGCAAAATTGTTATTTATAAAACTTATGTGACTTTGAATAGAGGCATTATAAGCTAAACGCGTTTGAATGTTGAATAGTGCCTACATAAGGACATTTTAGTATTGAACTGTCACATTCACTTTGACATCACATTGAATTATAAAGATTATCAACAAAATAAAATGTCTTTGACTTGATATTGAAACTAAAACTTTGTGATATTTTTATTTATTGAAACAAAAATGTTATACTAATATGTATATTAAAAACAAATTGAATTGAAAATTGTTTAGAATTAAATAGATAAATATACTTGTTGGTGATCTCTCTCCACGCATCCTACTTCATCCGGTGTGTTAGTGTTGTAATTTTTATTTTGCATTATTGAATTTTATCCTCAAGAACTTGTCTGAGGAGTATTCCAGCTAGGATAAAACGAATCACAATTTGATTTCCAGTATTGTGCTAGAGATAATAACATACTTTATCTGATGAATCAAATTTAAATGTTCGAATTCTTTTAGGTAGTTTCGTTTTTGTTTATTAAATTCGATAGACAGACAAGATGTTTTTTTTTTGTTTTTTTTTTTTTTGACAAACAGCTGAGTGTTATGAAGGCTAAATGTAATAGATTCTTACTTTTTGGTACTTTATTTGACACAAGCTCATTATAACTATGCAGGGTAGACAAATGTTTTATAAATATGAATTTGCATAGTGGATGAATAAGTCCTTATGCATTGCATAACTATTCACGCGTTTAGCGAATTCTAAGAAATACGGCTGTAAGAATTTCAAAAATGAATGTTTTTAGAGAAACACTGTTCATAAGCATAAAATTCATTTTTTAAATGACTGAAACAACTCCTTTAGTAGTAGGAGCTGAAAAGCGGTTGCCATGTGATTCAAGCAAATATTGGTTTATTTATTAAGCTTTTATATAAAAAAAAATTTAAAACATTTTTAATAACAAATTTTGGTACGCAACCTTAAAGTTTTTATTACTATACGAATAAAAAAAATTCAAAAAAAAATATTCAACCGTTTTCCAGATATTGAATTTTCCAAAAAATAGATTTTTTTTTCAAAACATTCAAAAAATATTTTTCTTAAAGTCTTGTTTTTTAAACTTTTTAGAAGCTTTATAAATAATTTCATTAAAATCCGTTATGCCGATAATGAGAAATTCAAAATTCGAAAAAATGCTTCGATGGTAGATACAGTCAATATACAAGTTAACGACACAAACATACAAACACTCAATTATAAAACCGCTGATGCTTAACTTTTAGCATTCCCATGAAATGAACAACAAACTGCTGATGTTTTGCTTTTATTCTCATGACATTCCGAGGAATCAGAATTCAGCAAAACAATATCGAACACCATCGTGGGAATAAAGAAACAACGGTAGTGCTGATTAGGTAGGAAAATAGTATTTAAGATTTAATTTTTAAGAACATATTGTCAATTGTAATCCAAGAGGCGGAATCGCTGCCCATTTAAATTTGAAATAAATTTTTTTTTAATGAAAATTAACGTGTAAAATATTTACTGGCGCCCGAGCAGGGACATAGATCGCGTGTTAATAAAGTCCTTAAGTAGTACAAATTAATAACGTTTATCATTTTTCTAATACCGTACCGAAAAACCCTCAAGAAGTGTAACCGGTCGGGAAAAAGATCTATGTCCTGAACCCTACGACGTGTTCATTGTTTTATCGCAATATAAAACTCTAAAGAAGTGTAACGTGTGGTAAAAAGGTGAAATTTCGTCAGAAAAAATAAAAATAAAAACCAAAGACAAGAACAGTGATCAAACCGTGCAAGGTTAATAGTGTGGAGAAACAAAAAGAAAGGGCCCCCTAGTAACTGCCGATAGCTAACAACTCAACGGCTGAAGAAAAGGAAGCAAACATAAGCTAGCCGCTCTACCAAGATCACAATTTCGTCGATGGATATCATTATTTTAATTTTGTAAGTTAAGAAAGAATTAAAAGAAATTTTTAAATTAAATTCATATTATAAAGATAAAACAAGGAAGAAAGTTAAAATTAAATTATAGTGAAATAAAATTCGTAAGCCCAGAAAATTTTTATTAATTAAAAAGAAAATTATTATTGTTGTCTAGTTAAAAAAGAATTAAAGAAAATTTTAAATTAAATCCATATTATAAAGATAAAACAAGGAAGAAAGTAAAAATTAAATTATAGTGAACCAAAATTCGTAAGCCCAGAAAATTTTTATTAATTAAAAAGTAAATTATTATTGTTGTCTAGTTAAGAAAAATTAAAATAAACAAAATCAGTCATGTCAAAAGACGAGGTAAAATCGGTTGAACATTTATTAAAAAACATGTCTCTAAGACCTAATGAAAGACCTCAAAGTTCTGCTTCCTCTATTTCACAACACCAACCATCCTCTTCTAATACACAAAACCAATTATCCCCTGACCTCATACGACAAATAAGTGAATTAGTTGTAAATACAGTACGAAAATTAAATAATCCTTTTATTGACTCAGACGATGTAGAACAACCTATTGACTTTTCAACTAACACTAACGACATTGACAAAGTACCAGACATTGTTAAATGCTTACGTGAATTTTCCGGTAGACCTGGTGAATTCAATTCGTGGAGAAAAACTGTTGATCGAATTTTTACAATGTACGATAGTTTACGAGGTACTTCTAAATATTATGCAATGCTCCATATGGTTCGTCATAAAATAATAGGAGATGCAGATACAGCCTTAGAGTCCTACAGAACACCGTTAGACTGGGGAAAAATTAAAAAGTGCCTGATGATGCACTACTCAGATAAACGCGATATTGGTACACTTGAATACCAATTGACTAGCCTCGCTCAACGTAATCAGTCCATTACAGACTTCTATCAGCAAGTCTATCAGCATCTTTCGTTGATATTAGATAAAATTGCATGCCTAGATTTAGGTGAAGATTCCTTAGCCGCAATGACTAATTCCTACCGTGATAAAGCACTTGACACATTCATTCGAGGACTTAACGGTGACTTACCTCGCTTATTGAGCATTCGGGAACCTACTTCCTTACCTCAAGCACTTCACATGTGCCTAAAACTTGACAATATGACGTATAGAATGAATTATGCGCATAATAGTCAAGTAAATCTCAAACGTCTAGGTAATACACTACCACCCCAAATACCTCCACGACATAATACCAAATTTTATCCTGAATTAGCACACTTGCCTCTTGTTCAACAAAGACGAAATATTCCACAAGGTCAATATTTCTATCAAAACCGACAGCCCCAACAATACCAATACCAATACCAATACCAAGCACCCCATTACAACCACCCTCCGCTTCCTCCAAAACCACAACAACAACCAAGAATGGAACCAATGGAACTGGGATCTTCTACACAATCGCGCAATATAAACTACCAAAACAGGCCAGTTTTTCAAAAAAATTATCAACAAAACTATCGACAAAATAATCAACAACCATATCATTCTCAAAAACGTCAGGCATCTCAACAAATGCACGTACCGAACAAATTCCAACGAATTTTTTACACAGAAACAAATCCAATAGAAGACGATAACTCCCTCAAAAAAATTGTTAGCCCTGATCAAAATTCCAAAGACGATGCAGATGAAGTGGATGAACAACTTTATATGGAAGAAGGAGAGGAGATCGAGTACGGGGACGATGTCGACAATATTAATTTTTTAGATTAAACTGCTCTTCGATCCCGTATTTTCAATATAGGATGAAGAGCGGAAAAATACTTAAATTTCTACTCGATACTGGTTCTAATAAAAATTATTTAAAATCTTGCTATATTCGTAACCCTATTAAAAACAGTAAAGAATTTTTTGCTCACTCAGTAGGAGGGAAGGTTAAAATTACACATCATGCTAAAGTAGATATTTTTGGACCCAAAATAGGAAAACTAAAATTTTTCATTCTTCCCGGACTAGAAACTTTCGATGGCATTGTCGGTAACGACAGCCTTAAAGAACTCAGTGCAATTATTTATACTGAAAAAAATTACTTCACCCTAAAAGATAAATATAAATTTCCTCTGCAACAATTAGAAATAGAATCGGTACACAATCTCGCTAGCAGATGCTCTCACTTATCTCACGCTCAATATTCTCACTTAAAAGAAATGTTAAGATCTTTTCCAAATTTGTTTGCCGACCCTGATAAAAAACTCACTTTTACTACAAATGTGAAAGGAGAAATTAGAACAACCACTGATAGTCCAGTTTACACAAAACCATACCCATATCCCACAGCTTTGAAAGCTGAAATTGACAACCAGGTAAAAGAACTCTTGCGCGACGGGATCATACGCCCGTCCAGATCACCATACAACTCTCCAGTATGGATAGTCAGCAAAAAAGAAGATTCAACGGGAATTAAAAAATACAGAATGGTAATAGATTATAGGAAATTGAATTCATTAACAATTCCAGATCGTTACCCGATTCCTGAAATCAATGAAGTTCTGTATAACTTAGGGGAAAACAAATATTTCACCACTTTGGATCTGAAAAGCGGATTTCATCAGATTCCGTTAAAAGAATCAGATAGGGAGAAAACCGCGTTTTCAATAAAAAACGGAAAATACGAGTTTACTCGTCTCCCCTTTGGGCTGAAAAATGCCCCTTCTATTTTTCAGCGTGCCCTTGATGATGTGTTGCGTGAACATATTGGTCATCGATGTTATGTTTACATCGATGATATTATTATTTTTGGAAAAACAGAGCAAGACCATTTCCAAAATCTTCAAATTATCCTTAGAACACTCGAAGATGCAAACCTAAAGGTACAATTGGACAAATGTGAATTTTTGCGGACGGAAGTCGAGTTCTTAGGATTTGTAGTTTCTCAAGAAGGTCTGAAAACTAACCCAAAGAAAGTCAAAGCAATTTTGGATCTTCCACCTCCAAAAACTTTAAAGGATTTAAGGTCCTTCCTAGGTATGTCAGGGTACTACCGAAGATTCATCAGAGATTATGCTAAAATAGCTAAACCCCTGACATCCCTTTTGCGAGGGGAGAATGGACGCATGTCCAAACACATATCAAAAAAGAAACTAATTGATTTTAATGATGAGGCAAAAGACGCATGGAGCAAAATAAAAAATGCTCTTGTGTCCGAAGAGGTGCTACTTTCTTATCCGGATTTTACAAAGAGTTTCGAACTAGCAACAGACGCCTCTAACTTCGCATTGGGAGCAGTCCTGTCACAGGACAAAAAACCCATAGCATTTTTATCAAGAAGCCTCAACAAAACCGAAGAGTCATACGCGACAAACGAGAAGGAGATGCTCGCAATTATTTGGGCACTCACTTCTCTAAGAATGTTCCTTTACGGATCTAGAAAAGTTAAAATCACCACAGATCATCAGCCGCTGACATACGCGCTCAGTAACAAAAATTCGAATTCCAAAATGAAACGCTGGAAAGCGATTCTGGAGGAATACAATTATGAATTACATTACAAACCCGGTACTTCAAATATAGTTGCTGATTCTTTATCGCGCCCGCCTAACACCCACATATTTTCATTAACTCCTACCGAACATAGTGATGAAAGCTCATCACAAAACTTGATACCAATAGTCGAAGCTCCTATTAATGTTTTCAAAAGTCAGTTATTTCTTAATTTATCTGAGACCCCTACTTACCAGTTTAAAATAATTTTCCCAGGGTACCACCAGCATATTATAAACGAAACCGAGTTCAATAAGGAAAATCTTACATCCATTTTAAAAAGATACCTTAACCCTTCGGTAGTTAATGGCATCAAAACAGAAGAAAGGATTATGGGACTTATTCAAGAAATTTTTCCACTGCACTTCAATAATTATAGAATACGATTCACACACAAAGAGGTTCAAAATATTAACAATGAGCAAGACCAAGAAAACTTGATCATTGAAACCCACAATAGAGCTCATAGAAATATTCAGGAAAATCGATTACAAATTTAAAAAAATATTTTTTCCCCGGTATGGCAGGCAAAATTAAAAGAGTTATAAAAATCTGTTCAGTATGTAAACAAAACAAATATGAGAGACATCCAAATAACCCAGAACTAAATAAAACACCTATGCCAAATTATCCTGGACATACTATCCACATTGATATTTTCTCTACGGAGAAAAAATTAGTTATGACTGCGTTAGATAAGTTTACTAAATATGCACAGACAAAAATAATCAAAAGTAAATCCATTGAAGACGTCAGACGACCACTTAGGGATCTAATATTTTTCTTTGGCGTTCCGAAATCCGTCGTAATTGACAATGAGCGATCACTAAACTCTTCATCAATATTATTCATGTTAAGAGACGAGCTAGGTATTAACGTTTATACAACACCCCCATATAGAAGTGAAGCAAATGGACAAATTGAAAGATTCCATTCAACTCTTTCAGAAATAATGAGATGCATTAAAGATAACGAAACACATAGAGACTTTGAGGAACTTCTAGAAAGATCTGTGAATGAGTACAATCACAGTATTCATTCTACAACGGGAAAAAAACCTGTTGATTTATTCTTTGGACGCAATGTAGAATTTGGACCTAACGATTATGAAAAGACTCGACAAAGTAACTTACAAAAACTTTTACACAAACAACAAGTTGATCTTGAACAAAATAACAAGAAAAGACACAAAATTAAACAGTATTTACCAGGACAAATAGTTTACGTAAGACAAAACAAACGACTAGGGACTAAACTTTCCAAAAGATTTAAAGAAGAAGTTGTCAAAGAAAACAGAAATACAACGATAGTCACAGAATCGGGGAAAGTCGTCTACAAAGGCCATATTCGCAACTAACTATTTCTCTTCTTATTTCAGATCTATCCTCACATTAATCAGTGGGGAAATTCAAATACTGGACTACAGTAACTCCCAAATGATAACACTAAGGACAGGGACAGCAAAGTTACAAACGGGGACTTTCAGAATAATTCATACTATCGACCTCAATCTATACCAAAGACTTATTGACGACATACGACTAATAATTAATCAAAACATTAGCACCAGTGAAACACTCTATCCCTACTTTTCCCATGAAATTGCATTAATCCAAAACCATCTTACCCGACTAAAACCACCAATGAAAACAAAACGTTCAATCGATTTTATAGGAAGCGCATGGAAGTGGATTGCTGGGAATCCAGACCATGACGACTTCCAAATTATTAGCAATAAAATAAATAACGTATTAGAAAATAATAACAAACAAGTTGTGATAAATAAGTTGTCTTTCGAAAAAATAAATCAAATAACTAAAGTAACGAATGAAATCTTGAAGAAATTAAAAACTAGCGAAATTGTTAAAAATGAATTAATAACAAATATTAAGTATAAAATTGAAATTATAAAAGAAGAAATAATAAACATTGACTATGCTATTCATTGGGCTAAGGCCGGAGTAGTAAATTCTTACATATTAACAAATACTGAAATTAATATTACAAAAGAAATTTTGGAAAAAGAAAATATGCCTTATGTAAATCTTGAAGAAGCATTAGAATTTAGTAATGTTAAAATTGCATCAAATCTAACTACAATCATTTATATTCTAAGTTTACCTACAACAGAAATTGAAACATGTGAAACAATTCAATTAAAACCAGTAAAAAAAGATAATTATGTAAACAAAATTCCATATGAAAATGTATTAAAATGTAAAAATAAACTTTTTGGCATAAAATCAGATTGTAAACAATATTATAAGCTCTCTATTTGTAGTCTTAAGAACCTTATTGATATAAGTAATTCAACTTGTATAACAAATTTATTAAGAAGTCAGCCAGCTATTTGTACGAGAATAAACAATCAGCACATACCTACAGTTGAGGAACTTTCTCCTGGATTATTACTCTTAAACCAGTATAACAGCACCATCCTAATAGACAACGAAGCATTAAAACTAAGTGGCACATTCATCATCCAATACAACAATAAAACCATTACAATAGACAACCAAACCTATGCATCAAATGAAGTATCAATCACCAGACCTCTACCTGCTATAATGCAACCCTTTTCAAAAAATGGAACTTTCGAAGAACTCCTATCACTTGAGATGATAAAGGAACTGCACGCAAAGAACATCGATAACATTAAACTAATAGAGTTCAAAAATAAAATTAATCTTTCGAGCAATATTGGCCTATCAACCTTAGTTATCGTACTAATCCTATTTTTAATTCATAGATCATGTTCTCGGAAAAACCGCCAACCCATTGAAATTAAGACAGTACTCAAAACAAATCCAGTAACTTCGGAATCCACATCTGAAACCTGCCTAAATAAAACAATAGAATCATCATTACCAAAGGTATCCAGCATCAGCCAAATCCCGTTATTCTAAAAAGAACCAATCAAACGAGGACGTTGATTTTTAGCGGCGGAAGAGTTAACGACACAAACATACAAACACTCAATTATAAAACCGCTGATGCTTAACTTTTAGCATTCCCATGAAATGAACAACAAACTGCTGATGTTTTGCTTTTATTCTCATGACATTCCGAGGAATCAGAATTCAGCAAAACAATATCGAACACCATCGTGGGAATAAAGAAACAACGGTAGTGCTGATTAGGTAGGAAAATAGTATTTAAGATTTAATTTTTAAGAACATATTGTCAATTGTAATCCAAGAGGCGGAATCGCTGCCCATTTAAATTTGAAATAAATTTTTTTTTAATGAAAATTAACGTGTAAAATATTTACTTACATATGGACCAAAACGCGGACTGTTACGTTACATTCATACGCATATTTCAATACAAATTTACCTGAAAATATATGAAACTGAATACTTTTTCAATATCTATTACTTTTTTCTCAAAATAGACTTCCTAACTAACACTTTCTATTAATTTAAAAATCAGTGAGGCCTGTCATTTAAACGCTAAAAATGTTTTAGCAGGACTGTTACGTTACATGAATTTGGAAGTAGATTTTGAGGTTACATTACATTATGCAATAAGTCTGCTCTTTTAGTGTACTATTTCAAACGTGAGGTACGAGGTTTCTGAGATTAAGAAAGGAAGTAGCAAATAAAATATTAATTACACTAAATACTGTATTTTTAGATTCTGTGGAAAGAAAAATGTTGGGACTGTTACGTTACATGAAAAGACTGTTACGTTACACGTGCGATCTTGGCTCTTTTAAGAGTTAAAGTCAGCATGGAAAATGGCTAAAATTGTATTTCTTTTAGTGTTATTTGGTTTTCTTATCGTTAGACATTAAAAAGGGTAACTTATGTAACATACAAATTAAATAAAAAAAAACTTAATTTTTCATTATAGCTAAGTACATATCGAAATTGTGGCAATCCATTAATCCACTAACTTACTTTAAGTATTTGCACTTAGTTTTAAAAATAATAATATTTTACTTTATTTAAGATAAATCTATCAATCATTCATTGTAATAATTTATTAAGTTTGTTTATCGAATTTAAACAAACTTTTAGTATAAATAGTGCTTTGTAAATAAATATAAATCAATTCTAATTTGGAGTTCAACAACTTCTCAAACTTTTCCGTCCTTTTTTAACTATTTACATACATATATATAGCTTTATCATCGTATCGTTACGATCGTAACGTTTATTTCCTTCATGGTATCTGTTTCGTAACGGAAAAAACCGACGTTTACTAACGCGTGCATTTGACGTAAACGCCAATAAATTAATAAAGTGTTGAATCGTGTCAAATAATCAAAGAAGAATCATGGATAGTGCAGCAGTGTTATTGTAATCGGAAAGATATGAATAAAGAAAATTAAATAAAGAAAATAGAATATTCTTAAGAAATATATCAAATATTTTCTAACTCAGATACAGCGTAATTATAAATTATAAAAGTTTATTCGTTTTTAATTTTTCTTTAAAAATTTTAAACTTATAATTTGCTGTTGGAGAAATCGGAAATCAAATATCTTCATAAATCGCTTGAATTCACCATGCGTTGCTGCCATTTTGACATTTCAACGCACACAAACTTTATTTTCGTAGATTTTTCCGATTGCAATATCGGAACGGCTACAATCATACAAAATTCGTACATTTCGTAGAAATCGGAGAAAATTACGTTCCGATCGGGTACGATAATAAGGCTCATATTTTTTGTTCTTTTGGGTCTTACTAAGCTTTCCCTAAACAATAGAAGTATGTTTGAGGTTATGAAATCAACATAGTTACGTTTTTTTAATTTGAAACGAAAAAAGACTGTTACGTTACAAACTGTTTTCTGTTCTAAACAACGGCATTATTTAGTACACAACAGAATTATTATTTTATTTTTAAAATAGACTAAAACTACTCGGAGAAAATATGGTTTTATTAATATGTTGATATAATAGAAGCTGGAAAAATAAACTTTTAAGGTTCTTGGACTGTTACGTTACATCAAATATTGCGGTGGGTTTCTTTGTTATTTTAAATGCTGATTTCAATTTGTTTTTTAAAATATTTAAGCCCTATACTTTCAACAAAACTTACTTAATGTGACCAAAACGGATAACACTTAAAAAACTAATTTTGAATTAATAAAACTTACCATTTTGTTTCGCTTTGTATTTTAATTTTTTTTTTTTAATTTCAAGGAATCAAAGAAAAACGTGTTTATCGCGAAGTAAGTAACGAATATCTCTTTGAAATTTATGTTACTCGTTACTTTGGGATGTATAAAAAATAAAAATGGCGAAAAGCCCGCGAAATTTGAAATATTTTTTTTTTCTTTGTGGTTTCGTTTTTCGCGTTTTGGTCCATATGTATATTTATTCAAATGTTTTTTATTAAATTATAGATCGTAAAAATGAATCGAAAGAAAAAAAAATTATCAAAATTCCCGTAAACGTTTTCGAGGAAAATACGATTTTCGAAAGCTATTTTCTAACCTTTGTATGGTGGGTACCTTTATTTTTAGGTAAAATAATTTTTTGTTCTCACATCTTGTAGATTATTTTAAGAAACTTTTATTTATTAATTTTGAAATAAACCGAGCATACGGTCTTCGAAATATTGAGTTTGAAAAAAAAAATTCAACAATTTTTTTTAAGAATCAAAAAAATCTTTTTTTGAAAATTTGAATACACAACAATATTCAAACTTTTGGAGAGCTTTTTAGCAGGACAAAAATGGTCAATATCGGCCATATCGTTTTTAAGAAAAACAAAAACAAAAAAAAATGGTTGCAGGGGAGGACAAACAAATGGTTCCAGGGTGGTACCAAAAATAACTATTTCTTGAAAACTTTTTTTCAACCATTACCTAGCTTTAATTAGATGAAATTTTTTGAATTTTTTTTTTAATCTGTGGGACAGTTTGACAGACAGACAGACAGACAGAATTTTGAGACCCACTTTTTTAGTCTTCGCTATCATCGTAATGTCAACTTTGATCAAAATCTCGAGTTCGAAGTAAAAATAAATTGTGATTGAGTTTATGAAAAATTTGCTTATTGGTATTGAACTTTTATTTGGACTTATCGGCTTCGATTTTGAGCTACAAACATTTTTAAATCGGGCTATCGAACAAGTTCAAGACAGTGCAACTCTGTGTTGACAGGATTTCAAAGTACCTACACAACTTTGATATTGGGAACAAGTAGATACCACACTTTTATCAATTTTACAAATGAGAGAAATTGTCTCCTACTGATTGTTGTAGGTACATAATATGTACATGTCTTTATCTTTTTCTCTTTCCACGTCTCTTTCTTGGCAAGAATCAATGTTTAATTTTGACATGCGAAAGATTCGTTGTTGTTCCGCTTCCACTTCGGCTTGACAGAACCTTCAGTCATAAATTGGGAAAAGGGTTTTTCAATAAAGACTGTTGAAATGGAATAAAACAAGCTGTGTGTGGGGTATTAAGAAAAATTCTATTTTATAGGCCATTGTATACCATTATGTATTGGATTGGAGTATGACATCGTTCAAAAACCCGTCTCGGCTTCTTACGGTAGAACGGTTCCGAGTGTGTATGTGATATCTATGTAGACCTTAGGCATCGTTCGATTGCGGTTTATTCGCATAGACCTGCGAATTCAGGAAACCCCAAAAGACAGCGTCAACAGGGGTCAAATCGCATTAACTTGGTGGCCAATTCCCTCAAATCGTTTATGCAGAATGTCAACGGTAGCGTCAGCTGTGTGGCACGTAGCTCCGTCCGGTCATAAGAAATTGGTTATTATCGTTCTGTAACGGTCGCCATTGACGGTGCCTGGCTCACCAACATGGTTTTTTGCGAACCAAACATTGAAGAGTCGACTGCGAGGACCAAAAACATGTACCGTAAAATGGGTGCAATGCGAGCAACATTTGGACGAACGATAACTCATTTTTATAATAAAGTTTTATCATTTGGACATTCTGTTCAATCGTGCAAAAAAAAAAAAAAAAAAAAAAAAGATCTCACCAAAACAACATGGCCGCCAAAGTCTACCCGCTCTTATTGAAAAACCTTTCATATCGCTCTAATTAAGCGGAGGTTATCTTTGTTGCAGTGTTTAACATGAATATTTTTTAAACGTTACATTCTGAAGAACCAGTATACTGGGTGTCCGGTAATTCGTCTGCCATACTTTTGAATGTGATTTTTGGTCATATTCTAAGAAAAAAATTGTTCTACAGTAGGTAAAGTCTTATTTTCAACTTTGACATCACTTTTTGACGATTTAAGAAAACGCTAACTTTGGTGTACCCTGACCCATGTTAAGGTCAATATCTCAGTCAGTATAGGGACCTCATTTTAGACTTTTTTTAGAAGAAATACTAACCTTTAAAAGTACGTTTAAATTTTGACTTTGAGGTCAATTTTTTTCAAAAAATGCGTAATAAACATAAAGTTTTTTTATTTTTACCTGATGAACAAAACAATAATAAAAAAAAACTCATTTATAAGTGCACCAAAAAACCCATACATATTATTATACTTGGGAAAATCTAAAACAGGCAAAAAATCGAATTTTGGGTTTTTTACCTACTTTTATTGCAGCACTTGACAATTGGAGTGGTTTTCCGAAAATTGATAGTTTTTAGGTAATTTTTAAGGCTGTGCACTCATCAAAAGTGTTAAAAGTGTACTTTTGCCTACTTAACTTCCTGTCAAAACCCTAATTACCTTACCTCTTCTCAGGGAGAGTTAAATTTGGGGTATAAATGTTTAATGGGTAAATTAACTAAATAAGTGGTATAAAAGAATAGAAAAACAATTTCATTCATAAGATTATCAAGTTAAGTCACGATCACTGTTGGATAAGAGCGCTTTTTAAAATGCCTTCATTTACGAGAGAAGAATACGCAGACGTTTATGGGTTGTGCATTGGAAATTCAAGAAAAGCACAACGAATATACCATGAACTTTATTCTAACAGACGACTTCCTTCTTGAAACGTTTTTGGAAATACTCGTACCTTTCGAAGGCTTCGAGAAACTGGATTAGTTTCAGTGTCAATATATGGGCAGGTGTAATTGGAATTAGTACTGCCAACTCCATCTTAGGCAGCAGTCGTAAAAATCGGAACGACTGGTTTGGTGATGAATGCAAGCTAGCGACTGAACGTAAGAATGTTGCGTACCGAGCAATGCAACAATCTCATAGAACGCGGGCACGCGAAGAGAAATATAAAGAGCTCAGAAGAACAGAAAAACGGCCTCACAGACAAAAAATATCAGCCTGGGAGAAGAACCTAATCTGTGAAATAGAAAACAGCCGAGAGCGAGGTCCGCAACAGGCGCGGAAGTTCTACCAATCCGTCCGAAACATGACGCAGTACACACCACGCTGCACATACTGCAAGGACGGAGAGGGAAATCTGATCACCGATCCTGAAAGCATACTGGAGCGATGTGAAGTGTACTTTAATGAATTGCTAAATGGTCAGCTCACTGCAGAAGTGGAGGCTCCACTACTTCAAGAAGAATACCCTATGTTGCCGCCACCAAGCATAGAAGAGGTTGAGAAGGCTATAGGCCGGCTTAAACAGAACAAAGCCCCGGGAGTCGATGGCATACCAGCCGAATTATTCCATCACGGCGGGCCAGCCTTACGTCAAGCAATTCATGATATTATAGTACACGTATGGGAGCAGGAAGAAATGCCAGAAGACTGGCGAAAAGGCATAATATGCCCCATACATAAGAAGGGAGATGTCACAACGTGCAGCAATTATAGAGGTATCACGTTGTTGAGTACCGCTTATAAGATATTCTCCTCTATCCTACAAGACCGGATAACCCCATACGCTAAAACCGTCATCGGACAATATCAGTGTGGTTTCATTCCAGGCAAATCAACAACTGATCAGATCTTTACCCTTAGGCAGGCGATGGAAAAATGTCTAGAATTTAACATCCCAACATACCATCTGTTTATAGACTTTAAGGCCGCCTATGATAGCATAGCCAGGGTAGAACTTTACAAAGCCATGAGAGAATTCGGCATCCCAAATAAATTGACACGACTATGTAGGTTGACCATGACCAACGTAACAAGCCAAGTAAAAATAGCCGGATTGCTATCCAGACCAATCAACATCTTTAATGGACTCCGACAAGGGGACGGTTTGGCCTGCCTCCTCTTCAACCTGGCGTTGGAGAAAGCAATCCGTGACTCTGGCACGGCAACAAGAGGGACCATCGTCAACAGGTCCAGCCAGTAACTGGCTTACGCAGACGACATTGACATCATCGGAAGAACCGAACAAGCTGTACACGATTCCTTCATCCAGATTGAGCAGGCGGCACAAAATCTGGGGCTGCACATTAGTGAAGGTAAAACAAAGTACATGGTGGCGTCAAATGCGAGAGGAACAGTTGGTCAAACAATCAAGGTAGCGGAGCACGAATTTGAAGTGGTGCAATCCTTTAAATACCTTGGGTCAATAGTAGCAGCCGATAACAATATAGAAGAAGAAATACGCGGGCGGCTTCTCAAATCCAACAGAGCCTACTACAGTCTGTCAAAGCTCTTCAAATCCAGAAATCTCACCATAACTTCAAAACTGCTGCTGTACAGGACCATGGTCCTGCCAGTACTCACATATGGATCCGAGACTTGGGTGCTTAGCAAAAGGCACTCCGACCTCTTAGCTGCGTTCGAGAGAAAAGTCTTAAGGAGAATTGTTGGCCCCGTATGTGAGGAAGGACGATTCCGGAGACGGTACAATCATGAACTGTACGCAATCTACGTTGAAGCAGATATCGTGACAAAAATTAAGCTCGGTAGACTCCGGTGGGCAGGGCACCTAGCTCGCATGAGCGAAGAGGAACCTGCTCGGAAAGTTCTTTGTGGTACATTCTATGGTAGACGATAGCGTGGTAGACCATGCTTGCGCTGGAGAGATGGCGTAGACCAGGACGCCCGAAGCCTTGGGGTGCGCAACTGGATGGCGTCGGATAGAGATCGGGATAGGTGGAGAGACTTGTTGAAAGAGGCCAGGACCGGAACACGATCTCCTGATCTCACTGTACTGGATTTTTTTGTATGGGAACGAATGAAAGAAATCGTTAAATCATATGAAATAACAACTTTATCTGAATTAGAACAACGTATTTCGGAAGGATCACTAAAAGTAAGGCAAGAGTTATCGAGAATAAATACTCAAAATGAAATCCAAAAACGGGCTCTAGCATTCATTCAAAACTCAGGAGGGCACTTTGAGCATTTATTATGACTGTATTCGTGCGTACATAAAATAAAACATTACTTTTAACTACACAAAATATAGTTTTATTCAAACCCTTTATACCTCAGGGCAAAAAATAATTTTTTTTATTTTTACCTGTTTTAGATTTTCCCAAGTATCATAATATGTATGGGTTTTTTGGTGCACTTATAAATGAGTTTTTTTTTATTATTATTGTTTTCTTCATCAGGTAAAAAAAAAAGAAAACTTTATGTTTATTACGCATTTTTTGAAAAAAATTTACCTCAAAGTCAAAATTAATTTTGCTCGGGCAAGAAAAATTGAACACCATTTAAAATTGAATATGTGGCAAGCATAAAAATACATCAGCTCAATTTAAACGTAGTTTTAAAGGTTAGTATTTCTTCTAAAAAAAGTCTAAAATGAGGTCCCTAGCATTAATACTGACTGAGAAATTGACCTTAACATGGGTCAGGGTACACCAAAGTTAGCCTTCTCTTAAATCGTCAAAAAGTGATGTCAAAGTTCAAAATCAGACTTTACTGTAGAACGATTTTTTTCTTAGAATATGACCAAAAATCACATCCCAAAGTATGGCAGACGAATTACTGGACACCCTGTATTTTTTCTTTAAGTCTACAGACATTTACGTGCAAAAAAGCGCTCCTATTGTTATAATGCATTATAACTATTGAAACTATTGAAACACTTATAGAAATATTTTGGATTAATAAAAGTTCAACAACCATTGATGGTAAAAGGGGGAACATTGACCATAGGTCTAAATCGTAAATTGATAGCATACTTTCAGAAAATATGCGTAACGTAAATTTCAGGAGAGTTTTAAATAGTGTTGCATATGGTGCAGCGTCAGAGTATTGTTGGAATGGATCTAAAAAAAACTGCATAGTTTCAGGCATTACACATGTTTTTTTTTTTTTTTGTACTTTTATTTCAAATAATTTCTCATTTTCGCTAGCCGTTACACTTCGAAGAGAGACATCAATAATACTCGTAATTTAAGGCATGAACAAAATTATTTAATCAAATAATAAGTGCAGGAATAAATGCGCTGAGCTTTAAAAAATCAAAATACAATTTTATTTTGAAAAATATGATCTTTTGTGTGCTTGCTATTATATATGTATGTATCTCAAAGGAAACATTAAATTTCAAATAAAAGAAATGCACACAAATATTTCGCGGTAATTAAATCCTGCTTCAATCAAAGGATTCTCCGGGTGTTGTTTGCATAATTGGAATCGCACCGTGTGTCCCCGTCGTGGTCGTGGTCGTGGTCCCTTTAATTAGGCCCTCCGGTATGAAAGACTATACATATATCTAAACGCGTTCCTCTGGTCAAGTAACCATTAAGTACCTACCTGTCCACACTACGGATATGGACGTTCGACGTTATTTTGCGTGCTCTTTCCCAGTCCAACTGTTGCTCCTTAGCAGCGCAGCGCACCACCGACCAGGGCCAGGTAAGTCATGTTTTCGGTATGCGTGAGCTTGTAATGGCTTGCTGGTGCAACAACTCTGCCACTGTCTCCAGCTTCATCAATGCCGGTGCATCTTTGTACGGCATGTTGCCATGTTGCGAGGTTTGTTTATTGCAATATTTAAATTGTCGAATTCCGCGCTCACAACCAAAAAGGCCAACACTAATGGCTTTCTTGTGTTTCTGGGGGGCCGAAGGCATTTTGGCAATAGGAACGACTACTGAACCGAAGACGATGTCACTGCTATGATTTTAGTTGACAACGCTGTTTGTGCTATACTCGTACCTATACAGTAAGTGGCCTGCATCCTTCTAAGGGATACCGGGGTGAAAATGTAAGAGCTGCTAATGGGTTGGCGGTTTTGTTTTCGTTGTGTGACAATTTTTGTTCATGTTTGCCTACGGGACATAATGGGAACATGCCTTTGTGACTAAAATAGAAGTGTGACTTCATACTTGTAAGACACTAAGCATATGAATTGTGTGTATGTATTTGCATACGCGATAGTTTTTGAACACAACTGTGTGAGATATTGATGGGCGATAATCAACGTAATATTTTTGATAAGAAAAAAGATGCGAAATCTTGGAAAAAGTTTTAAATTGTGCGTTTTCCTATCATCGTAATGTCAAGTCTGATCAAAATCTCGAGTTTGATTTTTTTAAGGATTCACAATTTGCCATATAGTACTTATATGTCGTTAAAAAAAGGTAGAGGATGTAAGCAACGTTATGATGATATAAGACTTAAAAAACTAGCCTTCATACTGTCCGATTGTATACAAGAATAATACCTCCTTTATGAATATTTTAGCCCGGTCAAAATAGACATTCAAGGTTACATTAATTCGTACAAAGCTGAAAATTGGCATGAATGTTGAGAACACTATTACAAACAATTTGTCAAAAGTCCCCATCGATCCGACGTGTGCAAAAAAAATTATTCAAGGTCAAATGTTGCAAATTTCGGTTTTTTGCATTTTTCAGCTGAACGGCAAGTTTTATCATAAGATAGGTGAGACAAAAGTTATTCATCATGCAATTATCTAAAGAAATTGTCTTAACACTTTTTCTCCTAAGAATCACCATTTTGGAGATATAGCTAAGCAAAAAGTTGAAAAAAAATTATTCAAGGTCAAATGTTGCAAAAATCGGTTTTTTGCATTTTTCAGCTGATCGGCAAGTTTCATCATAAAATAGGTGAGACAAAAATTATTCATCATGCAATTATCTATAGAAATTGTCTTAACACTTTTTCTCCTAAGAACCACCATTTTGGAGATACAGCGATGTTGAAAAATTTGTGTTCTTCATAATATGTATGTCAATTACCGTTATATACATTACACAACGGTAATACAAGTAAAAATATTAGTTTTCGTGGCGTATAGATACATATTATACAATTCTAAAGCCAGATATACACTGTTCAAATGCATGACAAGCACGCGCAAGTGTATTGGTGAAAAAATCACACGTATAGATTGGATTTAGGATTAAAGCAAAATGAAAATCTTTTGAGTTTCTTTCAATCTAGCGTCCTGCATTGAAGTAGTGTATATGCAAGATTGATGATTGACCATGCATTTATTGGTTCATTTGCGTATAGTTCGTTGAAGAGATGAGAACACAGTACAACATAAGCACTGATTGAAATATTAAAATAGTAAACAAAAAATGTATGATGAAATGGACAGACAAAATAAAACAAATTACCTACTCGGATAAAATTGAAAAAATCTCAAAGACGTTCTTATATTCACAATTTCGCCGAAAAAAAAACTCACAAAGCGCAACGTCCTCTCACCACACCGTCCATGTTAAAATAAAAGATTGAAGACTCATGCTTGGTGTGTGTATATGCAACTTTAATCCGAATTTTCGAATACACTTGCACAATGTTTATTTGGCTTAAGAATATAAACTCGAAAGAAAACCCAGTCCCTCATTTTATGTGACCGTACGGCCTTGAGCAGCATCTGTCTGCGACGCTCGTATACCAGCTCCGTTTCTAAGGGCCCAAACAAAATAGTATTAGTCCCAAGCGTTCCTTCGTAGTAAGAACAAGTAGTTATTGCAAACAGAATTTGTGCAGTTTCTTGTTTGTAAGAGAAATGTATCAATTTTGCTTTATTTGTAGTAAACATTTGGCGGAAAAAGTACACTCGAAAGAGTACCATTACCGTAGTTAAAAGACGTCACGAACAAGAACAAGCTGGTACATCAATAATAAGTCCTCCTCGTACTAGAGCACGCGTAAATGAATCAGTTTTTTGTTTAGGTTACGTTACCTTAGGTTAAGGTGGCTGCTGACCGGAAAAGCCAAAACACTTAGACCAATATTTGGTCCGTTGTGATACTACAGGATTTCAAAAATCAATCTTACTCGTTAAACCATTAACAATGAAGCATTTGAGACAGTGAATGTCAGAATTCTTTTTTGTTTAAAAGAGTGCTGTTTATTCTGTGGCAATGAATTGAATAAAGCGTTTGAAATGAAAAAAAGCACTGCAATATCGGCGTCAAATTTGTAATGTAATTAGGTGCTTAGATAAGTTTTGGTACTTATCTTTTGTAAAAAATACTCATAATCGCTTTCGTCATTTCCAATAGTAGTATTTTTCAATTAGATACAAAATTTTCAACTCAATAGGACCACAATAGATCGTTGAATAGGCCTACCGGGAAAGCCACATTTAAAAAAACGCGCCAAGTGTACTACTTCACGGGTGGCGCTGAACCGTGTGCATATTATGAAGAATACAACTTTTTCAACTTTTTGCTTCGCTATATCTCCAAAATGGTGATTCTTAGGAGAAAAAGTGTTAAGACAATTTCTATAGATAATTGCATGATGAATAATTTTTGTCTCACCTATTTTATGATGAAACTTGCCGATCAGCTGAAAAATGCAAAAAACCGATTTTTGCAACATTTGACCTTGAATAATTTTTTTTCAACTTTTTGCTTCGCTATATCTCCAAAATGGTGATTCTTAGGAGAAAAAGTGTTAAGACAATTTCTTTAGATAATTGCATGATGAATAACTTTTGTCTCACCTATCTTATGATAAAACTTGCCGTTCAGCTGAAAAATGCAAAAAACCGATTTTTGCAACATTTGACCTTGAATAATTTTTTTTGCACACGTCGGATCGATGGGGACTTTTGACAAATTGTTTGTAATAGTGTTCTCAACATTCATGCCAATTTTCAGCTTTGTGCGAATTAATGTAACCTTACCCTTATTTTTGAAGCTAATTTGACCGGGCTATTTGTTTTTAGTTCGTGTTGATGCTTAACGCCTTAAAAATCATAGCACGAGTAGATACATACATATATACATTTAATCTAATGATAAAAATAAAGATCAGTTCTTCAAGTAAAACCTATAAACTGTTTCGTTGCCTAATCAAAGATTCATTAACATAAATGATATGTAAGACCTAATATTTTGCACCAAAAGACCCAAATCATTTAGCATTTTTTCGGAAGCCATTTTAGCATATTGCCAAAATCGCACATTGAATATTGTGCGTGAATGTTGCAAGCAGATTAAAATACCCTAATCAATCATACAAAAAAAAAAAACTGTCACTTCAGGATTAAGTGGTGCTGTGTTCTTTTATGACCTCAGGAAGGTTTGGTTTCTTTTACGATTATGTTTGTTTTAAAAGTTTCTCAGAATTTTGATTTTAAAATAAATTGATTGGATGGATTGAGGGAATAAATCGAGGAGAGAGGATGTTGTTTTTCAATTGAAATTAGTTAGAATTTATAAATATGATTTAAGAAATACGAGTATACATATCATGTAGGTTTAAAAAATATTCAATAGTGCATATAATTTTCTGCAGTGTCCAAACGGCTAAGATGAGAAACGCTTTTCACGACGAGAGATAATCTTGGAGGATTTTTCCTTTCATCACAAGGAGTAATATCTCTGAATAAAACATTTTTTGTTTAAAAGTGTCAGCGGCCAGCATTCAAAATCAGAGCTTTGGTATGGCAGCCCATGTATGTATGTAAGTTGGCTTTTGAGATTCCAATCCAACCTGTCATAATAAAGTAAAAATAACATAAGTTTTGTACATTATATTCGATTCGATTTGCTCATACAGGCGGAATTAGATTCTATATGGTGCGCACATTTATATATTGCTAGCTAACCCGATAGACATTGTCTTCCCAAAATTTCAATATAATTATTTAAGGCCAACATTAACACACTTGTGATTTGTTTATAATCATTGCGAATGCTACCCGCTCGGGAAAAAATAAACAGCAATTGTTTAAAGTCAAATAGCAATTCGGTTGGAATCATTGGCGTTCTGGCAAATTTTATACGAATGTTTTTTCATCAGGAAGGCAAATTTTATGACAAAGGCGGGATAGGTTGATATTTTTCAACACTTTGAATACCGATCCGATATTCGGAAGATTTCAGCGAGTTTAAAAATTCGGTTTGATTGTTAACGACATCATTTTGACTTGTAAGCGAATCCACTCATAAGTTAATTCTGCAGCAAACTAACTTTAAATCTCAAATTTTAATCGCCGAAGTTGATTTGCAATTTTTCAGCAATTTTTTTTTTTTAAATACTACACCAGATTTGTGGTTCTGTCTAGTGTTTCATAAATTCTGATAACTGGTAAAGGCGGTGCATTCAATGGCGTTATTTTGGCAAAAATTGCACCACCAAACCGGTTTTGATTATTTCGTAGATCTTGCATCATCGAGTCTAATGCCTCCCAGGATATAAAGGCCATTATTTTTTCATTCCATAATTCCGTTTACGTAGTGTGTGCTTAATTCCTTTAGGTGTATTTTTGTGTAATATTTCCTATTTTCACGATTCTTTGTCTCGATAATTCTTCCATTTCCATAAACAAACCAAAAAATAATAAAAAAAAGTATCCATCGTTCGAATCTTGAATTTTTATTTAGAGTTCATTCAAAAACCCGGTCAAAAAAGGAGGTTCCGATTTTCCCGAATTTGAAAATTTTTCAGAAAACTTTTCCAATTTTAAAATATTCAAACCGACGCAGCTATTATAAAGTTATACGCTAACATAATTTTAAAAACACGTTTTCAAGATATTAAATTTTTCAAAAATCCAAAAAATTATTTCTCCAGAATTTTTGTATATATACCTACAATATTAATTGAAGCCATTTATGAGAAAGTCGAAAATAAAAAGAAAAATACTATGGCAGGCTAACGTTAATAATATTACTGGGCCAAAATGAGTTTTTTGTATCAAAATCGTTCGATCCGTTTTCAAAATAAACAAGATTTTTCATAACCGTTCTACGATAATTAATTGTTATTCGGAAAAAAAAATCGAACTCGAGATTTTGATCAAAGTTGACATTACGATGATAGCGAAGACTAAAAAAGTGGGTCTCGCAATTCTGTCTGTCGGTTCGACTAAAGCCTAAACGGCTCGGCCGATTTTCTTCAAACTTGGTAGATATGGCTTTTGATTTTCCCCCCCCCCCCCCACACTTTTTTTTTCTTCTTTTTAAGACCAAAAATAACGGTACCTGCCATACGAATTTTTTTCGAAATTTTATAAATACTTTTTTTTCTCAAAAACTGTCCCACAGATTTAAAAAAAAAATTCAAAAAAATTTCATTTAGTTAAAGCTAGGTAATGGTTAAAAATATTTTTCCAAAAAATGGTTATTTTTGGTACCACCCTTGGAACCATTTTTTTTGTTTTTGATTTTCTCAAAAACGGTACCACCGATTTTGATAATTTTTGTATGTTAAAGCTCCCCAAGAGTTTCTATATTATTGTGTATTCGAATTTTCAAACAAAAATTTTTTGGATTTAAAAAAAAAAAATTTCAAAATTTTGTTTTGAAAACTCATTTCAAAAACTCCATGCTCGATTTTTTTAACACTTGATAAATAAAAGTTTTTTAATATAAGTTATAAGATGTAAGAAAAAAATTTATTTCACCTAAAAATAACGGTACTCTCCATACAAACGTTAAAAAATGGTTTTCGAAAATCGTATTTTTCTCGAAAACGGTTCCGAAAATTTTGCTAAAATTTTTTTCTTCTGATTAATTTTATTTATTTATTTATTTATTTATTTATATCAACTCTGTACATTTAAGCTTTAGGCTTTTGATCATATACAGGATTTGCCAAGGGTTTAACAAAAATAAGCTTCTTAACTTCTAATGACAATAAGTATCTTAATCTAGAGAGCAAAGGATAGGATAAAGCAGTTGGGAAGAAAAAGGGATTTTAGTTGCTGATGTTTGCGTAGTATTCAAAAAGTTGCCTTTTAAATTGACCCATTACGATTACTCTTCGCATGCTATGAGGGAGCTGATTCCATAAGCGAATAGCATGAACAAAAAACTGACGACTACTTATTAAATACCTGTGTCTAGGAGCTATAAGCAATAAAGACCTCTGAGAACGTGCGAATCTAAGTTTTTCAAAGAGATAATTCGGTGTTTTACTTTGGATAATTTTAAATAAAGCAATAAGTGTTCTATATTCCAAGAGAGTCTGTAAAGGACAGTCTGCTATCTGTCTGGAATAGTACGAGATGTGATCAAATCTTCTTATGTTGAATATATATCTAGCACAGTTATTATACGCCACATTTGACTTTCTTTTTGATTCTGAGTCAAGATTTGAAAAAATTTCACACCCATACAGTATTAACGGTAGAACATAGGACCGAACTAGTTTTAACTTAACATTTGGTGGTAGATATTGTCTAGTCGGACTAAGACCTCGAAGGATACCATATATTTTTGAGACAATATGGTTCACGTGATTATCTATAATCAAGTAAAACAAGAAAAAAAATTAAATCAAGATATTACTGACTGTACCTACCATTGAACCATTTTTTGAAATTGAGAATTTCTCACTATTGACAAAACGGATTTTAATGAAATTTTTTATAGAGAAGCTTCTAAAATGTTGTAAAATCATTGCATTTCAAAGTTTTGAAAAAAAAAAATCAATTTTTTCTTGGAAAATTCGATATCTCAGAAACGGCTCAATATTTGTGTTCGTAAATTTAATTTTTATTTGAAAAATAATAAAAAACTTTAAATTGGCTTACCAAAATTTTTTCTTATAAACGTTTCAAAAATATTGTATATAAAAGCTTATTTTTTTAAAAAACCAGTACAGACTTCTAATTTTTGTTCTCGCATAAGCTTATATTTGCTTGAAACACATGGCATCCTGTTTTTAGCTCGAACTACTAAAGGAGTTGTTTTAGTCATTTAAAAAAATTAATTTTATGCTTATGAACAGTTTTTCTCATTTTTAAAATTCTTAGCCTATTACATAGGAGCAAGTTCGTCCGACCCAGTCGTGCATTTTATTTCTTTACGAAATCACCAAGTTTGAAGAAAAACGCTTCAGTGGTTTAGGTATACCGACAGACAGACAAAACTGTGAGATCCACTTTTATCGCGTTTTCTATCATTGTAATGTCAAGTTTGAATGCAAAATTCTCCCTATAGTACCTATATTTCTCGTTCTCCACCGGATTCAATCAGAATGTGTATACGGGAACTGCTTAAAAATGAATTAATATTCAATTTTCCAAAACAAAAGAGAAGTCTTGAAAATGGGTTCATGATTTTTTTCAAATAAATTTGTTCAAGTTTATGCCAAGACATTTCATTTTTAAGAGAAAATTAATTTGTAGGAAAATTTCTCTAAATTGTATTTTCATTAATTCACATTTATTCAAGAAATCAGATGGCGATATCAACTTAAGACTACTCACTCAGCAGTTGCTTCAACCATTTATAGAACTAAACTCTACGATTTTGTTAGATTTTTATCTTATTGCATGCATTTTTCGAATTCCAACTTCAACAACAATTTTAGTTTGCTTTCTCATTGAATCCAGCGTTATTTGAAGTGCAAGAAATAAATGAAAACTTTTACTTTAATGATTCCACTTAGACCATTGCATTCTAGATCTGAAAAAAAATTTGAAGTATTATTTTAATCAAATATGCAGATACAAAATTTAGTTCTTTTGAACATTAATCGTAAGCCTTTTTAGATGATAAGTCGTACACTGATGCGAAAATAATTCAAATACATATGGGTAAAATGTTAAAATCGCAAATACAGTATAAGGATAGGATTTTTCTTGGTAAATGCAAAAACTACAACTTGCAGTTTTTAAAGCGATCGCAATAGTAATGGAATGCAAAAAGTTACAGCATTGAAATGTTGTAAGAGTATTAGGTTCACTTTTATTTGCGACAATCTCAGTGACAACAAAAACACCCAAGTTTTAGGATTGTATGCCAGGTACGAACAAGCACGATTATTTAGTAACAAGAAAATAAAACACATGAGTTTAAATATGTATGAATGCACTTGCAAAATATACAGAAATCATATTGTCATGCGAAAACTTTTCTTAGTTGCAGCAACAGAAAATCGCAAGTGAGTTCCTTCGTTTTATCTGTCGCGATTTCTTGATATCATGTATTCTCTCGTTCGCATTAAAGCTCATGTGCGACCTATTTCGATGAAACTGGTCCCAATAGTCTTTCTTTCGGTAACATTATGGGACCTATTGCACCATCTTACAAAATTGTGATTACAAGCATTTTTTTACAAATTTGTAAAAAATCGAGTTTTTTTCATATGTAATTTTTTTTAATCACAAATTTGTTCTTGTAATTTGTAGTTGGTGCAATAGGCCCATGGTCTGCGTTGGTTAATAAGTCCATATGTCTAGTAAAAAAAATCAGACCAAAAACATAAATGTTAAAAAAAGACCATTTTAGTCAGTAATCATTAAATAATAAAATTTCTCTACTACATTGTAGCTGTTTCAATATTATTCTACTTTAAATATTCGGTATTAAACCTTCATGAAGTAAGAACTTGGCGTACTTTTAGATCTCAGTACTTTTCACGGCTGACTTGTTACACAATGGTTTTTGTATAGAAGAACTTGGCTCTTTCTTAACATTTATGTTTTTGGTCTGATCTCACTCCTTTTTGCAAAGATTTTAATGTTTTGCCATGTAAAAATCTCGAAAGATACGGAAAAATAGAAGGGTGAACTCTACCTTATAAAATCAACTTAGTTTATAGCTTCCTATTTGTTTTTTTGTATATTTTCTTTTTGTTATTGGTTGTTTTGATTTGCGCTTCAATTGTTTCTTCTTGTCCTGGCAAGATACCTAACACTAACATACCTACTTTAATGTTAAATACTAGTACCTATATCCGCTCAAAGCCATAAAAAAGCAATAATTGTTGAGGATGCGATGATGTTTTTGTTACAATTTTAACTCCTTTTTTTAAATGAAGGTAGACCACCAATTAACAGCCTAATTAGTGGTTTAATTATAGTTCACATCACAGTTAAGAGTTTTTTTATGTAAACTCATAATTTTTTCAGGTATGCAAATGTTTTCTTTTTTTCATTAATGTTAACATAACATAGAGTACCAAATCGAGCACTCTAGTTCTAAGAAAAGTTATGAAATTTCAAAATGCATGTATAGTTTCAAAATGACAATAAAAATACACTTCGAATGAAAAATCTTAGATTTTCTATTTTTCGCTTTGAATGTACATTAAGCTTTACCCTTCCACAAATCAAACTTTTTCTCGGAAAGTGGGCGGATACCACGCCCCCTGAATGGAAAACCTCAATTTTTATTTTTGGTCCTTTATATAGAATTTGAGCCCTACCGTTCTATCAAATTTCATTGTTCTACTGCGATCGGAAGTTTGCCATATATAATTTACATCAGTTCTGAGGAAGTGGGTGGATAACTGGATACCACGCCCCTGAATGGAAAACCTCAAATTGTATACTTTTTTCTTTGTATGCAATTTAAGCCCTACCACTTTACCAAATTTCATTGTTCTACTGCAATCGGAAGTTTGCCATATATAATTTACATCAGTTCTGAGGAAGTGGGCGGATACCACGCCTCTGAATAGAAAATCTAAAATTTTATAATTTTTTCTTAGTATTCAATTTAAGCCCTACCGCTCTACCAAATTTCATTGTTCTACAGCAATCGGAAGTTTGCCATATATAATTTACATCAGTTCTGAGGAAGTGGGCGAATACCACGCCCCCTGAAAGGAAAACCTTGGTGTTTATTTTTGGTTCTTTATATGCAATATAAGCCCTACCGGTTCACCAAATTTCATCGTTTTACAGCAGTCGGAAGTGCTCCATAATACGATGTCGGGAAGTGCTCCAAAATTCGGAGAAAGTGGGCGGATACCACGCCCCTTGAATTGAAAATTTCAAATTTTCGATTTTTTCCTCTGCTTGCATGACAAGACCTACCATTGTGCAAAATTACAAGATTCTACGATGTCGGGAAGTGCTCCATAATTTTGATGATCTGTCAGTCAGTCAGTCAGTAAGTCAGTCAGTCAGTCAGTCAGTCAGTTACGGTTTTTGTGATTTTTGAGGCCTTATATATCAGGAACCGCTTATGCTAGAAAATTGAAATTTGGTGAGGCGCCTCTGCTTGACTAGCTTAGCAAATATTCGGAATTTCAAGTTTCTGACTTCATTGGTACTGAAGATAGGGAGGGGTCAAAAGTCGCCTGAGTTTGTTCCTGTAAAAAAGGGTGTAGTGCCAGAACTTGGCTGGGCACTACCGTGCCCTTTGATAACATTTAAAACTGCTACAAGTAAGCCTTAAGCTGTTTTTTCAGAAACGAATTCTCTATAACTCTTAAATTGCATAACATTCAATATCTGAGTAAGTATACAAAATTAGCAATCTTGAACCAAAATAATAATACCTATAGATAATCCATTGTTTAATTCCCTTATAATTTGATAGTTCTGTGTGGAGGCATTTCTTGTGAATTCATTCATTTTTTCAATAACATCCGCTCCTGCATTTTGCTTCGCTATGCTAATTTACATTTAAAAATTTGAAACCTTTTTCGTAAAACTATTAACAAAACACAAAAAAATCACTTTCCATTTGCCAAAAATATAAAAATAAAACTAAGTACCTTCCAATTCGTCTTACAAAGTTTGCACTTTAAGAGTAATTAAAATAAGCTATCAAAACTAATTCGAAGCCAAACAAACACTGAACCTAGGGTAAATGTGAAATTGTTGGGCTTCTTTGTGGATGTTGGAAATATTCGACATTCGTGCATGATTGCACTTTCTTGCTTTCATGTACAAGTAATTTGGAATCCAAAGATTGTATGTATAAAAACATGGATGGAATTATATGTTCAAATCAATAAAATTCATTGTTTGAATTGCAACAGCAAATTCTTATATAGTTAATGCTCAAAAAATAGAATGTCCTCTTATTTCTGGAAACAATGTGAATTTATGTAAACACAATTTTAAAAAATCGTTAGGGCCTAATTATTTTCATATACAGGGTGTCTCTTAATTCATAGTATTTTAGAGCGGGATTCTTGGGTATATTCTTAGAAAAAAAATCGTTCTACAGTAATGACCTATCTATCTATTGGGGATTTAAGAAAAGGCTTAATTTGGTATACCCACGCTGTTAGTACTAATGATAGAATCTTCATTTAGACCTTTGTTTTTAGAAGAAATACCAGCGTCTAAACACATTTGCTATCTTATCTCGGTCTTGAGATATCCAGTTTCTAGAATGTTCCATTTTTCGGGCCGTGCATTTGATGTCATTTTACTTGCGATATATACAAAAGGTGCTTTAGGGCAAATTATGCATTCCTTGAAAAAATCGATTTTGAGATTTTTATCAGATTTTTAGGCAAGACGAAAAAAGTGGTTCTTAAAATTTTGTCTGTTCGACTACAAACTAAACGATTAGCCGATTTTCATTTACCTTGGTGGATAGCATTTTAAAATTTTTCTCCCGACAGGTTTCCTCTTTTTTCTAAACACCAAAACTATTGGTACACGCTTCAGAAATTTTGAATAGCATTGTGTACCCAAATTTTGTTTTGAGTATTTTTGAAACTACGAAAATTGACATTTTTTAAAATTGTGATTTTATCTTAAATTAAGAGTTATCACCATACAAATTTAAAAACAAACCACTAATTTCATTTCTAACGCTGAAATGCAAAAACGCCACCTTAATGTATTTTGAAAATAGACAATGTGTTTTTTTTGACGGGTGATTTCCAAACAGATTATGTTTTACACAAAATTTGCGAAATTATAAAAATAAAGTCTTGGCAAAATAAGCAAACATTACAGGAGTCCTTAAATTGACAGCTAGCGATTTAAAAATAAAATGCACGACTGGGTCGCACGAACTTGCTCCTATGTAATAGACTAGGAATTTTAAAAACGAATGTTATAAGAGAAAACTAGTAAGAGACAAAAACAGAATGCTTCTTACATATGAATAATTTATGTAAGAACAAAAATTATAAGTCGTTGTAGTGGTTTCTTAAAAAATAAAGCTTGTATATACAAAATTTTCGAAGATTTTTAAGAAAAAAATTTGGTATGCTAACTTTAAGTTTTTCTTACTGCACGAATAAAATTTAATTTCTAATTTTTAATTGGAAATCTAATTTCCAAAAAAAATATTGAGATGTTTTTGAAATCTCGAATTTTCCAAAAAAAAATGATTTTTTTTTCAAAAATTCAAAAAATATTTTTTTTTAAGTTTTGAAATGCAATGGTTTTTAGACATTTTAGAAGCATCTCTACAAAAAGTTTCATTAAAATCCTATATATCGATAATGAGTAATTCAAAATTTTAAAAAATGGTTCTATGGTAGGTACAAGCTGTAATATCTTAATTTCATTTTTTTTCATTCAATTAAGGATTGTAAAAATTAATTGAAACAAAAATTTTTTTTATCAAAATTCTAGGCGCCGCCGTTTTCGAAAAAAAAACGATTTTTGAAAGTCATTTTTTGACATTTGTATGGTGGGTACCTTTATTTTTAGGTAAAATAAAACTTTTTTTCATACTTCTTGCAGATTATGGGGAGGAACTTTTATTTATAAAGTTTGAAAAAAATGTAGTATAAGGTTTTCGAAATAATGAGTTTTGAAAAAAAAAAATTTGAAATTTTTTTTAAAAATCCAAAAATTTTTTTTTGAAAATTCGAATATACAATTCTATTTAAATTTTTGGGAAGCTTTATCAAAAAAAAAAAATGATAAAAATCCGTTTATCCGTTTTTGAGAAAATCAAAAACTAAAAAATCAGTTCTTTGGGGGGTACCCTCAATAACCATTTTTCGGAAATTTTTTTTTTCAACCAGTACCCAGCTTTAACTAAATAAAATTTGTTGGTATCTTTTTTTTTTTAATCTGTCAAACAGTTTTTGAGAAAAAAAAATATTTATAAAATTTCGAAAAAAATCTTATGGCAGGTAATGTTATTTTTGGTCTTAAAAAAAAAGTAAAAAACGTGTGGGTTGAAAAAATTAAAAATGATATCTACCAAGTTTGAAGAAAATCGGCCGAGCCGCTTAGGCTGTAGTCGAACCGACAGACAGACAGACCGACAGACAGAATTGCGAGACCCACTTTTTTAGTCTTCGCTTTCATCGTAATGTCAACTTTGATCAAAATCTCGAGTTCGATTTTTTTTACAAATGCATAACTTGCCTTATAGTACCAATAAGTCGCAAGTAAAAATCATAATATGCGTGTAGAACAAAATAAATAAATTCTTTTATTAATTAAATTTAAACGACAGATGTCAGTTTGCAAAAACAGATTCTTCGTTAAGATAGGTTTGTTTGATTGAAATTTAAAAAGCAATTTCTTAAGGTTAAATCACAATGCAGCGATTGTTCCTTATCAATGAAAGATATTTAGGTGCATTAGGCATTATTTTGTGAGTTTCAGTCACAACCCGGGAAAAAGCTGCCCCGGCGAGACAGATGAATTTATGTCTGAAATCCGGTACGTCCCGGGTAAGCCATTAGATAACAACCAAATCTTAGTTACAAAAATAAAGTCGTTGCAAAATAAGCAAACATTACAGGAGTCCTTAAATTCATAGCTAGCGATTTAAAAAATCGAATCTGGGGCTGGGCCCGTATCGCGTAAGAGTAAAAATTAATTAATTGATTATCGTTTGTACAATTGATCTCTCTATATTTCTTTATTGATATGATAGAGACAGCTATAGTCAAAATGACAATCAAAAAATTGATAATCAATTATCACCAACCCCTGTTTTCTTTTTTTTAAATGCTTTATTTATAAAAATAGTGTAAAACTTTACTTGGGTATAGCCAATTATTGGGGTTAAAACTTAAAAATTATAAAAATCAATCACAACTTCTTCGTCCGAATTCGCATATTTTCTCCTCACTCATTTGTCGTCATAAAAGGGAACACTGTACTGCGAATCCGGTAAAGCGAGTTTCATAATCGACTTGACCGTTCTCATATTCTTGGTAGGTTCATTCGTGTGCCAATAATTTCACGATTTACACTAAGAAGCTTATGAGAAAAATGTAGGTTAGTATTTAAAGAAAATTGTTCCCCCTTTAATTTCAAAACAACGTTTCCAATTCCAAGAGTATTTGAACATTGAAATCTGTAACTGCATCAGCTTTATTCCAATAACATGCGATTGAATTGCGGGTAATTTAATTAAAAAAATACCCACGGGCACTCAAGTACCTACCCGTCTAATGGCCACAAGAAAAAAGTCTATTTGGTTTTTCTCAAATTGCAACAAAAGCAAAACGATTTTACAACCAATTGGGAAAATTACCTTAGCAAGTGCTTAATTTTCCGGAATCCCACACAAAAAATGTTTGTCACTCAATACCATTTTGTTGCCGTAACCCCCACTTCCTCCACAGGTAGGTAATAAGCCATGCGCTGCTGCTAGTCACAAGAAATTCGACGACACGTCCGTTCTTTTTTTTTGCCGCTCCACACCGATTACAAAATATTCCCATCGCTCCTTGGATGATGACGAAGATTGTCGATTGGGTTGTTTTGTTTGGTTTATTATTAGCTCACCGAGGCATTTGATCCGTCCGCCTAGACCTATCCTAGTCTGTCCCGCGCCGCTATTGCTATGTGTACTAATAAAAATGATTCACATACATAGGTACGAGCATTTTGGTGCAAGTTTGTATTCTTTGCATAGTGAAAACGTTTTCCCTCGGAGTAATTTAAGTAATTTGGCGAAAATGCTCTTGCTCTTTTTGTCAACCTGTTTGTAAGAAAAACAAGGTTGTTTTTTTTATTTTTGCATTTCTTGAAGTTTATTGTAGCGGCATTTTAGCACTTGCTTTATCGCCACATAAAACTATTACGAGTGTGAAATTGAAATTGTCGAGATTAAAAATATGTTCAAAGGAGCCTTTCAAAAAGTGCCACACTGCTTAAGGTGAATTTTTGCAGTATTTTTATTGACAAAAAACGCTATTAAACATTGACTGAATTTAAAATATCATCATAAGGGGATAACTTAGTGTTAACGGATTTTACACAAATTTACCTTCAATCCAAAAACCTTCTTCGAGATCGGCGGAAGCACCCAGAAATATGATGTCTTCTTTTTTGTTGATAACTTGTATAATATTTATACACAATAATATATGTACATATATGTACATTTTTCATTGATATATGAATTTAACCTTTTGCTTTACATAAATTATTTGTACATACCTATGTAATTACTTAGAAGAAGAGTTTAAATTTTTGACCATTTAGAAGATGTTAGTAGCTATTGACGGTATGATGAATTCAAATCATTCTTTCGGTTCCCTATCCTTATTCCTTTCTTTAAATAACTTTCTTAAAACAGGTGTTTCTTTCAACTTACTGAGAGAGAGAAGGGCAGCCATGGTCCTTCAGCCATCGGTTCACTCGCTCAGTAACTTGAAGAAACAAAATATCAGCGTGTTCAATTTTGAAACTTAATGGACGACAGACGGGTGGTCTGTTCAAATCGCCATTGCTAGTGACAGTTGGTCACAGAAACAGACGGGCGGTCTGTGTTAAATTTGCACAAAAAGTAACATTGGCGAAGTTTTGTTCTCAAATGTTGAAGTTACTCCTGGTGAGAATGGCTGCGTGCCCAACCTAAACCATATCTTAATATTTGTATTCATGTAAAAGATGGAACGTTAACGGCTAATCCCTAAACATTCCCCAAATCTTCGCAAAAACCCAACGAATCAAGTAAATTCGGGATGCAGCGAATTACCACCAACTTCCTCTTAATAGTAATTTTTAAATTATAGCAACTTTCTTTGCACAGGTTTCCAGTGTTACTTTACGAGTTTTATGTAAGAAAGATTAAGTTCCTTTTTTTTGGTTTTCATAAAATTTTGTTTAAAAACTTGTATGGGGATGTTAGGTGGCTGAATGCACCCATTGAATTGCCCGCCACTGGAAAGTCATACCGGAGGTCGGCGAATTCAATGATGATGACTGCATAAAGCTGGGTGTAAAGTGCGAGTACGAGAAGGCTGATGGGATCCAACTGGGTTTGAAAAAGAGAAGAAGTCTTCCAGGCAAGGTGAAAGCCTGGAAGAACGCTTCTTTACGGAGACTGAATCAAGCGAGAGGTGCGATTATTTTAAACAACAAAATTTTGAAAACGAAAAAGAAAAGGAATTTTATTTTGAAATAAAAGAAAAAAAACGGAGTTTTATTTTAAAATAAGAAGAAAGGAAAATTGAAGAAGGATTAAGTTGAAGAAACACAGGAAGACTTTTGTGGAGGATTTGTGCGGGAAAGTTAACTCTAGGACATAGGAGGAATTTGGTGGTAGAACAGGAGATTAAAGCTAAGTATAATGGTTTTAAAATCAAAATTGCAATTTAAAATTTTCATTATTGAGTCGATAATTTCATTTAAAAATTGTTTTTTTTTTATAGTCGTTTGCTTTTTGTTCTCGAAAAATTCCGATATTACGGAACGCGCGACCCGTTTTTCTTAACACCGTTTGTGCTTTCGGGACCGAGTGTTAACGGTCCATCTTGCTAAATTCATTTTTATTTGTGTTATAATTATTTCAAAAGATCTTGGGTTTTAGCCCTACTTAATTGCAAGGTTTCCCAAGCAATTCAATAAAATTTTAAATTTAAATCTTTTATTTAAAATATCTTTCACCGTCGGTTCCGCTTCAATGGTTTGTGATTTCCTTGTAAAACAAAAATTACTGGCGCCCTTTTTCATTTTTCAGCTACGCCTCTGCGTTGATTGAAAATAAATCATTTCATTTTTTATTGCATTAATAAATCATCATTATAAAAATAATTCGCGAACCCACCCCCTTGCTGAGCCTAGTCGTGGTGGTAGCATACATTGTTGCTATCAGTTGCAATTTTTTTTCGCTGAACTCGTCTGCTTGCAGTTAGACAGTTCGTCATCGCTCTCTTTAGTTTATTTAATTACATAATACATAGTTGTTGTTCGGTCGCGTCGTCGTGGTTCTTGTCGTCATTTTGTTTGATTATTTTAGTTCAATAATCAATATAATTTCGCGAATTAAAATTGTAACAATACATTAATACTTGACCTATGTCAAGTCTTTCATCAAAATCTCTCTCCTTATAATATGTTCAACGAATTGTTGGCTTATAAACAGATTACGGAGAAAAAAGAAAAAAACCGAGTATACAACAACAAACTTGGGTGACTATGCTAGTCCTCAGGTAATAATTGATAAACAAAAAAACCTACCTTAGGATGGCCCTAATCATTTGGTTTCGGTAGTGTGGTTCGCAGGGTATTGGCTTCTGAAGACGCTAGGTCAGGGTCAAATCTCAGTCAAGGTCCTTTGATAATATAAATGCTAAGCAAAACTACAAAGGAGTCTGATGACTCCAGCCAATAAATATACACTTTGTGGTAGTTTCATTCAAATTGTTGTTGTAATAATCAAAACTTTAATTATTGACGGTTTGGTTAGTGAGTTGGATTGTCTCGCCAAAGATATGGGAACTTTTCATTTAAAAAATGTATTTTCCAGGTGTATATACTGCCTCTTAAGAAGAAGTGACAAATCAAAGGGCACCGTAACGCCAGCCAATTTCTGGCACTACAACCTTTTTACAGGAAGAAACTCAAGTGATTTTTGACCCCTCCCTATCTTCAGTACCAATAAAGTCAGAAACTTAAAATTCCAAAGCTAGGCACAGGCGCCTCACCAAATTTCAATTTTCTAGCATAAGCGGTTCCTGAGATATAAGGCCTCAAAAATCACAAAAACCATAACTGACTGACTCACTGACAGATCATCAAAATTATGGAGTACTTCCCGACATCGTAGAATCTTGTAATTTTGCACAACGGTAGGTCTTGTCATGCAAGCAGAGGAAATAAAATGCACGACTGGGTCGCACGAACTTGCTCCCATGTAATAGACTAGGAATTTTAAAAACGAATGTTATTAGATAAAACTGTTCACAAGCATAAAATTCAGTATAAAGAGATAAAATGAGAATACCATGTGATCTCTTAAGCAAATATGAATTTATAGAAGAACAAAAATTATAAGTCATTGTAGTGGTTTCTTAAAAAAAAAAAGCTTTTATATACAAACTTTTTAAAAGATTTTTAAGAAAAAATTTTGGTACGCCAATTTAAAGTTTTTATTATTGTTCGAATAAAAATAAAATTTACAAAAAAAATTGAGCCGTTTCTGAGATATCGCATTTTCCAAAAAAAGAAAAAATAAATTTTTTTTTTCAAAAATTCAAAAAATATTTATTTAAAAATTTTGAAATGCAATGCGTTTTAGACTTTTTAGAAGCTTCTCTATAAAAAATTTCATTAAGATCCGTTATATGGATAGTGAAAAATTCAAAATTCGAAAAAATGGTTCTATGGTAGATACAAGCTGTAATATCTTAATTTCAAATTTTTTTATTAAATTAAAGATCGTAAAAATTTATTAAAAGAAAAAACGATTTATCAAAATTCTAGGCGCCGTTTTCGAGAAAAATGCGATTTTTGAAAACCATTTTTTTTAATTTTTTAACATTTGTATGGTGGGTACCTTCATTTTTAGGTAAAATAATTTTTTTTTCGCTTATCTTGTAGATTATATTGAGAAGCTTTTATTTATCAAGTTTTAAAAAAATCTAGCATGGGGTTTTCGAAATATTGAGTTTTGAAAAAAAAAATTTAAGTTTTTTTTTAAAATCAAAAAAAAAATTTGAAAATTTGAGTACACAATTCTAATTATATTTTTAGGGAGCTTTAGCAAAAAAAAAACAATAAAAATGGTTCAATGGGGGTAGCCTCAATAACCCTTTTTCGGAAAATTTTTTTCAACTTTTATCTAGGTTTAACTTAAAGAAATTTTTTTGTGTTTTTATTTTTAAAATCTGTTGAGCAGTTTTTGAGAAAAAAAATTATTTACAAAATTTCGAAAAAAAATTCGTATGGCAGATACCGTTATTTTTGTTCTTAAAAAAAAAGAAAAAAACGTGTGGGGGGAAAAAATTAAAAATGATATCTACCAAGTTTAAAGAAAATCGGCCGACCCGTTTAGGCTGTAGTCGAACAGAGAGACAGACAGAATTGCGAGACCCACTTTTTTAGTCTTCGCTTTCATCGTAATGTCAAGTTGATCAAAACCTATAATCCGCAAGTAAAAATTGAAAATTTGAAGTTGTCCATTCAGTGGGCGTGGTATCCGCCCACTTTCTCCGAATCGGTGTTGGTTGAATGGAGCACTTTCGACTGCTGTAAAACGATGAAATTTGGTTAAGTAGCAGAGCTTAAATTGCATACAAAGAAAAAAATATAAAATTTGATGTTTTCCATTCAGAGGCGTGGTATCCGCCCACTTCTTCAGAACTAATGTAAATTATATGGTACACTTCCCATTGCAGTAGAACAATGAAATTTGATAGAACGATAGGGCTCAAATTGTACATAAAGGACCAAAAATAAAAATTGAGGTTTTCCATTCAGGGGGCATGGTATCCGCCCACTTTCTGAGAAAAAGTTTAATTTATATGAAGCACTTCCGATGTTGAAACAGCTACAATGTAATAGAGAAATTTTATTATTTAATGATAACTGACTAAAATTTGATGGGCTTACTTGGCAAGTTTTTTCTATGCCCAATTCGAATGGTTTTAAAAACTTGGCCAGTGAACCCATCAAATTATCTATCAAGGGCAATAACTTCAACAACCTGTTAAAATTTCAGAGTATTTGAACCACTCCTTAAAGAGATAAAAATCAGAAACCTTACAAAATCTAACCAAAAAACGTGAACTTGACTTACAAATATTGATATTTCTATCATAAAACTTAATTTTATTAAAATAAAAAATAGCCTATGTTACTCAAAAATAATGCATCTTTTTATTAGTGAAAGAATTTTACGAATCGGTCGAGTAGTTCCAGAGATTACTTATTACATACAAGCAATCAAACAAACTCGTATTTAGCAACTCAAAGTGAAAAGTGATGAGAAAGTAATGCAAAGATGATTAAATGCTTTGTGGAACACTTTGCACACTTACTTTGCAGGACAGAGCAAAGACTTTGCATAGAGTGCAAATGAGCGTTATTCACATGATGGTGAGATATATGAAATAGAAGACAATTTATCGGTGCAAGGAGGAAGACATTATTTCCAACAGCGGAAGCAGTGACTATGATGATGATGTTCCTTTAGCTCAATTGCTAACAAATGTGCTAAGAGGTAAAAATAGGCATGTCTGGTCTTCTGTTTCACCAATCCTGAGCCGAAAACCAAGGAGAAATATTGTCACTATTCGCGAGAATTGGGAAGTGCTTTACGCCATATTCTAAATTTGACCAAGGAACATCCTGAAGCTGAGCCCCCGGCAAAATTACAGAAGCCAGGCAAGGAGTGTTCTGTGTCCAAAAAAACGGGATAAAAATTTTAAAACTTCTTGCATAGAATGTCAAGTGCCCGCGAGTGGCACCACTTTACTTCAATTGAAGTAGATCTACTTCTTTTTTTCAAAATATTTTAATAATACTGAAAATTAAAATTAAAAATACTGAAATCTACTTCAATTTAAAAATATCTGTTTCAATCTACTTCAATTTTACAAAAAAAGGCCCAAATCTACTTCTTTTTCTCTATTTCACTTTAGTGTGTAGCAAGAGAATTACAAAAAAAAATGTATGTCAACACAATAAAAACACATAAATGATTAATTTTAAAAGCATAGAAACACGAATCCTATGAAAATTTCGCTTGCGTGTGTTCTACTAATAAATTAATTCTTTATAGCTATATAAATTTCTTTAAAATTAAAAGAAATGTATTAATAATTTTGAATATTTAATAATACACATTTAAGGGAAAAATGTTTTGTATACAATATTATTTCAAAATCAAAGAAACTCCTATATAAAAATTTTGATCGAAATCGGTAGAGTCAAAAATGAGAAAGTAGAAAATGAAAAAAAGGTTTTATAACAGGTACCGTTAATAACATTTTTTTACCAAAATGTGGACTGATTGTTGGTATGGTCTGAATATAATTTTTTTATAAAAACCATTGGAGCCGTCTTCGAAATAAATATTATATTTCATAATGGCTGAAGGAACCGAGTTAAGAAAAGAAAAATATTTCAATTTCTCATTTAGGCTTTAGGGTTAGGTACAGACCTGCAGACGGAATCTCTACTTTTTCGTGTTGTAATGTCAACTGATGAAAATCGAGTTCTAAAAGTAAAAAGTCATTTTAAAATCTACTTCGATTTTTCTCACTTTACTTCACTTTTTTCTTCAAATCTACTTCGGCTTTTTTTCCGGAAGTGGTTACGCTGGTGCCCGCATGCTCTGAACATCGCATATATACTTTCCTTAACTGCATATAGTGTAAACAATTATGTATGTACATAATTAACTTAGATTTTAAAAAATCTAAGGATAGGATATTTGCCTTTCAGCCTGACCATTATGGACAAAAACAAATTAACTTCTTAATAATTTAAGATGGTGGCTAACCCCTAGGCGCTACGCGCCCCAAAACTGCAAGTCTCGGCTTTATTATTTTAACTCGAATCAAGCATACTAGAATAGTTTTCCTGATGAAATTCTCCTTGCAATCATCATTTGAATAATGCGCACGATATGTAAACAATTTGTTTTTCTGTATTTTTTTCATTTTTTTTATTTTCAGTCATTTTGAACTAAGTGGATTTTCTAAACCACAAGACCGGTGATGATGAAAAAAAATGAGAAAAAAGAGACGAGAGGACCCCTCCTGTGCGACAGCCTTAAATGTTGGCAATTAGGATGCTGCATGTCTACAGTTTGGCTTGTCGCGCACTTGAGTTCATCCAAGTGCATTTGGCTTCGGCAAAAATGTGCAACAAAATGCTGCAGTCTACATACTCGTAGCATCTGCCGAAATAACAATGCAACAAAAGATGCCCTGAAACTGAGCAAGAATAGTCTGTACTTGCAGGTCCACATAAATGTATCGTCACATCTCACATATGGATGTACCTACAATGTATAAGTCGGTTTCGGTTAGCAGACGTCTTCTGGGGACCAAAAGGGGGCTCCATAAATGACTCTGACATTCCTCGGTGACGTCGGGGTAATTAAAATTCAATTGAAATGAATAAAATGCCATCAATTAAAAGGATGCGCGTCGTGTTAAATACTCGTACTCCCTGGGGGAATTACTCGTAGTTTCCATTTCCATTGCTTCTGTCACCACCGCGCGCCGCCGGCAGTGCCACTGCCGCCTTCCTCTCCAACTACGAGTATATCCTGGCTTGGGTGGTGTTTGGGCCTGGCCTACCTCTTTCACCACACTTCATCCCGTGTTGGGCGTGTTTGTTTTATTTTTGACAAGTGGCTTGTTATTAAAATCTTTTGGAGGATGTGACGGAAACTTCTTCATTTTTGTTTTCATCTGCGTCTGCTCATATGTGAACCTTTTTAGTATGCGAGTTTAATTTATTGCAATGATGAGCGAATAAATTATAATTTATATATGTATAAGATCCATTAAATTGCATATTAAAAGAAAAATAACTTTGAAAACAACAATATTTATAGAATGCTTAAGTATTTTTGAAATGAAAACATTTCTTGCGGTTGATCTGTGCCATGGGAATTTTTGTTTTATATAAATTCTATAGAGATTTTGATTTTATTTAAGTGTTTCGAGATGAGAATTTTCTTAAATGATTTATAGAGTTGACTAAAAGCTGCAGTTTTATAGTCAATTTATTATAATAATTACACTTTTTAGAGAATGATTTCAATTCTTAGAAGAACAATAATAATTTTTATGTTTTTGTTTAAGTTGAGGTTTTGCGACTTTGGGAATTGATTCATTAAAAAAAGATAAAATCATTCGCTAGATTAGGTATGTAGATATAAATGTTTTTTTTTATTTTTAATTACCTACACGTGTTTGGTAATCATTAGAATCAAGACAAGATAATTGGTCTTCGATTTTCTAAATATTTTATGAGGCTATTTCGACCGGATTTCATGTAGAAAATTTAAAATATTAAATTATGTATAATGTTGAAAATTCGCCCACGCAGAAAAATAGTTCATAATTCTGAATAAAATTTACAAATTATTGCTTTGTAGGAGAGATTTTCAAATATTTTTTGTTCACGTGGTAAGAATATATGCATGTCCCTTGGAACGAATCTTATGATTCGGATGACATTTTGAGACTTTAATCTCGTTATCTTGGCATGTTTCCTGCCTACTTCTATATCCAATTTTATTTAGTTTGAATTTCCCCTAAAAAGGTACGAGTAATATCTTGTTAAAACTCAGTTTTAAAAAAAAAATAATAACTGAATTATTCAATTTGAATACTTATTAGATTCATTATTTTTTTATTATTTAAAATACAGGTAGTTTGATATTCAAAAAAATATAAAACCGGAACAGCGATACAAGGGCAGTTGGGCAAGAAAGATCACAATATCTTCATTACAACTAGCTATTAGGCTGGTTGGCAGACAAAGAAGGCGTTTCAGAATCGTATTGCAAAAATCTCTATGAGCATTAAAAATGCAATTGAAAAAATAACGCGTTTCAACCAATATATCTAGAACAAGTAATACAAATTTCGAAGTGTATTTTGATAGTAACTTAGATAATTTTTTGGTAGATACGAAATTCACTTAAAAGATTATAAGGGATTCTTCAATAAGAGCGGGTAGATGTTGAAATGGAAGCAGTGTGTGAGATATTAACAAAATTCTTTTTCTTTGAAAGGCCCAAGTATGCCTTTATATGTATCTATATATGAAATATGGAATCGTTCAAACACCTGGCTCGGCTACCTAATGAATATTTTGAAGGTCAAAAACAGAATTTTAATAATAATAAAAAATCAATCAACCGCTAGTTTGGTGTAAGTATCTACAACAAGTAGTCATTGGGGAGAGTACGATAACTTGGCCGCCAAGATTTGATAACGGGTTTTTGTAGAGGGGTAAAAAACAAGCACTTTTTACTATGGAAGGGGGGGTCTATCTCCCCCCGTTTAGGAGGTAGGGGCTCTTTTAGAAAAAATGGTTAAAATTGAAAAAAAATATTAAACAACAACGGCAACAACAAATAACGTGAAAAAAAAAGTTTAGACGGATTGTTTTCAAAATTTTGAAATGAAATTGTAAATTAACTTATACATATGTGATCCATGTAAATATCAGTTCTTAATCGAACACAAAAAACCGCATGGTTCTATGTCTTCTAGTTTTTGAGAAAATCGAAAATTACCAAAACTACTTTTTTTGATTTTTGGTGGTGACGGTGATTCCATTTTAAGGATTTATGTTAATAAACCTAATGAATCTTTGTTAGTTCAGTACCGCAATTCATTTAGCGTTACCCAGAATGCACCATGAGGAGGTAGAATTACATCTGGGTCAGTTATTTTGTCAGTTAGTCAGGAGTTAGTCAGTCATAGTTAGTTAAAAATGGTCAAAATGTATTAAAAAGGTGTGTAAGTCTCGTCAATAAAGCCATCGTCCGTACTATAACTGTCGAGTTCGTTGAGTTACTCTTTTATGGTGGGAAGCCGAGGATGTTTTGGCGGTAAGACACTTTCTAAATTTTCGCTCTGAAGGGTGGGAGGATCGATGTCTTTTAACTGTAAACCCTCACATTTATTACCATCGGTATAACAAGGGTAAACTTTTTTTACATCTGATAAAAACTCTATTATTTGCGAACCCCAGTCGTCCTTATATATCCTTTCTAGGAAGTATTTTCGATAGAAAAATAGTGCCATGTATTGGTGAACATGGTCAGAAGTTTGTTTTGGTTTTCAAGATCGTTTATTGTATTTTATATGTATTTAGTGGACATTGGAAAAATAGAATAAATTTGAATTTTTTTAAATACAGATTCTGTGAATGCAAAGGAAACTTTGCATGCACCCGACCTCGCACCTACCCCAAATCCTATAGTGTGTCCAAGCAGTGGGGTTGCAGGGGGGCAGCATGCCCCCCCATACATACTTTACTGTTTATATATTGTAATGTTGGAAG